>VHKM01000583.1:0-562500 GCA_007210695.1 Neogobius melanostomus | reverse complement strand
TGCTCAGGAAATCACTGAATATGCAGTGGTCTTGAATCTGTTTACCGCAGTGCTGCTAATGTCATCACTAAGCTGCTACCGCTAACACCTGCAGCTTTAACACTCACCAAGGATGCTCTACAGCCGCTAAAAGCATAATAAAATCAGAGAAAAGTTCCTTGTTTCATTCATAGAGCTTCATGTAGCTGTTACAGGGGTCAGAAACTCAGGCAGGATCCAATCCAACAGGGTGATTAAAGCGCTCTTGTGATGCACTATGCATAATTATTAGCCATGTAGTTGCCATGCTTTTCTGACATTATCAAATTATTCTTTTTCCATACATATTTGATTATATACAGAACCTTCTCCACAACTACCACAAAAGACTCCAAGCTATCATTGATGCTAAAGGGGCAATACACAAAACTGTGGTATGTAAACTCTGTGGAAAAGTTGTTTAATATAATAACACCATGCACCCAGCTAATTTTGCTCATGCACACCTTCTGTATGTCAATGCTGGGCCTCTACCTGTTCTTCCTCAACATCTGTGTAGACACTGGATGTGGGGGCAGCAATGCTGGCCGACTTCTTCTGCAGTGTAAAAGAAAAAAAAAAAACTGCAATTAGTATTACAGTATAGCAAGTACCAGCAATCTTCGTCAAATGCTTGCAGGCCAGCATTCCAGTACACCATCCTATATCCCTTAAATTATGCTAGTCCATGCACTCACCCCAAAATGGCAAATAGTCCTCTATTTCCCCTTTGTACGGCACAGCACCAGGTGTCAGATTGGGGTTGTACAGTTCTGCTAGCAGCTGCCAAGCACAACTGTCCTTGCAGTCCATCTTCAGGTGTTATAGCAGCCTTGGAGCGTCATCACTGAAAAGTGTTTAAAAGTCCACATCAATCTGTTAATAATAATAATAATAATAATAATAATAATAATAATACACGGTTGCGTGCACATGCATACATGTTGATAACAGGACTCTCACCTCCATTCCCACCGTTCACATGGTCCTTCAGAGCCTCCTAAGGTCCTGCAACATAACACATCAATATCTGTAAATTATCAACCACCGAGTTTAAAACAATGCCATATTAACATTATTCAATGGATAGAGTAATACTCACACACAGTATTATTTCTCATTATATTTTGTACAACAAAATTGCACATACCAGATGTAGAATGAGTCCTAAGCCGCTGTGACTCTGTGCGCTGTCACTGTAGGCCAACCTGAGCAGCATGTTTTTGGAGGGGGGAACTGTAGTACCCGGAGGAAACCTGGCTGGCTGCAGTGCTTCTCTGATAGGGTGCAGGACCTCCTGGGTTTGTCCCAGTTTCAGAGCGTGGTGTCCCGCACTGGTCAGCTCCTCCACCTTCTCCCTGGCCTATTTTTCACATGAGGGTCACAATTTATTTTTTTTAATGTAAGAGTAAAATATAACAGAAATGGCATGGCATAGCCACGCCATGAAAACAGATCAACTTGCATCAAAAGTTATTCAATTTTCCGATCCTGTATTGTAAACACACCTGTGACTCCTAGCTTTTCTTTCACTAGTGCCGCTCTTTTTTTGTACATTCACAGTGCAGATACAGTCTCATGACCAAATATACAAAATGAACAAGTGGATCAAAATAAGAACTGCATAATAATCTTATATCTCCCTGTTTTTGGTGTATTTTAACAGGTGCTCACAGTGGTGTGAGTAAAGTTACAAATACAATTGGTTCATCAGGCACACCCTTGATTCAATTCACTGTCATCGTATTTGGAAAATTATAATTTTAACTAGAACAAAAATCAACACTCTGTCTTATAGATATGATGTAGAAAGGTGTAGCCTGTGTTTTATATTCATATTACATTCAGTTCAGTTTTTTTAGCAGGCCTATAAGACTGCTACAATTATTCAAATGTGTCTAAAAACGTTACAAAGCTCCTATAATCGACACTGTTTTAATAAAAAGTAACTGTAAAGCACAGACATTTAACCAAACCAACGATAACTTTATTTGCGTATAATCGCTGATGCTGTACAAGCGCTTCATCCACATTACTAACTTGCTTAACGAGACAAACATAGACGGTGTTGTGCTCAAAGTTGTACCTGCATCTCTCTGCTCTGACCGCTGTTCCCTCCGTACTTTAACGCACATAACGTTAGCTCAACCTGTCGCCCTTTATCTCTCTCCATCACACAACGTGTCCGCGCTAATACCGCGGGTTTAGCAGCATGAGCTTCGACTGTGTGTGCCGTCCTGGCCATACGACAGTCTTTGTGCTTTGTCTGTGGCAGCGACGGAGAACGTAACCCCCGATAAACCCCGCTCTTGAGCCGATGTTAGCTAACGGAGGAGCATTTAATGGCGAGGCGCCCCAGTAGAGAAAATAACATAGACATAACCGTTTTAAAATACATTAACCCAGCTTTAGTGAGAATGCTTTAGCAAAGTCATAACTAACCTCCCTCTTTGCTGCACAAAAGGGCAAGCTTCTGGTATTTAGCCTGCTATATCGCCTAGCATTGGCCAATTCAGACCATTCGGAGATTTAAATAAATAAATAAAAGACAGTCACAGTGACTACATAGACTTAGCGTGAGAATACCACTAAATTTTATAGACTCACCATTCAAAGTTGCGTCCAGAACCAGAGATGTGCTGCTGAAGCTCCTCCAACATTGACGCGTGTCTTTGTCCCGCTCCCGCCTTCCGCATCTTTTGAATTTCTTCTTCTTTGTCTGACAATGGGACTAAACAGCGCCAACTTTTGGTGGTGGCCAAAAGTATACAGACTATGGGCCAAACTGATTTCTAACATGTTTTAGCCATTCAAATTGTTTCAATACACTGTGTTAATGTTTTTCAGTGACACATTAATAATTCATTTAAGCTGTAGACATTATATTTTATTTATTTATTAGAACTTAGTACTATTTGATTTAGTCTTGTTTTGGTCCTGATGTAGTCTTTTTTTTAAGTCTTTTGACATAATTTGCTGAAATGGTTTAGTGAAATATCGCAATAATATTTCACTAAATTCACTTCTCACTTCTCTAAATTCCCGGGCCGAAATGAGGTCCCAGCACGACACTGTCACAAGGTACTTCAGTATTTAATTGAGCGATAATACATGTTTTAATTTTCCACAAAACAATTTTTTTGATTAACCTGGGCATTCGGGTTTACAGTGCAGAAAGAAACTCGAGCACAAGTTTGATCTGAAGCTAATCATCAATGGGCCTACAAGAATAACACACTCTACAAGGACACAAATAGATCTAATGTTCTGCAATAAGACAGAAAGAATTAAGTCATTGAATTTGCCAACTGGTTTATCTGACCACAACTGAATCCTTCTGAATCGAAAATTGGAGGAAAAAAACAGCAAAAAAACGCTTTAGTTCTTGTGCTCAACATGGGTCCACTCGAATTCCTAAAAATAATTACATAAACTTTGTAGCTGCAGTGCATGAAATACAGTCGGATGACACATTAACCTCTGTGGACTGTGAGAAAGATTGTGAAATACTTCTGAAAAAATTAGACAAAACCATAAGAGAGTTCTCTCAGAAAATTTGCCATAAACAGCACAAAAATATAGTTCCATGGAGAAACTCTGACATATTAAAACTCATGAAGGAGAGAGATTAAGTCCTAAAAGTAGCAAATAAACCCAAATCTACCCATGATAGGGGTCTTACTTTACTTACTTTACTTTAATCTTTATTGAAGGGACAATGTACAGAGACATTATTATATTATATTATGGTTACATCAAAATAAATACCAATATACAGCATGACCATTCATTATTCTAACAGTCAATCACACAACACTTCACCAATCAGTCCACTCACCATTCCTATTTACAGACCTATTAAAAAACATTAAAATAATTCAGTGCTGCCCACAACGAAAATACTGTTACCAATTATCAAAGTGTGTGTGACCTTTGTGAAGACTTTTACTTGTGGCAGTTCTTTTCCCAAATGACAGCAGCATTTGCAAACAGCTATTTCTAAACTGAACGGCGACTACTTTTCAGGTCATGAAGTTTAACGTGTTTTATCTGGTTGATTTTGTAACATGTTTTGTCCCCAGAGCAGCGAGTCCAGAGACGCGCCGACCTCACGGACGTTCACCCCACACAGTGTCGAAATCCCGCGTCAGAGGGTTTCAAACCACTCTCTATAGACCGTTTGAACTGTAAATCTAAATGTATCTTCAGTAGAGTGGAGTCAGAGTGGAGTCGTCTGCATACATGAACACAGTTAAGTTTTCCAAAATAAAAGGTAAATCATCAGTAAATACCGAGTACAGCAAAGGGCCAAGGCAGCTGCCCTGGGGAACTCCACAGTGGACTGCTCTGGTAGAGGAGTATTGACCATTAAACACCGCTTCCTGTCAGATAAGTAGCTGCTCATCCTTGACCAGGCTCTAATTTTGTGGCGTATCAGATCAAATGCAGCGCTGAAATCCAACATCACTGCACCAAATAATTAGTTCACATCCCTTTGCTCTAAGCACTGACCTGTCATGTGACTTAAAGCAGTGCAAATGGAGTGTATATATGGACTTAAAGCCGCAGGAGAAGAAGGAAAAGGTGAAATAATAAAGTCACTGTGCCTCCATCTGACTTTTGAATGTCCCACTTTTAATACGTGGGACATTTAGCAGAACTCAGGCTCATCTTCTCCTCATATTTAAACTGCAAAGGTTTCAAATGTATATCTCGACATGTATTATTTCCCTGTTCGTCTGCAGCGTCTCGTCACTGTCACTGTGTCTAACAAAATAAATCAGGTACAAGAGATTCTGGAATGTTTCTGCGGCAGAGAGTGGAGGGATGCAGCTGTGGGAGAGAGGAGAGAGAGAGGAGAGGGGAGAGAGAGAGGGAGAGAGAGGAGAGAGAGGGAGAGAGGAGAGAGCGAGGGAGAGAGAGAGAGAGAGAGAGGAGAGGGGAGAGAGAGGGGAGAGAGAGAGGGGAGAGAGAGGGGAGAGAGAGGGGAGAGAGAGAGAGAGAGAGAGAGGAGAGGGGAGAGAGAGGGGAGAGAGAGAGGGGAGAGAGAGGGAGAGAGAGAGAGAGAGAGAGAGGAGAGAGAGAGAGGAGAGAGAGAGAGGGGAGAGAGGAGAACGAGGGAGAGAGAGAGAGGGAGAGAGAGGAGAACGAGGGAGAGAGAGGAGAGAGAGGAGAGAGAGAGAGAGTGAGGGAGAGGAGAGAGAGAGAGGAGAGAGAGGAGAGAGAGAGAGGAGAGGAGAGAGAGAGAGGAGAGAGAGAGAGAGTGAGGGAGAGAGGGGAGAGAATGTGTCAGGTCCAAAGTTTGGATGCAAGTTTCGGGTTGGGACGGGTTGGCGCGTGGGTCTGGAACCAGACTGAGGTCCGCCATTTCTTGACCTCTGTTTACTTCATTATAGCAACAGCTGCATTAGCTGCGCAGAGGTTTAGGCTACTATGCAAATTAGCCATGTGGTCTTTTTGTTTATAAGCTAAAACAAAACTACGCGAAGATGCCTTGATTTTTTGTTATAAAACAGTGAGACATTGTTCATAGAGATTGAGACTGTGGTGGATAAAAATCCCTGTTCCTGTTACACAGTTTGTTTGGTGTTGGTGGCTGCTCTCTTGAATACGCTTTTTTCTCTCGCTAAAATGGACCATTAATATCAGTTTATTACAGTTTGCTTGGACGTGTGACTCAGTGACGGTGCCTGTTTTCTGTCAGGTGTTTTTGTTGTGACTTTCGCTGCTCGTCTCAGCCAGTGGCGCGAGTTAGCACACCGGAGCTAGGAAACGACAGCAGCCGGAGATAGAGTTGTGTTATCCTCTGCCACTGGATGCTTCGACGTGTAAAACATTAAAATGCCCCCGACGAAGAAAGGGCAGAAACCGGAGGAGTTTGAGGAGATGAAGCTCTCTCTCCACTCCTTGTGTGGAGATGTGACTGCGGTCAGAAGGCAGCAGGAGCAGCTTCTGGGGCAAATGGAGGAGGTGAAACAACTACGCCTCCAAAACGTGGAGAAAAACAGCACATTGTGGATCTGGAGTGGATGAGCTGGAGCAATACTCCCGCATGAATGATGTGGTCATCACCAGCATCAAGATCAGGCCGCGCTCCTACACGCGTGTGCGGTGGCCACGGACATCGGGGAGCAGAGCGACCAGGAGACACAGTCGGTGGAGCAACAGGTGACTTCCTACCTCCAGAGCGCGGGGATAGAGATGGACCTGGAGCACATCGAGGCGTGTCACCCACTGCCCACAAAGAACGAGAGACCACCAGAGGTCATCATGAGGTTCACAAATCGAAAAAAGAAAATAGCACTTCTGAAACAAGGACGCAAACTGAAAGGCACAAATATCTTCATAAATGAACACTTGACAAGGAAAAATGCTGACATCGCAAGGATCGCACGACAAGTTAAAAAACAAGGCAAGATTCAACAAACCTGGGTAAATAACTGTAAGATCTTCATCAAACTAAATGGTTCGCCGGAGGAAGCAAAGTCTTTGTGGTGAAGAGGATGGAAGATCTCGAGAAGTATTGACAGCACCTGGTATTAATGTAGCTTTTGACTCTTTACACCATCACAATGCTGAACACACCAAGAACCCGGACTACACCAAGCATTGATATGGACATGTTACAGAAGATCCTACAACAACAACAAATGGAACTGGAAACGAGTGAGTCTCATGAGAACACCACGACAGAGACAGATACTGAGATAGACCCTGATAATAATTGTCTCTCTTTGATTGTTAGAAACTGTAATTATTTTACTCAAGAACAATATGAAAACAGTGTAAAATCAGAAGATAACCTGTCAATAATACATTTCAATAGTCGAAGCATGTACACTAACTTTGAGGCCATCAAAGATTACTTGAAACACTTCGCTCATTCATTTAGCATTATTGCAATCACTGAAACCTGGTTCAACGATGATAAAGGTATTGATTTTTGTCTTGATGGTTATGAATTAAGATATACAAACAGAATAAATAAAATAGGAGGAGTGGTTGCTTTGTACATTCATAAATCTGTTAAATTTAATGTCTTAACACATATGACCATAGCTGTGGATGGATTGTTTGAATGCTTAACAGTAGAAATTCTAAATGATAAAAAGACTAATATCCTCATGAGTTGTTTGTACCGGGCACCTGGTTCAAGTATAGAAACTTTCAATGAGTGGATGGATAAACTGTTTTCCACAGTGTACCAAAAAAACATATTTATCTGTGGTGATTTTAACATTGATTTGTTAAATCCAACCAAGCTAAAAACCGTTGATGACTTCATTGACACAATGTACAGCTTGTCTCTGTATCCAACTATAACTAAACTGAGCAGAATAACGTCACACAGTGCCATTGACAACATTTTTACTAACATCATGGGGAATCAAATCACAAGTGGCCTATTTATATGTGACATCACTGACCACCTGTTATTACTTTGTATGACTGTAATCTCAAAAAAACGAAAGACGCTATGGTAAAAATCTCTAAATGAATAACAACTGAAGAAACGATCCGTGTCCTAAATAGTAGTTTGGAGCTCCAGGATTGGACTTCAGTTCACAGAGAACCAAATGTGGACAGTGATTATTGTAACTTTTTAGATATCTTCACTTCCCTACATAATAAACACTGCCCTGTGAAAGAATATTTTATAAAGGAAAAACATAAAAAAGCCCTTGGATTACGAAAGGAATAATTAATGCCTGTAATAAGAAAAACAATCTCTATAAATTGTGTATCAAAGTAAAAACTAAAGAAGTGGATCAGAGATATAACAAGTATAAAAATTAATTAACTGATATCATAAGAACAAGTACACGGTTTTATTATTAAAAAAAAATATATATGAAAATAAAAACAATATAAAAGGAACTTGGGATGCTTTGAATAGCCTAATCAAACAAGGCTCTTCAAAGTTAACATATCCCGATTACTTTATTGATGAAAATGGTGAAGATTATAATATGAATAATGTAGTAAATAAATTCAACAATTTTTTGTTAATGTTGGCCCTGAGTTGCTGCTGATATTCCAGACCATGGAGTTGTAAAATTAGCTATTGAACAGAATCCTTTGTCATTCTACAAATGAGCAGGAAGTGACAAAATTGTGCGGATGTGTAAAAGTAAGTTTTCCACTGACTGTCATGACATCAACATGACATTAATTAAAAAGTTATACTGATTATTGTAAAACCCCTAACTTATATTTGTAACTTGTCATTCCGGACTGGCTGCTTTCCAAGTAAAATGAAAATCGCTAAAGTAATTCCGCTCTTCAAAAATGAAAACAAACACGGTTTTACAAACCGTTTTTACAAAGAAACTCAAACAATAAGTGGCGTGTAACTCGGAGGCAATGAACGCCCCCGGTTTAAATGAGAACAGCAGGGCGGGCCTCGCGATCAAGAAGGAGCCCGAGTCCGGCTCACAGATCCTCGACCCGGAGCGCTACAAGACGGAGCTGTGTCGAACTTTGAGCGGAACGGTTCCTGCAACTACGGAGCCAAATGCCGATCAACGTAAGGGGCACAAGAGCCGCTGCGAAGAGATGGGCGAGGAGCTTCGCAAACGTCTCGACACGGAAATCTTGTTACCTTGAGGCAACTGATACGGAGTTTTAAAAAATCATCCGGAAGGGACAGAAAAATGCCTTAGTATAGGCTTGCAACGAGATTGTTGTAAAATGTCACAGGAATAAAAGAGATGTCGTAGAAATAAATGTAACTATGTGAAAAATATGTTGTGTCTTGTATCTATGTTGATTTTGTATTGATTGATTTGATCTGTTTTCTTGTCATTTTAAGCATCTGCGAAGCACTTTGAACTGCCTTGTGTATGAATTGCCTGACTTGACTTGCCTTGCCTCTTGTTTTTTATTTTTTTTATTTTCTCTGGAGTCAACGACAGAATGAGAGCTGAGACAAGAATAAAGATTCAAACAAATAAAGAAATAGACATATACAATCCTGTCTCTTGCCTATTTTGTCACATTAATTTTGTACTTGCGCTCACAGTTGGGATGTGTGTCTAATTTTGTTTGTAAAATCATCAGTGTACTGTAACCGGGGGATGACTGCTGAGTTTTTTTTCTCCCACTACCCTGTCTTTGCGCCACAAAGGACTTTTTGTTTGACCTGATTTTGGACCGCACCCGCAGAGTATATACAAAATGATAACAAAGATACAAACACAAATGTTTTATTTCAGTACAGTTTTTTATTAGTTTTTCCGGGGGGTTTTTTTGCAACAAAAGAAAAGAGGAGAGCCTCTCCTTGGTTTGTCTAGTTTGTTTGTCGTACTTTACTCTTCTCGCTTCTCCGAGTCTGAGCACATTGGATCCGAGCGAGCTGCGCAGTACAGGCAGTGTGCTCAGGTGCACCCTCCGCAAATGCACGTCCCGCAGCGAAAGCACCTGGTGGACGTTTTACGGTCCTTCTTCAAGGGACAAAGTTGGCACCTCTTCCTCTTATCAGGTTCGGACCGTACGTCCGGGGCACTGCTTCCTCCTCCTCCGGGCCGTGCCGCACGATCTCCCCGCTCCCGTAGCCACAGCTCCGTGCGGTGTGCTCTCACAATCTCCGCGGACGCACAGGTGCGGGGCAACCAGCCCCTCCTTTCCACGTGTGCGCGCACGAGATCCTTGCCCAGCCGCTCCAGAAACACCCTCCGTTTGTTCCTCCTCTCTGGCATCCAGTTGAGCTCCCGCCAAAGCACGAAAGAGTTGCAAGAGGACACGTCGATCATGTTGTACGCCGCGATCACTTTGTCCAGGTTGTCCACGCCGCCTTTGTTGCGGTTGTAGTCCAAGACGATTTCAGGCTTCTTATCCGCCCGCTCCGCGGAGACGCGTCCCTCGGTGTGAGCCGTGCTCAGCAGCAGCACATTTTTGTTTCTCTTGATCAGGTAGGAAACCAGGGTGGCGTCGGGCGCAAAGGCGAACCGGGACAAAAAAACGTTCCTGGCGTGGGTGCCATAGAGCAGCTCCCGGGCAGCTCGGGTCTGTTCTTTCGCATCGTGCCCACCAGGGTGTTGTTCCTGGGCCGGAGCAGCTGCCCCAGTTCGTAGGAGGTGAAGAAATTGTCGCAGGTGATGTTGCGTCCGCTCAACCCCTCGGTCACATCCAGGACGACCCGAGTGGACAGGTTTAAGTCCCGCTGCTGCTGCTGTATTTTCCAGGCATAGCTCTACATAGCGTCGCAGGCCACCCAAAACTTTACCCCGTACCTGGCCAGTTTCTTGGGCCTGAACGGACAGCGACCTGGTATGGGGATGGGTGGGGAGGAAAAAGAAGGAAATGAGAGGAGTTCTCTTAAGGCGAGACACGGCAGGTGAAAGTATTGATTTTTCACGCAGTGGTCGAAGTGGAGATTGTTATCTATTTTCCTCCCTTTACATCTTAGTTTTCATGTCAGAGAATAAAAATGACAAAACTCACCCCGCATGATGCTTATTTTATGATGATTTGTCGCTTGCGAGGCGGCGGTAACCCGGAAATAGCAGCTGCGGCGCGTCGAAAGACCGCTCTCATGCGGGTATTCATTCACAAATATTGACAGACTTTACATCCACGTGTCCTGTGAAGGGTCCCGTGATGATGCTAACACCCAAATATGGTATTTTTCCTCCTACAAGACGCCTGGTGCGGAAGAGCCAAAGAAGGTTCCACTCGCTACAAAACTTCAGGGCTTGTTTTCTCTGAATGAGAGAAGGCCCCACTCGGGCAGCGGGTGAGCCCTTATAGTCGCTCATACAGACTCCACACTTTCCAGTCTTGGACTTAACAATATTTTGAAGGTTTTTTCAGAGGGATTTTTTAATATCTAATTCCTAGCCTGATTTATTCAGCTTTGAACCCCAAAAAACAGGCGGAATTTGAGTTTTTACAGATTTTTCACTTATGATTAGTTAATTGAAAAACTAAACAATAAATCCAAAATCCCCTCTGAAAAAATCTGAGTTACTAATACGTCAATAAAATGAAACCATACATTTTAATCTGGCTCAATCCATTATTTTTATTTCGTTGCCCAAAATATAGGCAATTTTGGCCATTTTCATGCACAAAATGTCTCATTTTATATGAAAACATAAAATGACAGAAAAAATGCAATAATGTTTTTCTCATATTTATATCAGTGATGTTCAGCAAAAAGTTTCAAATTGAGATCTCTACATTTATTTTTTTCCCCCTATTCACCTGCAGTGTCTCGCCTTAATGTAGTAAACTGAGAAAAAATAAAAAATAAACACTTACCCTTTAAGGGAAGAAGCTGTTCGTCCACGGTAATTTGGGAACCCGGGTTGTACAGCGACGGGAGCTCCTCGGACCACATGTGCCACCCCTCTCTTATGAGAGCCAATTTGTCCGAAGCGCGCCTCTCAGCTTTCGTTCGGCGATCGTCGAACCTCACGACTTTGGAGAGCCTGTGAAATCTTTTCTGCATCATGGTGGCGCTGAATATCGTCCTGCCGTTTTCCGAGTGCCACAGGCTAACCGTCGCCTCCCCGCGGGAGCTGAACACTCTGGCCAAAACGAGCAGGCCCACGTAAGCGCGCAGTTCAACAGCGTCCAATTGCTTCCATCCGTCTCCGTATTTGTGTCGGGCCTCACGGTTCATCTCTTGGCATATTACTTCTTCGATCCGGGGGGTGATGAACATCTTGAAGGCCGAAGAAATGTCTCGCGGCCGCTACCGCTGCTGCCGTGTCGCATGTAGGGCGAAGACCTCCATTGGATTTTCCCGTCTATGGAAAGAAAAGTCCGTATCACTTGAGACTCGGAGGGTTCTTCTTCATCAGCTTCATCATGTTCTTCTTCTTCTTCTTGGCCGCTTGTAAGTCTCAGTCGTCGGGGGTTCATTGTCGTTTTATGTTTCTTAATTTTGGCTTTGTTCTATTTACTTGTTTCTGGTGCTATACTACTTTGCTCCAGAAGATGGCAGTAGTGGCACGTAAGTAGGAGACTGACGTCCGGGTCAATTAATATCAATTAATATCCAGTAACAATGTGTCCTATCACAATTACGCAGACAATACTCAGATCTATGTTTCACTGACAGCGGGTGAACATGGGCCTGTAGATTAACTGTGTCATCGTATCAAACAGATCAGTGTGTGAATGCAAAAATACAGATACAACGGAGATAATTGTCTTTGGCTCACAAAAAGGTTGTCATTGGTCATCTTGAGGCTCTTTCACTATGTTACGTCCTCTTTGCTCTAGGGGGTGCAAGAAGGAACACAGGAGATGGAAATAACTAAAACTGCAGATTCATTTTAACGAAATAAGGCAAATGTGAACAAAAGAGACCAAACAGGTAGAACAAAAATAGTAAATAACGAAATGAAAAAAGGAACTAAACTAACACAAGTGTCTCAACGAAAATTAACTAGTCACAACAAAACATAAGGCTCCCCAGTTTGTGACAAAACAAGAGACACGACAGTCAGGGTTGGCGGACTGGGCCCCACTGATCCCAGCCGCCCCGAGCAGTGAAACAGTCCCATGATTTAAAGGGCATGGTAGTTCAGGTGGAGCCACACGATTGGACAGTCAGATGACGGAAAGTCTGCAGGATTGGAGGACCATCCCGAACGGCAGCCAACCAACGTTCCCAGAGCCGGCGGAGCAGGAGTGGACCAACGGCGGAGCGAGCCTCGCCGAGCGGGTGTGCATATAAAACAGAGCACACAGAAATTGAGATGCAAGAAGAACGGGAGTGTAGGCCGAGACCGAAGTCAGCGGCCGTAACACACTAGAACCCAGCGGGCGTCGGAAGCGTTTGGAAGGTGGGGGGGGACACATTTAAAAAATGGGGGGGTCGACTTAAATGAAGAACTACAGTGGGACAAAGTCAGGGCAAAAACAGGGCAATGTTAGGGCTTTAGCGGGACTACATCCAAAATCGGGCGCTACTTCAGGAAAACATGAGAGACTGGATCAGCTCAGCAGCGCACCTCCTCACAGCTGGGTCGACATATAGGGCGGATAACACAACACTTGTGGAGCCGCTGTTCTCCTGTCCAGCCCTGGCTTCATTACGCTTTGTGAAAAACTCCGTGAATTAACGTTCTATGAGATGACGCGCTCGTGTTTGCATCCACATTTATTCAGATTCAGCCACACACGGTAACTCCTGCCATCGCAAAGAAACATCTCAACGCTTGTATCTTCACATTTTCCACAAACACAGATCAAATTGAGTCAAGGGGTAAAGGAGGCAAACATTTATCCGTCAAATGAATAATTCAGATATTATTTGGTTAAGTTAGACTCTAGACAGCGAGGTTTAACAAGCGTAATGACCGGTTGAACACTCGTGCTAGCCCGGTGCAGTTTCCCCAAACTCACGCTACATCAGTTTCATCACTCGCTTTACAAACACATCCAAAACTGATGTTCCTTACCTTAAAGTTACTGCTCAGGCCCTTTGTACCGATGAAGACAGGCTGAAAACACACTGTCCACCTGCCGAGGACCACGAAAATCCTGCTCCTCCATGTGATAATCCGTGAAAACCCTGAAAACTTTGATGCACGAGTGTCCTTGTGCTTTGGTTTGGTCAAATCTGTCAGTTTGTCCAACAATAAGTCTCCAGTATTCTCACTTTAGCCGTTTTTCAGTGTTTACAGAGCCATGTTTACATTTCAGCCGCTCTGAGGTGATGGTGGCAGAGCTGCATGAACACAGCTACGCAAAGCGGAGCGTATGCGCCGCGGGAGCGACGTGATACTGGCGCAGATAATGCCAAAATATATAGTTTTTTATGCAAAATAAGGCACGTGTCATATTTAATTGTTTGCCCTCGGGGAGCCTATTGAAAAGGTCCAGTCTAAACTAGTAAATGTAAAGTCAATTAAAATTCACATTGTAAAAGTGGAGGGGACCAAACAACCACTAAAATAAAAAACATAGTGTCTGAACCAGACTTAGAGAGACTCATCCATGCATTTGTCTCCAGCAGGTTAGACTACTGTAACGGCTGCTCACTGGCCTTTCTAAACGAGCTGTTAGAGCTGCAGAACATCCAAAATGCTGCAGCTCAAGTCCTGACAAGAACAAGGAAATACGACCATATTAATCCAGTGCTCCGGTCTCTGCACTGGCCTCAATCCTGACTGTGTTTAAGTCCAGGCTGAAACACCTTTTTACTGCTGCCTATGGTAATTGACTGCATTTTAACTCATTTTAATATAGAATTTGAATGTACATATTTGTATTTTTATATATTTTTTTAAAGTTGTATTGATGGATTTGTTTTATTGTGTTTTTATTGTGTTTATGATGTTGCTGTGAGACACACTGAGTTGCCTTGTGCTTGAAATGTTATAAGTAAATTTTGCTTTGCAGACTTATTTTTGTTTGAGTATATTACTGTCAATAATACTGTTTATAAAAAAGCAACAAAATGCAATTTGAAGTAAATAAATAAATACAGAAATAAATACAGAAGTAAATCAATAAATACAGAAATAAATTAAACATATATAAACATATAAATATATAATGTATAAATAAATATATACATAAATAAGTGTATAGAGAAATATAGAAATACATAAATACACATAAATAAATATAAACACTTCAAATCACAATAAATGCATGCATTTCTTTACAATGTTATCTTTATTTAAATAAAATGGCAATTAATTGAAATGAATTGATGACTTTATTTATATTTATTGTTTTGGCAGCCACGGTCCTCCGTCGAGCTGGATGTTTTACTGATGTTCTCATAATACGTTACTAACGCGGAAGTAGAAAATTATTACAAATGCGTTTTTTTGGAAATAGAAACGTTATAGTGATCATACAACTCTAAAAATAAATGATACAGAAATTGAATGAGTTCAAGCAAATACATTTTTAGGAGTTACCATTGATGGAAACATTAAAAACAAAATTAGCAAAAGCCATAGCTGTAATTGGTAAAATGAAAATTGTACTTGATAAAAAAATCTCTTCTATTACTATATAACTCCCTCATACTTCCTTACCTAAATTATGGCTTGGAAATATGGGGAAACAATTACAAATCCAATACTCATCCTATTTTCCTACTTATCACTAAAGCAGATTTCTATGCACATCTCTCACAAACTACAGGCCTGTTTCCCTTTTACCGCAATTCTCAAAAATCTTAGAGAAGGTTTATAACTCTAGACTTGACAGCTTTATGAAAGGTGTAATTTACTCTCGGACAATCAGTTTGGTTTTAGGAATAATCACTCAACCTCACACGCTCTTTGATATAATTGAAGAAAATAACTAATGCTGTAGATAACAAGAAATATGCAATAGGGTTATTTATTGACCTGAGTAAAGCGTTTGATACAATAAACTATGATATACTAATTAATAAACTAGAACATTATGGGATTAGGGGGGTAGCTCTACAGTGGGTTACCAGTTATTTAAAAAATAGAAAACAATTTGTGAAAATAGGTGATTATCAGTCGAGTTGTCGACAAATTGTGTGTGGTTTACCTCAAGGGTCCATTCTGGGTCCAAAATTGTTTAATATGTACATTAACGACATTTGTAAAACGTCTCAAGTACTTATTTATCTTGTTTGCTGATGATACAAATATTTTTGCATCAGGTGACGACTTACAGCAACTGTATCGGATTGTTAACTTGGAACTCAAAAGTGTCAATAAGTGGTTCAAACAAAATAAATTATCTCTAAATCTGAGTAAAAGCAAAATGATGATATTTGGCAACTGTAATTCCAATGCTCAGGAAGCATTCAGATAGAGGGTGTTGTCATAGAGCGAGTGCATGAAATCAAATTCCTTGGTGTTATTATAGATGACAGAATTACTTGGAAAGCTCATATTAAATATATATCTACGAAAATTTCTAGAAGCATTTCAGTAATAGCAAAAGCAAGCACATTTTAAACATCAAAGCTCTACATATCTTATACTGTTCTCTGATTTTGCCATATTTATATTATTGTACTGTGGTTTGGGGTAGTACTTATAAAACACATTAAAACCAATAGTAATGCTGCAAAAAGAGCTATCCGAGTAATTCATAAAGTTGGGTTTTTGGACCACACAAACTCATTATTTTTAAAATCAAAGATCATGAAGTTCTGTGACATTGTTGAGTTCCAACTGTACAGATGTTATACCAAAGCAAGATACAAACTGTTACCGGGCCAAATACAAAGAAGGTTCCAAGAACGTACTGTTGTTATGAATTACGTGACAATTAAACTTTAGGACTCAGAAACATAGCTCAACTTTGAAAAGTTTTAGCCCAACAGTTAATGGTGTACAATTGTGGAATAACTGGAAATGGAGTTGAAACGAAGTCCAAACATCAACCTGTTCAATATAAATACAAACAAAAGACTTTTGAAATATACAGAGAACAAGAAATGTGTTGCCACTAGGAGGCGCAGTAGGATCAATTATCTATAATCAAGGAAGAGTGTTGCTGCTTGGAACGGTTGTCATTCTATTGCTCAAATTTACAAATTGAGAATTAGGGTAAGCAAGTTATGAATCTGTTGAGAGGGACCCTCCCAACGGGCTCAAAACCTTGTCTTTTAATGCACCACTCAGCATAGGAACATCATCTACAAATCAGCTGTTAGGGCAGCTGGGTGGGGTTTGTTGAGGGGGAGTTACTGCCCTCTTCAACTGGCCCGTTCTACACCCTGGCTTTTTAATGCACCTCATTATGCAGGGCTTACATCACACTTCACATATAACTCAATTAAACAAATATAATAATAATGATAATTAAACCCAAATTAAATTATATTGAGGATAGTAATGATAACTGGGAAGTAGCAAGATCTCAGAATATAATATGTATTAATGCACCTTTATAACATAAAAGTAGCACATTCTTTTGTTCTTTATTTTGCTGTTTTTATTTTATTCTTGTTCATCATTTATTGTTACTTTGCCCTATGTTCCTTTGTTTATGATTTGCTACCTTGTAAATATTAAATGTAATGTTATTATTTTATTTTGGGGTGGGCGCTTATAAGCCTTTGGCTTCAGCCCACTCCTTTGAGCAGGTTGCTCAAACAAATAAATAAATAAATAAATAAAAGACCAGGAAATTTAGTAGCTTTCGAGGTTTCTATCCTTTCCCTTTGAGAGAGGAGTCAACTCACGGAACGTTACCGTGGTTTAATTCCTTAATTGACAATAAGTCAATTAAGGAATTAAACTAACACAAGTGTCTCAACGAAAATTAACTAGTCACAACAAAACATAAAGCTAGCCAGTTTGTGACAAAGCAAGAGACACAACGACAGTCAGGGTTGGCGGACTGGGTCCCACTGATCCCAGCCGCCCCGAGCAGTGAAACAGTCCATGATTTAAAGGGCGTGGTAGTTCAGGTGGAGCCACACGATTGGACAGTCAGATGACGGAAAGGTCTGCAGGATTGGAGGACCATCCCGAACGGCAGCCAACCAACGTTCCCAGAGCCGGCGGAGCAGGAGTGGACCAATGGCAGAGCGAGCCTCGCCGAGCGGGGGTGCATATAAAACAGAGCACACAGAAATTGAGATGCAAGAAGAACGGGAGTGTAGAGCTGCAGAACATCCAAAATGCTGCAGCTCAAGTCCTGACAAGAACCAGGAAATACGACCATATTAGTCCAGTGCTCCGGTCTCTGCACTGGCTTCCTGTCGCTCAGAGAATAGACTTTAAAACAGCTCTGCTTGTGTTTAAGTCCCTTCATGGTCGGGCATCAAAGTCCATCTCTGACATGTTAGAGCCGTATGAACCATCTCAGGGAGGGGTCTCCTGGTGGTTCCAGAGTCAGGACTAACTACAGTGAAGCCGAGTTTCAGGTTCATGTAGCAAAGGTCTGGAACAGCCTCAGTGACGACGTGAGACAGGCCTCAACCCTGACTGTGTTTAAGTCCAGGCTGAAACACCGTCTTACTGCTGCCTATGGTAATTGACTGCATTTTAACTCATTTTAATATAGAATTTGAATGTACATATTTGTATTTTTATATATATTTTTAACCCCTTAACGCCGTATGTCGTAAATTTGCGACATACCGCTTCCTGCAAGACTGCGGCCGATATAACACATGTTATCCCTTGATTCCTGTTTACGCACATTCATTCTGCACCTAGGAACCTTCTGCAATCACTTATTTCTCGTAGGACCGGTCAACGAAGGAACCACATCCGGGTCAAGGTAGCTACTTAGCGCAAGTAGCATTACCGCAAATCGAGCGCACAACTTTGACTCTCGTCCAATATAAGGTGAGTTGTACAAAAAAAAATATGTAGCAGCTCATTGTTTCCATCTGCATATTATGTATTGATATGGACTTCGTGTGATGGATATTTTTTTTGTTATTTGACGATTTCGGTGTGGAACAAATTTGCGACGTTCGGCTGTTCGATAGCTCCATCTGGTGGCGCGCGAAATGGCCACCGTGACCACATTTTCGTAGTATTTAGAGCTATTACAGTGCTAGAACGCATGTTATTAGAACATGCCATTCAAGTTAATTTCTATAATCATTGTAACAATAACATATTACATTTTATCCCTTCTTTTACACAGAGCAAAAATGAAACCGTCCATGTTTTATGCTAAGCGACCTCAAGGAGGACCTATTGGACCGCAAACTAGAGTTCCACCGCCCGCCAGTGATGACAGCTGTCTCAGTGACAGTGATGACAACGTCGATGATGACTACACTCCTAAACCAGGTGATGAAACAGCAGTAATAATGCTATCATTTTGAGTAGAATTTTTGGAGAAATGCACTTGTTACATCTGCTCTCTAAACTCTAAAGTGGTGCAAAAAGTTAGGACAATGTGCTATCAAAGGAGAACCGTGTAATCTGCAAATATGTAATGGTAAATAGATGTATCTTATGTACAATGAATAATCAAACTTTTTAAAAAAGGGGTAAAATATTATAAATAGTAATAAAAAGGTGACATGTGTATGCTATGTAGATAAATTGTCTGCACATTTCTAAAGTGTTTATTTTTATTTTGTTTATGTTCTACATCAGGTGATGAAAGCAGCAGCAGCAGCGAGGGTGCTGATGACAGCACTGATGAAGATCCACTTCCTGAGACCAGTGCTACTGCATCAACTTCTTCTACAACAAAAAGACAAAGGGTAGCATGGGAGACAGTAAAGCAGCAGAACTCTGAAAAGACATTCCCACATGGCAGAGTGCTCTTCCAAATGCGGACAAAGTCAGACAGCCCATTCAATATTTCAGACACTTTTTTGATTTAGAGCTTGCAAATACTATTGTGGACCAAAGCAATCTGTATTGCAAACAGCAAAATCCAAATAGCGATCTAAAATTAGATCAGAAAGAGTTGGAGCAGTTCATCGGCACTGTGTTATATATGAGCATTTCGCATTTACCTCGTTCAAGAATATACTGGTCCAGTGCATGTCGATTTTCGCAAGTGGCTGATGTGATGTGCCGGGACAGATGGGAAGAAATAAAACATTATATTCATTTCAACGACAACATGGCACCTAACAATGATGACAGGCTTTTCAAATAAGGCCACTCATTGATTCGCTGCTTCCCAAGTTTCAGGCTCTCCCGCAAGATCAAATGTTGTGCATCGATGAACAAATGGTGTCATTCAAAGGCAGATCAGGTTTGAAAAAATATATACCGAAGAAACCATACAAATGGGGCTACAAAATCTTCGTGCTCTGTGACACAAGGGGCCTGGTGCATTCGTTTGAAATCTTTGCAGGCAAAATTGATCCTGTACCAGGGCAACCAGACATTGGTGCAAGTGGGAACATTGTGCTGAAGCTTGCACAGGTTATTCGTCCCAATCACCTGCTGTACTTTGACAACTGGTTTTCCTCTTTGAATTTGTTTGTTGCACTTGCAAAGATGGGAATTCCAGGCCTTGGGACTGTGCAGAAAAACCGCCTGCAAGGGTGCAGTTTCAGTGAAGACAGTGAAATGAAGAAGAAAGGACGAGGGCATTTGAAGAGCAAAAGGTTGTGGTGGATAGGGTGAAAATGAGAGCAGTGAAATGGTTTGACAACAGAGGGGTGATTGTTGCCATCTCTTTTGCCAGTGCCCAGCCCATTAGTAACGTGGAGAGATGGGACAGGAAGTTCAAAAGTACTGTCACTGTGGAACGCCCAAGCATCATCGCCTTGTACAACAAGTTTATGGGCGGTGTTGATGCTCTTGATGCACTCATATTACCGCATTCACATCAGGTCAAAAAAGTACTACCATAGGTTGTTTTTTCACTTTGTGGATATGATCATTGTCAACAGCTGGCTTTTGTATCGGAGTGATTGTGATGCACTCGGTATTCCAAGGAAGAAGCAGAACGATTTACTGTGTTTCAGGACATCTATTGCACAAGCACTTTGCATGCAAGGCAAGGATCTGGCAAAGAAAAGGGGCCGGCCCACATCACTGGATGTTCAAAGGGAGTTTGAAAGGAAAAAACGTCGAGGTCCAGCTCAGACAATTCCTATACAGGAGGTCAGATCAGATGCTGTGGGTCACTTCCCATTGGTTACAAGCATACGTAAACGCTGCAAACTCCCACTCTGTACAGGCCATACTGCGTTCAAATGTGAAAAGTGCAACGTTCACCTGTGCCTAAACAAACGCAACAACTGCTTCCGTCTGTTCCACGAGTAAGTCTGTGTTTGTCCACAAGGTCAGTCAAATAGACAGAGAGTTATGAGTAAAGAGTGTTTTTGTTTCTTGTGCTTTTTAAAAGTTTAAAAGTAGTATTTTGTGAGATTTTATGAAATGTTTGAGCTCTGTTTACTGTTGAAATAGCATAATCTGAACACATATTTATTCAGAGTATCCTTTACAGCATTTACATTTGTAATAATTGTGAATAAATTTTGTCATTTTAATACATTTGCTATTTTGCCTATTGTCTCAAATTTGTGACATACCTAAAACTACAGCGGGTGCCACTTTGTTTTGTCGCCTCCCGCGCGTGAAACACACGTGGTATCACGTGTGAATCACGCGTCTTTTTTTTTTTTTTTTCCCCCAGTGGCTGCAATGACCCAAACAACCACCAGGTGGCACTTGTGAGCTCTTTCTTCTCTCTTCACCGCCTGGTACACGCGGATAATGGAGCACAGCAGAGATAATGGTTTTCACTCATAACCCTACTCTTTTATAACATATTATGAGCCTTGTATATCGCGCATTGTAATAGCCTACATGTTTGTGCTGTAGCTGTGTCGGCGAATTACTCGCTCAGGTAATGACTTATAAGTCCGCATGGAAACAGTATTTTGACAGTGAGAATACGGTGGCCTCATGGGTAGAGTACCTGGCTCTAAATAATCTTAGTGTTCTTTTCGTGGGTTCGAACCCCGGGCACTGAATGCTGTTTTTTTGCCTTTTCTCTTCAACGTGGATACATATAGCAAAAAGTGGCAGATAATGCAGCGACATGCTCTATTTCATGAGACACAAAACATGGAGAGAAATGATTAAATATACAAATGATTCTTTTGCTAAACAGCCCTAAACCGGCCCCAGTCATTTTCAATGGTAGTGCTAAACCACTGCCCTCCTTGCAATTACACGTTTGGCCTGCGGCGTCGCTGTCCCGGCGGCTCCGTTTTTGCTAGTAATTTTCCAGTTCTGGCATTGGCGTCCCGTCCCGTGAGTAACAAAACGGTAAGCAACTTTTCTTCCCAGATTGGGTAATCTTTTCACTGTTTTAGTCATTTAAGTTTGCAAAACACTCTGATAGATTGTCTTTTAGAACAGACATTTGAGTAGTTTTTATGGTTAAGTTACTGTCATGCTGTTTCAACGTAGCTTTATTTTTCATTATGTTTGATGCCCTTACTCAGTGTAGAACACTTTTTTTTTTATCACTACTATTTCATTATTACCCTTTTCACTACTTTACACGTAAGTTGAGTGTGTTTAATTGTTTACAGTAACGCGGTTGCGATGTATTGACTCGATCAGTCACATGTAGTAATTCTACGCTAAAGCTAACATTTATTCCTGGATTTGTCAGGGTTTTTTATGATTTTGGTTAATATGGTACTTTTGTTTATCATCCTTTAGTTTTAGGGCTCAAATCAATAAGTATGTGCGTAAACAATGTTACAGTAGACCCAAAGTCGGAGTTTTTTTTTTATTGTTGTTCACTCGACTGCAACTTGGATTAAAAGCTTTTTGTGCTACGTTTATATTTTGATTTATTGCTGTCATGTACTGTAAAGTTATGAGTTAGAGTAATAAAATACAAAGCTACTCACAAATCAAGTTATTTCATTCACGTTGTTATCCTGATTGTTTTGTTTGTGTACTATTCAATTGAGGCATATAATTTGTATTTTTTTATAATGCTTTGTAATATTTGGTTGAGTGGTATCATGATAAACAACTAATCTAATGAAATTAGATATATTACTTGTACTTCAACATTTAACATCTTATAATGGTGTAATTATAGTAGTTTGATTGGTGAATGATTGCACACTATGTTCTTTTAGTTGTTATTTTTTTTAATTAATATTTCATGGTTTCTGATTACAATTTCTTGTGTCATTTCAGAGAAAATGAAGAAGACAGTTGTTTTCCCCTGGCCGAGTCAATGTGGTTTTCCGCAAGGGCCCAACGACCACGTTCCGGTCACTTTCTGCTTTGTTCCTCTCATGTGTGTTCTGCCTAAAGTCCAAGTGACTATGAATTGATACCATCTGCGATGAGGGTAAGTGACTTTTTTATTATGCATGGTTGTGAATATGTGTGAAGTGGTGAGTGCTGTTTTGTATTTTAACATTTGATGTGAGTGCTTCCCCTCCTCAAATTATGTTTATTCTGGATAATGTGAAACGTTAAATAATCTCAAAACATAACAAGTCAGCAAACGAGCAGGAGAAGTAACAGCTGAATGCTGTGTGTTCATTTTACTAACATTTGGTTAAACTGTAAATGATTTAACAAAAATAAAACTAATTGCAGTTTCTTCTCTATAGCTGCTTAGTCCGTGCCCATTGCCCTGAAGGAATCAGGAGATGGTCCACCCAAAACACTTTACAATAACTCAGTGTATAACTACAGCTCAGCCTTTACAGTGGATACTTTAACCTCTCTCCTCTCTCCAGCTGTTCCAGCTGCGGTGCCTCTGAAGTCCCCTCTGCCTCTTCCACAAGAGCTTAAGTTTCTGCTTCCTGAGGCCAGAAACACCTCAGTCCCAGGTCTGTTTTTGTGATACATTTCTTACATACCACGATGCACCTTCTGTATTTAATTTTTTTAATGTTTACTCCCAGAAACTCTTTCCCCTTCTGATACTCCTCCTACAGCGCTCATTCAGCCCGACTCAGAGCCTTCCAATGAAGAAAGACAGCAAAGTGAGAATGTCATTTCAGGTTTCCCCCTCAACGATTACAGTACATCAATCAATCAGATTTATTTCTAAAGTGCTTCACAACCAAAGCTGTGCTGTGCACAAACAAAGCACCATATAATTGATATAATTAATGACACATTTAATAACAAACCAAGTTAAACATGAAGTAGATTATTGCAAGAGACACATTGCTTTCTGCTGTTGTTCATGTGTGGCCTTATCTATAAGGTGGAGGAGTGGGAAAATGGTATAAGTGCTCAGACGAGTATAAATTGAATAAAGCTTTTCTTTTTTTTTCATCATTTAGCCCGTCCAGCCATCCAGCGTCCAGTCCAGCCCACAGCTGCAGTCAATAGGCCACCTCCTCCGCTGCTTCCCACTGAGCAGGAGCTCAGCGAGTGGAACTGCTCTCACCAGGCTCTTCAGCTTCTCTTCTCTTAATCCTGTGCCATGTACTACTACTGCTGCGACAGCTCCCACAGCCGCTGCTGCTCTGGCTTCCTCTATAGACGCTGACGCAAAACCAGGCTCCACATCCAAGTTAGGTAACAGCCACTAGCTATGTCAAAACAATGTATAGCAATAGTTTAATCAAATATAAAATAGATGACACTCGTATTCTATTTCTCTTTCTGCCTAGAGCCCACACCTCTGCTGCTCCCGCTGCCCATCAAGCCTTCTCCATCCGCAGCCCGTACCGGACCAGTGAAGACAGGAGGGAGGGTTTTTGTGTTGGACCACAAGCGCTGGCCTGCTCCATGAAGGCAGTTATTGATGGTCGTCTCAATAAACACCGCGGACAGAAGGACATGCTGAAAATTGTGGATCAGGAGTATGCCACACTTGTCCACAACTCCAGCTCTGATCCCAACAGCCTGCTGCACCCAACCACCAGATTAGACATATCACAATACATCAAACACACCTGCAAACAACTAAACACATCCTCATCACTGAACACCAGTCCGGAAAAACTTGAGGAAACACAGACACTGTGGCAGTCTCTCACAGCAGGTAGCACAACGGTGCCTGTCACCATGCCGCCTGCCACTGTGAATCCCCCCCGCTCTTTCAGTCGCCTCATCTCTCACTCAACACGCCATTGAGAAGATTGTGCTAGACATCATGGAGAAGCAGCAGCCAGCCCCTGAGCTAAAGAAGCCAAAAAATGTCTGTCTTGTGATACAACGATAATTGTATCGTTTTATATGTTTATATAGTAAACTGACCTTTTAAATAAAGTGAAATTAGTCCTTTATTATGCATACCTGGTTCATATATATATCCAATATCTATTATTACATCTATTATGCCCTTATTCAGTATAGTACGTTTTTTTTTTTATCACTACAGTATGTCATTACTCCTTTTCACTACTTTACACGTAAGTTGAGTGTGTTTAAAGGAGACATCTACGCTCCACCCGCCGCCCTGATTTCTCAGGCCTATTTACAAATGAATAGACCCTGCGTTTTCACACCTCTGGGGGGAGGGGGTCATGCAGTAGGTCTAATGACATAAATTAACCTCCTAACCCCCACCTTAACTGAGGGCATTTTCTCCAGTTCAGCTTGACCCAAATCTAAAAGCGTATGGCAGCACGTGGCGCGACCCATGCAAAATCATTACTGCCATGTTCGCAATTCAATAAAGTGTGCAGGCCGTACATGTGCAGCTGTTGCTTTTGTACCTATGGATTACATTGTATTCCACTGAACTATGGCCTTTTATTATTTACCTTAATATAGGAACTATTAGATTTAGAACAAACAAATAAATGTGCAGTGTGGGCAAATTTTGGCAAATACAGCAGTTATGCAGTACAATATTGTTTAAAATCAATAAAATATACATTTTGTTGAAAGTGTTGAAATACTTTTGATTTTTATCAGAGTAAAATAGTTAAACTTCTTGGTATTCTATTACTTAGAAATAGCATTCAATACTAACACGTTTAAACATAAAATAAAAACATAAAAGTTTAAGAGTTTGGCCTGAGCGGGATTCGTACCCCGGTCGCTGATGTGAGAGTCATTCATAATCCCATTTCGCCACAGAGGCGGTGTTTGATTACTTTGACATTTTCAGTATAGAAAATGGGCTCGGTTCAGGTGGGAGTTAAGAGGTGTTGGTGGGGCGTTTAGCATGAACCGCGCCGACATTTGATCTGGTTGCAATTTCTTTACTATCTGTCATAAAGTGAAAGGAGCCTGTGCGTCCTTTATTTAGGACAAGACATTTTTAATAGCCTATCACTGAGGTGAGTGTTGCGGAGACCGGTACACGTGGAGCTTGATAAACATGTAAACTTAAAAAAAAAAAAATACTCACGGGTTACTAAGTATTGTAAAAAAATGTAAATGTCAAAAAAATGTAATCATTTAATAATAATTTAGTAGAAGCTTTCAACACTGGAGTATAGTGTTGAACCCTGCTCATTCTGCACCAGAAACTTGCGCGTTATGACTGAGCTATTAAGCCACAGGGTAGTCATAGTTTATTTTAGGTTATAAACTGGTGTTCACTGAATAAAGATTATGACAATAAAGCACAACATTGGGGGTGCTCACAAAAAATTACATTTTTGGGGCGATTAGATAACATAACATAAACGTGATGCAGCCAGTGAGTGCGTTCGAATACAGCAGTAGCAGACAGTGCGGGCATACTTTCACACCACTGATAATTGTGGGATTAATTGGACAGAGATGTTTGATTTCATTTACAAAACCTTACCTGTTCAGTCGATTGTCAATGACATTTTTTTTAAACTATATTATTAACAGTGATATTGTTGCACAACCAAAATAGCAGTGTTTAAAAAAGGAATATGAAATCAATGCAAGGATATTTATTTTGTCACAGATTATACAAGATATTTACATGAATACATACAGTATATGAAACAATAAAAATGTAAAAAAAAAAAAAGAAAAGAAAAAAAAGGCACGGAGCAAAAGTGCCTCAGACGGGAGTCGAACCCCGGTCTACAGCGTGCCAGTCTGTTGCACTCACCATTACGCCAGCATACTCACACTGACCAGGCAAAGTTTACAAGCAGTTTTATAGCTCAGTTTACGGCGCCGGCAGAGCTGAAGTGGACTTCACCTGCCACCTTGTGGCGATAAGATGTATTATATTTCACGCAACTGCGTGACACACGGAAAGCGGGAATGAGGACGACAAAACAAAATGGCATTGACTGTACACCGTACTGTGTGCTACAGATAAATGAACAATCTCCACTTAATTTAGCATCAGCTTGAAAGCAAAAACACTGATAATTATTTTTTTTTAATAATTGGAAATTAATACAGGCGTCAAGGGGTTAAAGTTGTATTGATGTATTTGTTTTATTGTGTTTTTGTTGTATTTATGGTGTTGCTGTGAGACACAGAGTTGCCTTGTGCTTGAAATGTTAATTTGAAAGTAAATTTTGCCTTCCCGACTTATTTTTGTTTGAGTATACTACTGTTAATAATACTGTTTATGAAAAAAACAAAATGCAATTTGAAGTAAATCAATAAATACAGAAATAAATTAAACATATAAATATATAATGTATAAATAAATATATACATAAATAAGTATATAGAGAAATATAGAAATACATAAATAAATATAAATACTTCAAATCCTGGTCCCCAAGACAAAACTCCGCACTACGGGAGATAGGGCCTTCCAGGCAGCTGCACCTCGACTGTGGAACGCCCTCCCCAACCATCTGAGGGCGCCACAGTCTATTGAGGTTTTTAAAAGTAATCTAAAGTAATCTACCACTTATTTCGTACGGCATTCTTTTAATATATATTGTGTTTTTAGTGCTGATATGTTTTGTGTTTTTATCTGTACCGACTGTAGCACTTTGAGATGTGTTTTTTCATATGTAAAGTGCAATACAAATAAAATGTATTATTATTATTATTAAATCACAATAAATGCATGCATTTCTTTACAAATGTTTTATTTAAATAAAAATGGCAATTAATTGAAAATGAATTGATGACTTTATTTACATTTATTGTTTTGGCAGCCACGGTCCTCCGTCGAGCTGGATGTTTTACGGATGTTCTCATAATACGTTACTAAACGCGGAAGTGCAGATTTCCTGAAGATTTCCTGTCCAGATTGTTCGACAGCAGCTGTACGCCACTAAGAGGAAATGGAGTACAGAAGGAAACACGCAGTTTTGCTGTGGATACTTCTCTGTTCATGTCTGGCTGAAGCTCTTGAGCCCATCAGTACCACCATAGCTGCAGGAATCGCTCTTACCGGCTGTTTTGTCGGCTATCCAAAGATTAACTGCTATTTCCATGAGTGTTGTCAGCCGGACTGGATTTCCTTCAACCAAACAGGTCTTTGGGTGGACCTAGAACGAAGACTGTTTGGGCAACATCTCGCATCACGGATCATCCTGAAAGCCGTAAATAGGTTTATGAATAACGACAACCCAAAGAAGCCTCTGGTTCTGTCTCTTCATGGACCGGCCGGAACAGGAAAGAACTTTGTCAGTAAAATGATCGCAGACAATATTTACAAGGAGGGAATGGACAGCAAGTTTGTCCATGTTTTTATAGCTACTCACCATTTCCAACACGTAAGCCAAATCGAGATCTATAAGACTCAACTGAAGCAGTGGATCAAAGGCAACGTCTCCAATTGTGAACGGTCCATGTTTATTTTTGATGAGATGGACAAGATGCCGCCTGGACTGATTGACAGCATCAAACCGTACTTGGATTATTACGATGAAGTGGATGGTGTGTCCTATCGAAAAGCCATCTTTACCTTTCTCAGCAATGCTGGGGGGCAGTGTATTGTACAGACAGCGCTAGAGTTTTGGAAAGCTGGGCGCGACAGGGAAGAGATTGAGCTCAGAGATCTGGAAAACGCGCTCTCCCTGTCAGTGTTTGATGACAAGAGCAGTGGTTTATGGCACTCCAGTTTGATTGAAAAGCACATGGTGGACTTCTTTGTTCCTTTTCTTCCCTTAGAGCACGAGCATGTCGTTCAATGTGCCTTGGCAGAGATGAAGGCCAGAGGCCTAAAACCATACAGATGTGTAGCAGACCAGGTGGCTAAAGATTTTATGGACTTTCCAAAATCTGAGAAAATCTTCTCAGGAAAAGGCTGCAAGACAATAGTGAGTAAACTGGACTTCTATGTGTAACTCTCTGGAAGAGGCAAATAAAGTCACGACATGCACTTTTCAATGAGTGTTTCTGCTGAATGACAGGACCTAATGACTTCCTCTGGACTTATATCAAGAACAAGGAATTAACTATAAAAATGTGATTTAGAATTTTTGTTGAGTCCTTGAGTTGTTGAAAGAGCAGAGGCGGGTAGTACTGTTACTTTTTGAAGGAATTGTACTTCTTAAAGTGGTTTTATCATACGGTAATTATTTTTTAAGCTGTGAGTAAATATTTAAGCAACGATTAATAATTATTTTGGTTTTCCTGAATTTTCATGCCATTTCTTTGAAAATATCACACAATTTATGGTCTTTTTACTCCAGTTTATGACTGAGCTTTTTGGAAGTAAAATAATTAAAGCCGCTCTCAGCTGCTCCATTTACTGGTGTTTCCATTGGTACTCCCTATAGACCCTTTAATTGTTTGTAAACATTCCGGGCTTAGCTGGAGGCGGGAAGCTCGATTCCTATCCATTTCCATTGTAGCTGTTGTCATAGTAACGATAAACAAAATGTCTAACTGTTTTTGGAAATATCAAATAAACCTTATATTATCGTCTCAAATGTCATTCCTCTTGTTCTTGCACCTTAAGCCACATTGGGACCACATTTTTTTGTTGAAGTTTTACACTTAAAATCGCTAGTTTTAGTTTAATCTTATTTCTCTTGATCACTTCCTGCCTCCAGCTGATGTCACTGATGATGTCAGCAGTTAAAGGATCTATAGACCCTTTAGCTGCTGACATCATCAGTGACATCATCTGGAGGCAGGAAGTGATCAAGAGAAATAAGATTAAACTAAACTAGCGATTTTAAGTGTAAAACTACAACTGAAAATGTGGTCCTGTTGTGGCTTAAGGTGCAAGAACAAGTTAGATGACATTTGAGACGATAATATAAGGTTTATCTGATATTTCCAAAAACAGTTAGACATTTTGTTTATCGTTACTATGACAACAGCTACAATGAAAATAGATAGGAATCTAGCTTCCCGCCTCCAGCTAAGCCCGGAATGTTTACAAACAATTAAAGGGTCTATAAGTGCCTGATCTGCCCTTTAGGTATGAGGTGAACAGTTTAGCATTAGCGGCTAACACAGTCAGAGTTTAGCATCAGAGGTAAACAGTCAGGGGTCAGCATTAGCAACTATTTATTTTATTTATTTATTTTAGCAGCAAAACTCTGCTCAAAGGAGTACTAAAACAGTCAGAGGTTAGCATTAGCGGCTAAGACAGTCAGAGGTTAGCAATAGCAGCTAACACAATCAGTGGTTAGCATTAGCAGTTAACACAATCAGTGGTTAGCATTAGCAGTTAACACAATCAGTGGTTAGCATTAGCAGCTAACTCAGTCAGAGGTTAGCATTAGCGGTTAACACAGTCAGAGGTTAGCATTGGCAGTTAACACAGTCAGAGGTTAGCATTAACGGCTAGCTCAGTCAGAGGTTAGCAATAGCAGCTAACACAATCAGTGGTTAGCATTAGCGGCTAACTCAGTCAGAGGCTAGCATTAGCGGCTAACTCAGTCAGAGGCTAGCATTAGCGGCTAACTCAGTCAGAGGCTAGCATTAGCGGCTAACTCAGTCAGAGGCTAGCATTAGCGGCTAACTCAGTCAGAGGCTAGCATTAGCGGCTAACTCAGTCAGAGGCTAGCATTAGCGGCTAACTCAGTCAGAGGCTAGCATTAGCGGCTAACTCAGTCAGAGGCTAGCATTAACGGCTAGCTCAGTCAGAGGTTAGCAATAGCAGCTAACACAATCAGCGGTTAGCATTAGCAGTTAACACAATCAGCGGTTAGCATTGGCAGTTAACACAGTCAGAGGTTAGCATTAACGGCTAGCTCAGTCAGAGGTTAGCAATAGCAGCTAACACAATCAGTGGTTAGCATTAGCAGTTAACACAGTCAGAGGTTAGCATTGGCAGTTAACACAGTCAGAGGGTAGCATTAACGGCTAGCTCAGTCAGAGGTTAGCAATAGCAGCTAACACAATCAGTGGTTAGCATTAGCAGTTAACCCAGTCAGAGGTTAGCATTAGCAGCTAACTCATTCACAACAATCTGTTTTAGCCTGGTTGAGACCAGAATGATGCCCCTCTGTATTTTTTTATACATCGGGGAAACAGTCTGGACCTCCCGCCCCCGTGCAATCAGATTAGTTTATATGTGTCAGGTGTCCCTCGGAAGTCCCTCAGTAACAGTCTACGAACGGCTCAGAGAGAAAGAGCGTGTCTCCAATCGACGGTAAATGACCTAAAACACATTGACAGTAGGTGAGTTTCGTGATTCATAATCCTGCGCAAATAATAATATATTAAACATAAAACCAGCCCCTATAGCGCCCCCTGCAGGTGGTGGGTCCACAGAAGGACGGCCTCATGGTTCTAACCGGGCCTGTTGGTCTCTCATAAGGGGCTTCTGAACCACTCTTTGTCTGACCCGTCACCTAGGACCTGTTTGCCCTGGGAGACCCTACCAGAAGGAGGGGGAGGGTTTGGGTTGGTACACTAACTGGGGAAGTGTTTCTTGTGTTTTTTATGTTGATTTAATAAATAAAATAAAATAAAGTAATCACTATTTGGCCGCTTATAAATGAGTAACTACTGATGAGCAAATCATTGCATTATGTTATTGGTTATTGCAAAATTATTACAAATGCGTTTTTTGGAAATAGAAAAGTTAGTGATCATACAACTCTAAAAATAAATGATACAGAAAATGAACGAGTTCAAGCAAATACATTTTTAGGAGTTACCATTGATGGAAACTCCATCCATCCATCCATCCATCTTCTTCCACTTTTCCGCTGCCGGGTCGTGGGGGCAGCTGTTGGAGCTGCCCAAATCACATAGCACCAGCCTAATATGGCTCCTCCTGCAGGTGGTGGGTCCACAGAAGGATGGTCTCATGGTTCTAACGGGCCTGTTGGTCTCTCATAAGGGGCTTCTGAACCGCTCTTTGTCTGACCCGTCACCTAGGACCTGTAATTGGTAAAATGAAAACTGTACTTGATAAAAAATCTCTTCTATTACTGTACAACTCCCTCATACTTCCTTACCTAAATTATGGCTTGGAAATATGGGGAAACAATTACAAATCCAATACTCATCCTATTTTCCTACTCCAAAAAAAGGCAATAAGAATTATCACTGAAGCAGATTTCTATGCACCAACAAACCCTATTTTTGTAGAGCTAAATCTATTGAAAATCCATGATCTTAATACTTTAGTAATAGTGTACAAAGCACATAATAATCTCCCTCCTAACATCCAGCAGCTTTTGAACACAGGAAAAGTCAGTATAACCTCCGAGGAACTGCCATTTTCAAAAAAGCAAAAGCTAAAAAGAATTTTAAAAAGTCGATGTATTTCTGTAAGAGGTGTTAATCTGTGGAACGATCTGGAAGATCAGTTAAAACTGTCACAGCCCCTCAGGCCTCTCAAGCCACTCCCTGAGAGGCCATCTACTCCCCTCCCCTTATTGTGTTTTGTAGGAGTGAAGACAGGTGTGTTGGAGCCCACAGCTGAGTCTGCTCTGCAATTAACAAGCTTCAAGAAGCACTCCCAGACAGCTCAGCCCTGCCAGATCGTATTACTCGCTCCAGTTAGTGCTACGGTCCACCTTTTGAATTTGTGCCTGTATTGTTGTTTGGACACTTACCAGTTTTCTCCATTTCACTCCAGATCTTCACGCTCCAGCCACCTGCGCTTCACCCGGATCAGCTCCACTCTCCTGTGCTCCTGGTTCCCGATCCACACCTGTGAAGAAGACTTACTTGGATATTACCTGGAAACTTATCGTGGTCAATAAATACCTACCATATTTGCACTGCCTTGCTGAGTCTGCGCTTGAGTTCTTGCCTGATTCGTTACAAAAACTGAAACAGTCAAAGCTTTCAAAAAGTTGTATAAATCTACTATCATTCAAAAATATATAAGCTTAGGATGAATAAAGTAGGAAACTAGTGAAAAGACTTTAATAGATCCATAATGAATGAATTTAAATGATGACATAATTTAATGTAACACCCATCCCATGTGACCAAGGTTCTCAAACTAATCAAATGTGGTGGTAAACTATGGGCGGGGTCCTGGGTACTTTTACTTTAAAATAATAACTGGTAAACAGGAGATACGAGAAAATAATTACTCCTAAAGCTACTAGACAAGTTATAAATGACGGTGCCTCCACTTAGCGAAAGAAATACATGTATGTACACTTACTTCCAACTAAGAAAAATAATAATCTATAAACCTTTTTAAATCTCTGTAACCTCTTAAAATACAAAACAATAAAACACACCACACACAAAGTGAAGTTAAATGCAAAAAAAGTAGAAATGTAGTAATTAGAAAATAAAATTGGCCAAAATAAACAAAACAGTGGGTTGCTACAATCACTCTTAGAATACCCCCATTTCCTTTCTCTTGTTACCTAAAAGTTCTCAGTTCAGTTCACTTTTGTTGCAGGCCTGATGATGCTTGTGATCGTTGTGGCCTTACAAACATAAAAAAAATGGCCTCTGCACTTGCCATGCAAGCTGGAAAAAAATAGCACGTGCACCTGGAGTTTTCAGAGTACTCAGGAGACCTTCGTGTAGATGGTAGATGGTAGGGTTGTCACGGTAAACGGTGTAGCGGTAAACCCCGGTAAAAATGTTTACGGTAAAAATTATCGTCTTGTATTTGAAAAACTATATTATCTCGGTGGATTACCGCGCCCGCGGTGTAGGCACGGTGAGCCTCACCAGCCACTGTCTCATCTGCTGAAGTTGCCGCGCACTGTGTTGTTTGCAACCAAAACAAAACTTTCTCAAAGCTGAAATCATGGCCGAAGGAGGAGACGGCAGCGCTCAGGACGTCTGTCAGCCTCAAACAGGACCAAGTCTGAAGTCTGGGCATATTCTGGGTATCTGAAGAAAGCCGAGGGACAGCTGATAGAAGACAGTTATCCTGTTTGCGGAACGTGCAGGAAAAAAGTTTCTGTTAAAGGCAGCAACACTTCGAACCTCATGACACATCTGCGTGACCATCACCCACAACTCTATAGCCAATGCAAGGCAAGTCAACGTTATAGCTGAAATGCATGATGTGCAGACTTTGGGTTGAGGGAGAAGGTAACGAGTCGTCCCATAGTGCAGCCGCAGCGCCTCGCAGATACCTCCGTATTGAAATGGCACAATGCGTTACAGGCTCCCGGAGGGCAGATTAAAGTCGCCAATGCAATAGATTCACTCTCACCGCATTATTATGAATTTAACAATGATTACTGTCTGATGGCATTTTCCCAAATCTGCAGAGCGAAAGCAACCTGGAAGGACACAAACTGAGAACGTGACAATATTCTAACACGGTTTTGGCACTATAAATAGTACATGTAATACCCTCCAAACGATCAACAATACATAGTTATAGTTCATTTACTTTGATGTGAAAAGTTGCACTTTTGATATGGCTTTGTCTGTATGTTTTAAATATAACAAACACTGTTACACTTTTTTGAAACTATTTCAGTTTGTGTAGGACTATCAATGCTTTCTGAACTTATTAACACACATTTAAAAAATACCGCGATAATACCGAAAACCGTGACAATTTTGGTCACAATAACCGTGAGGTAAAATTTTCATACCGTGACATCCCTAGTAGATGGTAGTGACCGGGCTAGGCGGCAGACGAGACGAGACATCGATCTCTAAAATGGCGGGGAACGGCTTCTCTAGTCCTCACCAGAGCAGATCCAACGATGAACTACTTTAAATCCCACGGTAGGGTCCAAAGAGGGCATCTCTGGTCCACTGCGTATCAAGAAATCTATACTTAGTCTTAAACAATTTTAACACGTCCGCACTCTTCATGTAGCCGGAGAAAAAACTACTAGCATTAGCGTTAGCTGCGCTTAGCATGCTAAACCGCGGTCAGCATCAAAGTTCTGCACACACTTTCCGTCTGAGCATACACAAATGAAATACAATAAATACAGCATGTACTCACATCCTTCACAGATAAAACAAATCCACCCAGAGCTTGTAGACTCTGCATCCACCTGGTAAGAACCTTGTTTACTGGACTGGTTTAATGACATCTGTTCAGTTCGCTGCTAAAAGCCGAGTGACTCGAGTCGAGGGCTGGACTTGCGTCGCACTTGCGGTGTTAGGCCACGCCCACCCATCTCCGATTGGATGTTACAGGTACATCGTCCAATAAAATCATTAAAAAACAACATTGCTTATGCAAGTGAACTTTTAACATTAGTATTAGGTTTTTAACTATTTATACATTAATGAAATGGGTTATTTATTTAGGTAGATTGTTATGCATTTTAATCACATTGAATATTTATTTATATTTTTATCCAAATTAATTTGTGCACATAGTCAGCTTTGTCTAAAGTGGCATTTTTAGACTGGGCTACATCAGTTTAACATAAATTAGCATAAAACAAATGTATATATACATATATATTGGAATATTGAAATTTATGTTGAAATCAATTCTAAATACATGCTTATTTCTCTTCTGTTTGACACTTGATATTGTTTATTATAAATGTTTGTGTTTGTTTTCTCGTGGAAGTCTGTAAACTGGGTCAGGCATAATACGTTTTCACTTCAGCCTAAACCCTTTCGGTCGTGTTGTGCACAAATAATGGCAATGTTTGTTTATTGTTTAAAGCAGGGGTGCCCAAAGTGGGGCCCGCGGGCCAAATTTGGCCCGCCGAAACAATTCTGTTGGCCCGCCAAAGAATGACCTACTTTTGCGCTGTATGGTTAATACTAACGCTCCCATTCATTCTCAATGGTAAATATGGATGCAGTACACCTTTTGGCCACCAGCGTCAAATTGGGGGCGCTGTTTCACTCCTTTTGCAAAGTTAAGGAAACACTGTTGTGGTGTCTTGGTGATTATCACAGAGCGTTGTAGCATCAACTTTCCCAGTTTTCCAACTTTTATTGCAAAGTTTGTTGTCATCAACAAAGGTACATGTTAAAAGTGGACTTATAAAAGAATTGATGCTGAACTGACACTTTCATCTAATATGGCATTTCCTTTGAGTTAACAAATGAATGAGGTAAAGTCAATGTAGATACAGGTGTTGTTTTTTACATTTTACATATTGCTACAATTGTTGATTTTGTTCTACTAAAACTAGGCTTTTGCCATAGTTAACATTTGTCTTGTAACTAACTATTATTATTTGCAGTTATATGTGTTTCACGCTTGACATCGCCGTGTTTGGCCCACGACCCACAGGCACTTTTTCATTTTGGCCCTTGGAGACAAAAAGTTTGGCCACCCCTGGTTTAAAGGAATGAAATGACCGAATAAACTACTACTACTACTACTACTACTACTACTACTACTACTACTACTACTACTACTACTACTACTACTACTACTACTACTACTACTACTACTACTACTACATACTACCGCCTTTGCTATGCCCAATCCTGTCAGATCTTGGAAGCTAAGCAGGGAAGGGCCTGGTCAGTACTTGGATGGGAGACCGTTTGGTAACACCAGGAAGCCTAGCGAATGTAGTGAGTGAGTGAGTGGTTGGTGGTGGTCGGAGGGGCCGATGGCGCAGACTGGTTGCCTCGCTTCCGTCAGTCTACCCCAGGGCAGCTGTGGCTACAATAGTAGCTTACCACCACCAAGTATGGAGTGAATGAATAATCACCTGTGAAGCGCTTTGGGTATCTTGAAAAGCGCTATACAAATCCAAGAGATTATTATTATTATTACTACTACTACTACTACTACTACTACTACTACTACTACTACTACTTTTATTACACAAAGAAGTGAAAATGTTATTACAGCTTGAACTGTTATTACAAAATGTGGCTCTACAGAGTTATGTGAGTGTTTGGAACAAGTTATGTCCCAGTCAATTCCCATTCTATCCAGCAGGGGGCGTCTTGCGCTAATAAGAAAAAGTCTGGAGTTTGAGAGAAACAACAGCCAATAATGTATATATTTTAATAATGTACATTTTAATGTAAGAAGCCAAAAAATAATTTAAAAAAAGTGTAAAACATTTGCCAAAAATGAATAATCAGTATAATTGTGATGATTAAAGACAAAAGTAACATGATCCAATTTACACACAAACATAAAATATAATATAATATATTTTAGAAAAAAAAAAAGTAAAGGGTAGCACATCGATGTAATTCATATATCCAGACAGAGGTACTCACATAGTTTTTTATTTGGTTACAGCTTTAAAATAAACGCTAACGCGTTTTGGCATTCGCCTTCATCAGAGCATTTTTTAACAAAAGTAACATGATCCAATTTACACACAACCATAAAATATAATATGTAATATAATGTAATATCCACAGACCAACAGGAGACTAAACCAGGGTGTTAGAATAAATTGTTATGATTAAAACAATATTTAAATTGAACATATTTCCCTCAATCCATTTTTATTAAAAATAAGCTGATGCAAAGAGGAGGATGTAGATCTGCGAGACACAGCTCATGTTTAGGAAATATTTACTTAAAAATCTCACGTACCAAACGTTTAAACTAAATCAAACCCAGTGTAACGTCCCCCGCGTTGAGAACCCCTGGATCAGAGCAAAGGGAACAGTTGGAATAAAAAGCCTCCAGAAGAAATCTCTCATCCCACATCGTCGTAATCCTCGTCCTCTGCGTCGATGTCGTCGTAGTCTTCGTCCGTCCCGGGGTCAGGTCCGCTCTCCACCTCCAGATAGTCGGGCTGAGACCAGCGCTTGTGGCCCAGACCGAGCTCTTTCTCCGGGACTTCGTACGGTCCCTCAGCCGCCGGGTTCTTCATGGACTTCTTCACCGGCTCCTCAGCCAGGTTCTCGTAGCTCGGAGACTCTGGGACTGAAACAACATGACATTAATGTTCTTACAGTATGTTCTCCATATCCTTTATATTAACCTGAACCCAGCACAGTTTCTCCAGTCTGGCTTTACCCAAATCTAAAAGCTTCTTGGGGAAAAAAAGCATCAAAATATCGACAAAAATGAGAAGAAAATGAGGATAAAAACACAAACAACAAATCGCCCAAAACAGACAAAACAAAGAGCAACAAAACAAAATGTAACAAAAAGAGATAAAAGAGCAGCAAAAAGTGAAAACAAAAACTCAACAAAAAAGTGGCAAAATTAGATGAAAAAGTGACGACAATACAACAACAAGGCAAGAACAAAGATCAGTTTTGTCGGCCTTAGCTTTCAAATGAGGCGTTACTCTAGGCTGTAAGCTTCAGTGGAGAAGCTTTTAGATTTCTCCACTGGCCCACTCCACACCCTGGCTTTTTAACGCCACACTATATAGGGAAAAACACAAACAAACGCATATACATAACTAATATTGTCGTTGTGATGGTAATGACAACAACGATTTAGCAAGATCATTGAATTTGAATAAGATTCCATTCCATTCCATGCATATTAAATATGTCTCTATAGTATAATAATAATAATAATAATAATAATAATAATAATAAATACATTGTCTAATATGATCATAATTCTCATTTTGATGCAAAAGCATAAATGTGATTCATAAACAGGTGCATGCACACAGTGCGTGTTTGTGTCTGGGTTTGGAAAATCAAACACATAAACTTCTTCTCTTGTTACACTGCTGTGACGGAGCATAAGCCTTGTTATGATTTTATGATGTTACTAAGTCAAACTGTGTTCAGATGCTGTTATTAATGTTAATAATTCCTCCCTATGGGAAATGTAACTGAGTACAAGCGCCCCCGTCATGTCTTATTTCTTCTGATGTAAATGCCTTTTGAGGACACTTTTCTAAGGAGTGTGTGTATATATATATATATATATTTTTTTTTTTTTGTACTAAATTCTTGTTTGTTGTGGATACAGTCCTTATATATGTGTTACTGTGAAATGCAGATGTTTTTTATGTTGAATGTGGAGCAGGCGCTCATAAGCTTCTTTGCTTCAGCCGACTCCGTTTGAGCTTCTGTGACATTAGACACATGTTTAATGTGTGTTTTTGTAAAATAGAAAAATGTAAGTTGCTGAAATAAACTAAACAAAAAATAAATAATTAAAGCCGAACTGGAGAAAATGTGTTTGATTAAAGTGGGGCAACAGGTTTTGATAATGTGATATTTAGTGAAAATGCCTTTGTTACTGCGACAGTAATGAGCAGGGCCGCTGAGAGCTTTTCCTGAGCCCTAAGCAGAAATGGTTGATATTCCCCCTCCCCCTCCTTTGTATTGAGAGTGAGGAGTCATGTGCCGAGTTGGGGTGATTTGAGGGGAGGGTCTGAGCCTTTCGGCCATGATGGTAGCCGAATTTCACACATTCCGTATATTCCAGAGCACTTTAAATTTTGCACATTTACGTTTTCGGCGAGACAGAGACCATACTTGCCAACACTGGGTTGTGAAAAATAGGGAGATTTTTTTTTTCATCGGTGTATCGTGCCAGGTGTGTTTGTAATTATTGATGTAATTTTTCTTACTTTGTATTTTCCTGATGAAGGAAACTTGTGCTGGAAATATTGTTTCTTTGATATTCCATATTATTCTGTTTACAATTGAGGACAAAGAAAAAAATGAGCAGAGTACCATAAGTAGGAAGATCAGTTAAGAATGAAATGTAGGACACTTGAGCTCAAAAGTGAGAACGAAAAACCTATGGAAAATAGGCTATAGATATTTAAAACAATCTTTGATTAAATTAAAATACTTTTCAAAATAGGAACAGAAAATATTATATGCCTAAATTAGACTTTACATGTTATCTAATGATTGTAAGGTCTACACACAGGCCTATAAGCTTTTATTTTTAAATATAATTTAGTCAAATGTGGTGTGAGTAATGTCTCCATGGTAACACTGAGGGGAGGAGCTGACCGAGCGACTCTCTCGTTCCCTCGTGCTAATGAAGCACAAAAACAAAGAGAGCGATGAATGCGTGATACCTGTCTCTTCCCCTCGAGCGTCAGTGTGAGCGCTGACAGCGATGACAGAGAGGCAAAGGAGTGATTCTTCTCAAGGATAGGGTTGCCACATCATGCAAATATATCCCCACAATCTTACTTGTTTCCTTCACTATAAAATCGGGAGATTAGCGAGAGAAATGACTGAGCGGGAGATAGGGTTCAAAATCCCGCACGAATCGGGAGAGTTGGCAAGTACTGTATGAGAGACGGATCTACGAATACGACAACGAAAAGGAAGAAAGTAAAGCAATGCAAAGAGATAAGGCGAAAGAAAAGGACCTTACAGGAACAAGCTCATACCAAGAGTGAAACAGCGGGATTTGGAGAAGCTTAAGGACATCCAAGACATCGACCCTTACGAGCTCCCTGCAGCGGAGACCTGGACCATTTACCTCCACGCACATACATGCACATACATGTACATACATGCACATACATGTACATACATACACATACATACACATACATACACATACATACACATACATGCACATACATACACATACATACACATACATGCACATACATGTACATACATGCACATACATACACATACATGCACATACATACACATACATACACATACATGCACATACATGCACATACATGCACATACATGCACATACATGCACATACATACACATACATGTACATACATGCACATACATGCACATACATGTACATACATACACATACATGTACATACATGCACATACATGCACATACATACACATACATGCACATACATGCACATACATGTACATACATGCACATACATGTACATACATGTACATACATGCACATACATGCACATACATGCACATACATGCACATACATGTACATACATGTACATACATGCACATACATGCACATACATGCACATACATGCACATACATGCACATACATACACATACATGCACATACATGCACATACATGCACATACATGTACATACATGTACATACATGCACATACATGCACATACATGCACATACATGCACATACATGCACATACATGTACATACATGTACATACATGCACATACATGCACATACATGCACATACATGCACATACATACACATACATGCACATACATACACATACATACACATACATGCACATACATGTACATACATGTACATACATGCACATACGTGCACATACGTGCACATACATACACATACATGCACATACTGCACATACATCATCATACACATACATGACATACATACACATACATGCACATACATGTACATACATGCACATACATACACATACATGCACATACATACACATACATGTACATACATGCACATACATACACATACATGCACATACATACTACATACATGCACATACATGCACATACACATACATACACATACATGCACATACATGCACATACGTGCACATACATGCACATACATGACATACATACACATACATGCACATACGTGCACATACATACACATACATACACATACATACACATACATACACATACATGCACATACGTGCACATACGTGCACATACATGCACATACATACACATACATGCACATACGTGCACATACATGTACATACATGTACATACATGCACATACATGCACATACGTGCACATACATACACATACATGCACATACGTGCACATACATGCACATACATACACATACATACACATACATGCACATACATACACATACATGCACATACATGCACATACATACACATACATGCACATACTGCACATACATGCACATACGTGCACATACTGCACATACATACACATACATACACATACATACACATACATGCACATACATGCACATACATGCACATACATGCACATACGTGCACATATCACATAGTACATACATGTACATACATACACATACATCACATACATGCACATACATACACATACTGCACATACGTGCACATACGTGCACATACGTGCACATACATGTACATACGTGTACATACATGTACATACATGCACATACATGCACATACATACACATACATGCACATACATACACATACATGCACATACATGCACATACATACACATACATACACATACATACACATACGTGCACATACATGCACATACGTGCACATACATGCACATACATGCACATACGTGCACATACATGCACATACATACACATACATACACATACATACACATACATGCACATACGTGCACATACATGCACATACATACACATACATACACATACGTGCACATACATGCACATACGTGCACATACATGCACATACATGCACATACGTGCACATACATGCACATACATACCATACATGTACATACATGTACATACATACACATACATGCACATACGTGCACATACATACACATACATACACATACATACACATACATACACATACATACACATACATGCACATACGTGCACATACATACACATACATGCACATACGTGCACATACATACACATACATGCACATACATGCACATACATGCACATACGTGCACATACATACACATACATGCACATACATACACATACATGTACATACATGTACATACATGCACATACACGCACATACATGCACATACACGCACATACATGCACATACGTGCACATACGTGCACATACATACACATACATGGACACAGTAAACTACCTTGTGTTTGGTGTAAGTTACTACATGATGCCGGAGTTTTAAAGCCACAAGTCTTTGGAAAGTTATGAGACTTTCTGCTGTGGGTCCAGGACTCGGCTCTACAAGCCTCCAGCTGCTGAAAACAGCTGTACTGGCTAAACTAACTTTCTTCACATGCGTTTTACTGTGTTGTAATTACATTGCATTTAGCAAAATGACAAAGTAATAAAGTGCGTGTTTCGTAAACACTACATTGTTACGAGATGTTCAATGTACACAAACGTTTCCAACATGTTTGGACAGGTCAGAGTGAGACTTGTGCTCCTCCTCTGTGCCGTGACGACAACTCCTCACTCTCAATTAAGTTTGTTTGTCCGTCTCACTTTAAAGATGACACGTGTTTGACTTCATGGAGGAGTTGGTGAAGAATCAAAGTCCCTAATGTGACATCACTTAAGTTCTGAATAAACAGAAGTATAATTACACTTCTCCAGAAATGAAAACAGAACTAAAACTGTTTCTCATAAATGTAAAACCCGCAGGTCCTCGCTTCACTTTTACATCGTTTACATTTATATTTTATGTTGCCAGATTGATTTCCTTTGTGTATTCAGCACAAAAAGCCAATGATTTATGGTGATTTTAACGGGAGGTTTTTGATTGAAAACTTTATATTTTTTTATGAAATTAGTCCAAATCACTAAAATATAACAAATAATACAAACAATAAAAACAAGGCATTTTGAAATGTGGGGTCCGGAGCTCTTGGTGATTCCGCGAGAGGCCTGGACAGATCTGCAGGGTTATTTTTTATAATCATTTAGCTGAATTATTGGAATGGAAACAACCCATTATTTCAGATTCATCCGAGAGTCTCAAAGCGGCTAACCCTGTAGTTTGATAAGGCTCTACAAAGATGGACAATACCTTGTGTGATGAACTGAGTCCTGGGAGGCAGAGGAGGGGTGGGCGTCTGCAGAGCGGGCGTTTTCCGTCGGGTTGGTTTGCTGTACGTCCTGCAGAGTCAGAGATCAGATCAAACTCCTCACATTATGAACGGTGATGATATGAACTCACTCAGACACAAACGCTCGTCTCCGGTCCAGCACCACTTTCCCTGGAACGAAGAAACGCTGCAGTCAGTCACAGGGAGAGTTCAGTCTTTATCAATACAGCCAGACCGTTGGCCTTAGAGGAATCAGAAAACTTTACCATGAAGGTCTAAACACAACAGAACAAACACAGGCTTAAAGGGATGAGCTGGAATAGTGATGCTAAAGGTGATAAAGTCGATCTAAGGCCTGATCTCTGTTACACTGATAGTTTTGGAACACACCTTAACATTTCTCTACAAGTTGTTTTTGTCTCTCACTGACAGAACCAAACCAACATGAAAGAAACCGTGAGACTTTCTCTGTAGAACTCTGAGGATCCTCTCACTGACGCCGCTCCCTTTCTTAGTGATATCGTCTTGTGTCTGACGCTTTATGGTCACATGACTTTGCCTAAAGTCTAAAATCATTTCTTTAGGTTTTTGAGACATTTAGGTCTGAAAATGACCAGGTGCCAGAGGAGGAAAGAGCTGAGCTGATCGTCCCCTTGAAGAAGCGACAACAGTGTCGTCTTAGAATTTGACAAATGTGTTTGGTCATTAGTCAAGGCAATTCAAAATGCAGAAAATTACAAGAAAACAGATAAAATCAATAAAACATCAACATAAAATTAATCAATGACAGTAAAAGTAAAGAGTGCAGATCAAATACTTTCAGTTTTCATATGCACGGGTAAAAAGAGGCCTGTCTCACATCCTCATGAAGACTGTTCCAGATTTGAGCTTTAGCCTCAGTGTGTTTAGTCCTGACTCTGGAACCACCAGGAGACCCCTCCCTGAGATGGTTCATACGGCTCTAACATGTCAGAGATGTAAAGACTCTGACATACTTGTAAAGACGTTTTCACGTCGCCATGACAACACATGACAATATGACAATGACAACATGACAATATGGTCGTATTTCCTGGTTCTGTAACAGTGAGCAGCTGTTATAGTATCTAACCTGCTGGAGACAAACACATGGATAAGTCTCTATTAAAGGGTCTAGAGAGAGACTGCTGTGACTGGCAGTCTCAGTTTGACTGCACACTCACCAATGGCCAGAGACTAGTTAGAGACTCGAGTTGCCGCTGGTCTCAGAGACGTCTCCAGGAGATAGAGCGAGTCTCCAGGTCGTCTCAGTGAAACAGGTTTGATTTCAGCGGAATTTCCGAGAGGTCGACAAGGTCTCAAACTGGTGGTTCAAGAATACCTCAACCAGTGAGACATTTCTGTGACGTCCCAATGTGTCCAAGACCTGTCAGATAGAAAAGAGACTCCATACGACTCTTTGAGGTCTCCATGGTATCTGACAAAAACGTCTCACGAGTTGAGGACAACAAATATTTGCGACACACGTGTTTTGTTGCTTATTTTGTTGTGTTAATGTTGCATTTCCAGCACGTTTTTGTCACTTTTTCATCACTTCTTAGTCGTGTGTTTTTGTCGCTCTTTTGCCACTTAAGCCAAACTGGACAAACTGTGCTCGGTTCATGTGGGGGCTAAGAGGTTAAAGCAGACTAATCTTTATCTAAGTCGTGTTGTATCACAGTCATCTCTTCTTCTCCTGCTCAAATCCCTCAAAGACTCATTTACCGTGTATTCCTGCTCGAGTCGCCCACAGAAGCGCTGCCTAAACGAGGGACATTTTCATGGCGTTTTCTGTTAAAATCACCTGAATGTTACGGGGTTTGATGAGCCGATGCCGACGCCACAGCAGATCAAGATAAAGCTTAGAAAATGGACTAACGCAGAGCTCATGCATAAGTTCCATTCCGCGCTAAAAGCTGAATCTGTGGTGAGAAAAGCAGAAGTGAAGATGCAGAAGTCGAAACTCCTCTAGAGCCGTGTTTCCTGTGAGTGTTTTGATGATTCACTGATGAGCTCTTTGCACCTGCAGGGGTTCATTCTGCGACTGACCAGTTCATTACAGTGAATTTTATGTTGTTTACGGAAGCTAAGACCTCACAAACATGCAGCAGATCTAGAGCTGTTTTTAGAGGCATGTTTGAGAAAGAGAGTCCGAGTCACACGTCGCAGAGTGAGCACTTCACATCAGCATCATCTGATTCTCTTCTATGATGCACACATACAGGACAACCCAGGCTGGTCATGTAAACTCTAGGGCATTTACTGCTGCATGCCAAACTAAAAAGAAGCATGTTTACAACCACATATCAGCAAATGGGTCAATGACGTATAAGGCTCTAAAACCATATTTTCAAAACGTTTTTTCAAAACTGATGGCATGCATATTTCTGAGTCAATAATGTTGTGTTTAAACAAGTTATGTTTGTTAAATAACATTTAAAAGTATTTAAATGTATTTTTTTGATGTATTTGTAGCTTCTCTGTATAAAATGTGTCACATTAGCTTTAGCATTTGTTAGCATGGGTAAACATTTACTTTTAAAACAAATTAAGACTTTTATAATAAAATAATATTTTCCAATATTTACATCGGTTGTACCACCTGACACAGAAAGTGTGACAGTTTACCTAGGAGTCGGAAAAAAAGCTATTTTTTCTCAATTCTTGATAGAGATTTTCAAACCTTTTCACTCAGCCATAAAGACGACTTGTTCTTCTGGCTGATGTCATATCCTGTTTGCTGATAATATTCTTTATTTCAAATAAAAGCCCTGTTCTTACGGTTGTGCCACCCTGATATTTTAAGATTACAATTTGTCGGACAAAAGTTTTTTAGTGATCTCAAAAGCTTTAAAACTATTAATATTCACAAATGAAGCTTATTTGAAAGATATTTAACGTACAATTATGCCATGATGTTTTATTTTTTAATTGTTACCCTGAAAATACAATTTTCAGAAGCTTTATTAGTCTAATCATTTGCTCGGACGGTTGCGCCAACTGACATTTTAGGGGTTTGAGGTGTGAAAACATAAAAAAATATTTATTATTGAAATGTGATGAAATTGTGTTTAAACTAAATTAGTTTTGTAGAATAAAGTGATACAAGTAATGAAAAGATCAAATTATTTAAAGAAGAAATATAACAGTCGGACACAAAAATATGCACGTCATGTCAATCACCCAACTAACTCTTTTTCCCAGAGTATCAACAACGCGGCAAAGGTTTACTCTATAAACGGCATTCAGCTACATAACGGAATTTAAACAGCAGACTCTTACCTGACAAATGCAGTTACACAATGATATGAGAGCATGCACGTCTGTTTAGCCTCATTCAAACTCCACAAACACACGGCAGCTTCACCACCAGCGAAAAGTCCCGTTACAAAGAGTCGTCCAAAAAAACCGACGAATATCCGGTGTTTGATAGTTTCCGTGTTTACTGAGAGCACGTGCAACTTAAAGTGCATATGACAGGCTTTAATGCTTTTGAAAACATGACTTATTTAGATGAATATATCATCAGTTTCATAGTTCTCATTTTATTTCAGTGAAGCAGCATTTTAATGAAGAAATGTTGGGCAGAAAAGTTATTTTTATTTAAATTTTTAGCTGCTTCCATGGCAGTTGGACTCATAGAAATAAAAAGGAGAAATGTCCTTAGTAGCTTCGTTCCATTGTAGCAATACGGACGCCCACCAGCGGCGCCGGGAGGGGCCTTGGGGGGTCTTAAGACAGAAACCACCTGGTCTTTGAGGGAGTGTTGGAGTTGCCTGGGGAGACCAGGGCCGACACCGTAGAAAAAGTCAAACAACTACTGAGGGAGAAGCTCCTGCTGCAGGACACGGTGGAGGTGGAGAGGGCTCACCGCGTAGGGAAACCCGACAGCGGGAGAGACCGGCCGAGACCCATCATCACCAAACTACTGCGCTGGATTTTGCAGCGCGCTAAACGTCTCAAAGGAAATAAAATCTTCATAAACGAGGACTACACGGAATCCATCAAAAGGAAGCGAAAAGAGCTGATGCCGGAGCTGAGAGCTGCCAGGGAAAGGGGGAGATTGCCTTCTTGCACTATGATAAGCTCATTGTACGTCCGCGCACCAGTACACCAACTCCAGTATAAACACCGGGAAAAACGTTGGACAAATACAAGTGAAAAAACAAGGTAAACATTCCTAATCATTCAACATGACAGACACACAATCTACTGACCTTTCCTCATCAGACAATGAAGACACAAGTTACACTCAAGAGTCTGAACTACAAATATTTTCACTCACAGACAAAAATCCTCTCAATGATGTGGACCCTGATATGCACTTTTTCCACAACATTTCTCATACCTGCAAGTATTATGATGATAATCAAATCTCATTATTAGATAAGCCAGAAAATATGCCAATAGTACATTTAAACTGTCGTAGCTTATATGCTTATTTTGAGCACATAAAAGAATATCTGCATAAACTTACTTTAAATTTTGAATTTTTTAAAATACCTTAATATTTTTAAAATATCTGAAACATGGATAAAGGAAAAATAAATTTGGGAATTTTGAGCTTGAAAATGATCAAATTCAACCAAAACAGAAAACATAAATTAGGTGGTGGAGTTGCTCTGTATGTGCGCAAGGATTTCAATGTAAAATTGGTTTACAACATGACAATGGCAATTGATCATATGTTTGAATGTGTGACAGTAGAGATAATTCTGGAGAAAAGGAAAAATATATTAGTTTCTTGTATCGAGCACCGGGTGCAGACATTGAAGTCTTTAACGAACATATTGAAAAAATATTTACAAACAGCAACCACAAAGACATTTTTGTCTGTGGGGATTTTAATATTGATTTACTGAAAGCATAATCGCATAAACTCACTGAAAAATGTGTGGACACCATGTACAGTCTGTCACTTTACCCCTTAATCACACGCCCCACTAGGATAACTGCCCACGGTGCTACACTGATTGATAATATCTTCACAAACGTCCTAAACAATATGACAAGTGGAATACTGATTAATGACATTAGCGACCATTTCCCAATCTTCTCACTATTTGAAATACAACTAAAAAGTAAGAAAACAAAGGTAATATTATAGTAAAAAATGTAAGATTAACATCTGAGCGCTCGATAAACGCCTTCAAGCAGTTTGTCTGACCATGACTGGAGTAATGTCCTTGGAGAACAGGATGTTAATATACACATTCTGTTAACACAATCAAACATTTGTATGATCAACAATGTCCAGTAGTAACGCACAAATATACGCAAACAAATACGTGTGTCCCATGGATGACGAGGGGGTTATTGAACGCATGCAAAAAGAAAAACTCCTTAGATAAAATATTTATAAGGAAACGAACATTAGAAACTAAAACTAAATATAAAAAATACAAGAACAAACTAACAAGTATAATAAAAATTATAAAATAAATTATTATAGAAATATGAATGAGGTCAATAAAATAATATGAAAGGATTATGGAAATCATGCAAAGTCTAAAGACTCGAAGGCTTTAAGTTACCCAGACTACATGATTAATAATGATGAGAAAATGACAGAAGGGAAGAGTGTAGTTAATGCGTTCAAGGACTATTTAGTCACCATTGGGCCTCACCTGGCATCAAAAATAGCCAAAACAAACAGTGACGTCTCTCAACATATAAACATGAATGTTCACTCCTTCTTCCTCACGGCAACAAATGAAAATGAAATAATTAAAATAGTTCAAGCTTTCAAGAATAAAAAAATCCACTGATTGGAACGACTTTGACATGAACATGATTAAAAAAGTAATACATAACATATCTATGCCTTTAACACATATATGCAACCTCTCCTTTTCAACTGGTGAATTCCCTGACCTCATGAAGATTGCCAAGGTCGTTCCAATTTATAAAAGTGGGGATAATCGTCAGTTTACAAATTATAGATCGATCTCTATACTTCCTCAACTATCCAAGATTCTGGAAAAACTTTTTGCCGCCGCCCGGACAGTTTTGTGAATAAACATAATTTACTCAGTGACTGTCAGTATGGGTTCAAAAACAACTGATCAACTGCACATGCTTGAATCAATCTAAGTGAAGAAGTCACCAACAATATTGACAATAAGCTGTATTCATTGGGTAAATTCATAGACCTCCGGAAAGCCTTTGACACTACAGATCATGAAATACTCTTAAAGAAACTAAATAACAATGGGATCAGAGGGATTGCTATTGGTTGAAGTCATATTTGACTGAAAGAAAACAGTATGTACAAATTGATGAACATGTATCAGGATGGAGGAATATAATATGCGGGGTCCCCCAGGGGTCGATTTTAGGACCTAAATTGTTTCTGCTCTACATCAATGATTTGTGTGAAGTCTCAACAAAGCTAAAATGTATATTATTTGCTGATGACAAAACTCTACTAGTCTCTAGCAAAGACCAACAACTGCTCATATCAGAGGTCACAACAGAAATATACAAACTCAAAGAATAGTTTAACAGAAATAAACTATCGCTTAACTTATTGAAAACAAACATGATATTTTTTGGTAAACGGAATAGTGACGCTCAGATTCAAATCAATATTGATAATGTTCAAATAGAACAAGTCAAGGAATATACATTTCTGGCTGTGATCTTCAATCATAAGGTTAGCTGGAGACCACAAATAAACATTATTCGTGGTAAAGTGCCGAAAAATGTGGCCATAATGTGCAAGTGTAGATATTTTCTGGACCAAAAGGCTCTTCACCCTGTACTGTTCCTTAATCCTACCGTACATAAACTACTGCTCAGAGGTCTGGGGAAATACTTACAATAGTCATTTGCTGGTTTATATAGACTTCAAAAGAAGGCCATCAGAATTGTTCATAAAGTGGGGTATAGGGACCATACAAATATACTGTTCTTAAACTCCAACACCATGAAACTTAATGACATCATAAAACTCAATTCCCTGCTACAGATATATAGAGCTGTAAATAACCAGCTCCCTAGTAACATACCATTAATGTTTCGTAAAAGAGAGGGAAGATACGATCTAAGGGGAACTCATAATCTGAAAGTACAATGTATTCATTCCACCCTAAAAAGTCATTGTATTACACGGAGAGGAGTAAATCTGTGGAATAATTTAGATGAAGACTTAAAGGTGCAGCTAGTCTACAGTAATATAAAAGACAGTATAAGAGAAATGTGTTTGAGAAGTTTGCTGAAGACATGTGACCTTGTCTCTCAGTCACTCTCCTTAAGTAATCTGTATTACTATGAACTTGTGAAATACCACATCATTGCTGATATAATCATTTGTCACCAACTCTATCAACCAAGTCTATTTGATCTGTATTAAAGGAACCTGAGATAAATTACAAGCATTAAAAATGCTGTTATGGCTTCCACTGGTCATTACAAATAAAACAGAATTGGGGCAGGTGAGATGTGGACCTGTTGTAGGGCCCCCCTCTCAACGGGCTCATAAATCTAGTCTTTTTAAAGCACCACTCAGTATAGGATTATAAAGCGGTTCACAACATCAACTAGTTAGGGCAGCAGGGTGGGGGCTCGCTGGTGGGGGGGCTACCGCCCTCTACCAGCTTGCCACATAATACCCTGGCTTTTTAACGCACCTCACAAATAGGGAAAACAATCAAAAACCACTGACAGAACAATCTTAACCAACATTATTACAGTGGAAGCAGGTCTGATAGAAATGAGAAACATGATACATTTGAAGATGATATTTTTGAGAATATTATTGTCATCGTTATTATGGTGATGATAATAATGTATAATAAATATGTGCGCTAGTAATATATGTGTATGTGTAATGTATATATACATGTATATATGTATAGCTAAAACACTATGACTACTTAAACAATAAGTAAATCAATAGAATGGCGACCAGAATGGTAATATAAGCAATGATAAAAAAAATAAGAGAAAACTATAAAACTAAGTAAATACACAAAATCACAAACTTTCTATTTTAGCTCTATATGTTTCATACTTGTAAGTTGTCTTGTAAGACTTGTAAGTTTCATCAGATTTTCAATGCTGCTAATCAATAATTGTATTTTGAATATGAGGTGGGCACTTATAGGCTTTCTTGCTTCGGCCTACTCCTTTTGAGTTATTATCTATTTTTATTTTTTCTTGGTTTTGTGTGATAATGTAAATGTAATGATGTAAATATTGTGAATAATAATATTGTAAATAATAGCTCAAATAAATCAAATCAAATCAACTTTAACCAAGCATGTTTTCTCCTGTTCGGCATTACCCAAATCTAAAAGTTTCATGGAAAAAAGCGTCAAAACCGCAACACAAACGAGGATGAAAATGCAATAAAAAAGTGCCAAAAACACGACTGCAGAAGAGTGATGAAATATGTTGTAACTTGTCAGAAGTGGAGCGTACCTTGTCTGCGGATCCACCTGTTGAGGCAGATGAAGATCAGAACAATGAAGACGGAGACGAGGAACACCACCAAGATCACCCACAGCCACAGGTACTTCCTCAGAGCCGCCATCCTGATCCAGGCTCCAGCACCCGCTTTATGGCCCTCGATCCAGGCTCCAGCAGCCTCTCTCTGGTCCTCTCTCTGGTCCTCTCTCTGGTCCTCTCTCTGGTCCTCTCTCTGGTCCTCTCTCTGGTCCTCTCTCTGGTCCTCTCTCTGGTCCTCTCTCTGGTCTCTGGTCCTCTCTCTGGTCTCTGGTCCTCTCTCTGGTCTCTGGTCCTCTCTCTGGTCCTCTCTCTGGTCCTCTCTCTGGTCCTCTCTCTGGTCCTCTCTCTGGTCTCTGGTCCTCTCTCTGGTCCTCTCTCTGGTCCTCTCTCTGGTCTCTGGTCCTCTCTCTGGTCTCTGGTCCTCTCTCTGGTCCTCTCTCTGTCTCTGGTCTCTCTCTGGTCCTCTCTCTGGTCTCTGGTCTCTGGTCCTCTCTCTGGTCCTCTCTCTGGTCTCTGGTCCTCTCTCTGGTCCTCTCTCTGGTCTCTTCTGTCTCTGGTCTCTCTGGTCCTCTCTCTGGTCTCTGGTCCTCTCTCTGGTCTCTGGTCCTCTCTCTGGTCCTCTCTTGGTCCTCTCTCTGGTCTCTGGTCCTCTCTCTGGTCTCTGGTCCTCTCTCTGGTCCTCTCTCTGGTCTCTGGTCCTCTCTCTGGTCCTCTCTCTGGTCTCTGGTCCTCTCTCTGGTCTCTGGTCCTCTCTCTGGTCCTCTCTCTGATCTCTGGTCTCTGGTCTCTGGTCCTCTCTCGTCTGTCACCTCTCGTCGCTCTGACTGCTGTGACACAGTGACTTCCCTTTTCCGAGGCTCAGTCTCTCTCTCTCTCTGTCTCTCCAGGGACCAGTGAGCGACAGCTGCTGACACCAACTCAAACCTGAGCTCTTTACTTTGTCTTTGGAGAAATGGATCGTTGGTGCCAAAGTGGTGCAAAAAGCACAAAAAGGCCAAAGCACCATCAGATCAGCGGCACTAATGAACAAACCATTATTATTATTATAGCCACACTAGGGGGCGCTGTGATGTGGTCCTGTTTCTCCTGCTGTTATAGTTTTTTGTCAGGAGTTGGGGCTAGTTGTCTTTAAAAGGGTTTCTCACCATAATAACACATGGTGATGTCTTTCTGAAACAGCTGTTGGTGATGTCACTTCCTCTGTTGTTTCCAGGACGGTCGGATTGTGCAAACGACGCTCTAGTTCCAAACTGATTCTTCTATAACAGGGGATAAAAGTGACACTTCAAGAAATCAAAAAGAGGATTCATCAAACTAACCCCACGCAGTGATGACCTGTCCAAACACATGAGGCACATTTACAAAGCGATTCTCACGGTTTATAACTATTTACTGCAACGAGATGTAAAAAGGAAGAGAAGTTCAAGTTGAGTTTAAGGTTTTTTTGGGACGTTGTGTTGATGAGGACTGGAGAAAACAAAAAGTGTGAAAACCAGTCTCTCCTTCTACAACAATCACCGGCCTCTGAGACTTTTAGACTGTTTGCTTTGTTATGTGTTTGTTGTATTGTTTTATTTGAATCCATTCGTGTCACATTGGTCCTGTAGGAAAACTGAAGGACAGTCCTGGCTTCCCTGTGACAGCTCTGGAGTTTGAGAAGATCTCTTTGTGAAGCAGATGACCAAATGACCTTTACCCATCTGTGGTGTCATCGTGTGTGTGTGTGTGTGTGTGTGTGTGTGTGTGTGTGTGTGTGTGTGTGTGTGTGGCTCTGACCATGGTGGAAAGTAACAAAGCAAATTATAGGTACTTTTTACTTTTACTTTAGTACATTTTAGAGCCTGTATCTGTACTTTCTACTCCATTACATTGTTCAATTGGGTTAACAGTAAAAGTATTTTATTTTCAAAGTGACCTCTTTACGATGAACAGGTTTAGGCCCAGTTTAGACTTGGTTTAGTGGTTTATTCCTGTTTAAAAGTGGTTTAGACCTGGTAGAGTTCCTGTTTTTGACCTGAGTTTGTGGTTTATTTGTTTAGATCTGGTTTGATTCAAATTATTTAAAAACTGCTGCACATTAAACTCTTAAATACTGTACTTTTACTTTTTACTTATAAAGAGCATTTTGTAATTGCATACTTTTATGCTTTTACTTAAGTTAAAATTGTATCTGATACTTTAACTTTTACTTAAGTACATTTTTGGTCCTGTATCTGCACTTTTACTTCAGTAGAATATTGAGTACTTCTTTCACCACTGGCTCTGACACATAAAACTACACATGTTCAATAGTTAGTTAATAAATAAATGAATAAAATACATTTTACTGAAGACGTGTTTATATGTGTTATGTCAGATTGTTCAAATGAATACAAGCTCCATGAATGTTCCACACAACTGTAGAATTATGGGTAAATATTCTCTAAGTGTTTGGTTATTGGGGGATACGGTTTGGCGAGTGCGTGGTTATAAACGAGCCCATATCTGACCGCAGGGCCGTCCTTAACTCCGTCCCGTTTCCGGCCGAAGCAGCAGCAGAAGCTTCCTGTGTGTTTTAAAATAGCTCTGACAAAAACAAAAGTGACTGAGCGAGTATCGAAGCCAAAGACTCCCATGATAGACTCTTTTATTATTAGCGTTAGTTCATCTCCAGGTATTTTAATCCGTGTCTCTCCTCAGACCTGATTTACAACTTTGTTGAGAGCGAGACGTCACCGGCTTTAATTCACTCACACGTGTTTTTAACCTCATACCTCCGCCTTAGCCCAGCACACTGTCTCCAATGAGGGTCTGCTTTAAGGGGAACGTAAAAGACTTCTGTAAACTAGTTGTGAATGGGAAAGAGGAATAAGAAGAAAGTACAAATTATAAATAATAAAAAAAAAGCTATATATATTGGTAAACTGCACACATTTCTATTTTCGTGTTATGTCTTTTTACTTTGTAAGTCTTGTAAACATCCTGTGATTTTCTTCTTGTAAAACATGAAATGCTTTTCTTTAACAAAGCTGCTACTGTATATGTAAAGTTAATGCAGACATTTGTAATTGTGTAATTCAGGAATTTGTAAAGTGTTATATTGTATGTTACATGTTGTATTACTGCAGTGATTCCCAAAGTGGGGTCCGGGGCCCCCTGGTGGGCCTCAGAGACACTACAGGGGGGCCCCCAAAGCTTGTCTACAAACGACTACATTGAAAAAAATTCATTTTAAAAGGTAAATAAATGTATTTGGAGAAACGTAATAGTTTGAACCAGTATTTAGCTTTACCATCATTGCTAGATGTTGCTTTTTATGTCATTTTAGCTGTAAAATAATAGAAAATTCCTTATAATAGAGTACATTTTTATGATATGGGGGCCAGAGAGACTTTTGGATTGATAAGGGGCTGCGATGTCCCGGACTTTGGGAATGGCTGTATTACTGTATCCGGAATGTAAATTAATCTTGAATATGGGGGGTAGGCATTTATAAGCTTTCTTGCTTCGGCCTCAAACTCCTTTTGAGTTTTTTTGTTACTTTATTTATTTTTTGCACTGTAATAATATTAATGTAAATAATCACTCAAATAAACCCAATCAATCAATCAATCAATTGTAAACGTAGGTCGTCAGTATTGTAAATGTAAAGAGAAAACTGTAATGTAACTCTAAAATCATAAAGGAAAAAGTATCATAAATAGAAAAAAATATATATTGTAAACGTAAAACTTTCATTTACACTTCTTTCATTCTTCACTTCACAAGTTACATTTATGATACATTTATTTCTGACCCTCTTTTTAATGGGGGCGGGCTCAACGCCCATTGGCTGGAGTGACAGGATGTTACGTCATGACTATAAACTGAAATCAAACACAGATGCCCTCGGACAAAAAGGCGATAATCCTGTTTTCGTCATTCATGTGAAATCCATGTGTAATAAACGTACCTGACTCATATTCAACATTCCCCCATTAATAAAAGGATTTAATTTTAGAGTTACATTTTACATTTACAATACTGACAACCTACGTTTACAAAACCTCTTTTATGTATATGTTAAAGCAGACCCTCATTTGACGCCATAGACTTTACCCAAATCTCAAAGCTTCTTGACTGCAGAGCAACAGCGTAACGCCACATTCGACCTCTCAAACTCATCTGAACAAATCTTTTTCCTCGCGTTGTAGAAAAGGTTAAATCATCGACTGGACTGGGTTTTGGTAAAGTTTAGGACGTTTCGGCTCTACGGTGTTACGTCACAAATGAAGCGGAAGTGAATACAGCGCTCTCGCTTCATTGAAAACAATGGGAGACGCTGATATTTGGTGGTTGTTTGAGAGGATTTATTAAGGTGAATAATTGTTGGATTGTGATGAAATGTGATTTGATTACCATGGTAACCTGCCTATTGAGTCAAAAGTCTGATATAAACAGAAATTGGACTTAATTGTTCTGGATGAATGTTTGTACAAACAGAGGAGCCTCGTACGCGTCGCTAATCCATCGTAACTTTGTGTTGAATTTCACACATTTATGTTTCGCCTTACGGGAAATAATCATGATCTAAGTTAAACGTGATGCTGACGAGAAAATGTTTTAGAAGCTTTTAGGCGACGTTCTGTCTAGTTTATTCAGCTTTAGATTTAGCTAAAGCATGACTTAGCTAACACATGTCATGACATTAAACATTAACAGTTTATTTTATGTTTAAAGTAAAGTAAATGGTAGAATTTAGAGCCTGACGTGTCCGGCACAGTTACGTTAAACTTTAAAACATAATCCACACAATGTGTTTAGATTCTAATCATAAAACTTACTCAGTTTACAAGATTGAAGCTGTAGTTCTGACAAAATGGAACATCCGACCGCACAACAGCTTTTAGGCCGGATTTACTGAGAAAAGCTCAATTTATCGAACACAATCTGTCACTCACAGGCAAAAACGCTGTTTAATACTGTCATTGTTTCACCTCCACATCTGCGGCGCTCTGAAAGTACCTGGATGGTAGAAGAGCCCTAGAGGCGAAACGTCCTCAACTTGACCAGAACCCTAGTCCAGTCGATGATTTAACCTTTTCTAGGATGGATACTCCCTGGATGAATGAGAGTCTTCACAAACGTATTTTCCTTGTGTTGTCGTCACTTTTTGACTTTTTTTCTCCATTGCTTTGTCATTGTGTTTTTGTCACTTTTTCATAATTTTTCTGTTGCTTTTTTGTTGTATTTTCATCCTTGTTTCCGTCTCATTTTTGTCGCTATTTTAACGCTTCTTTCGAGAAGCTTTTAGATTTAGGTAAAGCAGGAGAAAATGCACTCGGTTCAGGTGGGGGTTAAGAGGTTAAAGTAAGTATTTGGGTCATTACTTTGTAAATCTTCTTTGATTTCCGTTGGCGTCTTATTCTGAAAGCCCCTCCGGAAGCCCGCGCCCTAACCTCCGCTAGCTTTAGCCTAACTGTAGCCGTAGCGGTGATGTTGTTAGCCCGTGTGGGTTTGTTTGGACAGCCGTAGCTCGCGTTACCCAGCCCCAGCGGAGACTGCCCCGGGCCCCTGAACGCACCATGGCCGAGGAGGCTTCGGGACCCCCCCTGTCGTCCCACCACGGCGGTAAATAACGCCTCCTCCCCCGGGCTTTTCCCTCCGGGGCTGCGGCCTCTGCATCCACTGACAGCGTTAGCGTTAGCATCTTCGGGGCGACGTGTCACTGGCTCCGGAGGCTCGTACCGCAGGTTTAACTCCCTCCAGCGGCTCAGGTTGTGCTCGTTTGGGAAGTGTCTCACTGCAGGAGGAATGTCTTATCGGATGTTTGTGTAAATAGCGCAGAGTTTGTCCCCGAAGTGCGTGGGTTTATCCCTTAGCATGAGCACTTCTGATGATTAGGGCCGCCTGCTGAATATTCATGTTGACACTCGGTTTAGACCTACTTTGAGTTCTCTTTTAGTCTGGATTCGGTGCTTTTTGGTCTTTGCTTTAGGCCTGATTTATGCCTTGTTTTAGCTGGATGAATTTCAAGATTATGAGCCCTTATTTCGCAGCAGGGTGGACCTCCTTCAAAAGGGGTTAAAGTGGGACATGGAGGGACAATGTTGACAGTTAAAGCTTAGATCACATGAGAACCAGTCCAGAGTCTAATCGTTTCATTTGCTTTTCCTGCCCAAATGCACACACAGGAATAATAACAATAAGTCTGAAAATATTCTAACCCAAAGTGTCCCTTTTATTATTCATTCATTTCAGTGATATTGCTTATGTTTGTGTCAATATGTCGAGGCTATAAATGTTAAAGGGATATTTCAGGATTTTTGACATTGGGCCTCATTTCCTAGTTATCCAGAGTGTTGTTGATGTCTGGAGATATTTTTTCTTAAATTCATGCAGTTCTTATATTTGAAGAGTCTAGTGGCGCTAGGCTAATGCTAGGCTAATGCATGTCTATGGTATCAGTTAGCCTGCATTAAAAACAGTGTGACCCACTCCACAGTGCACCTGAGGTAAATCACTTATAACACCAGACTAACCATATAAATGTCTGTGTTAATAGAATCATGTTTGAAATATAACTGACCTTGTATCACATGAATCACCGCATTTTGAGGGACTATTTTCTCGCAGATCACTCCGCCGCTGCGTTAGCTTACAGCCACGAAGCTGATGCTGCTCAAATATAAGTTATTTTAAATGATTCTATTAACACAGACATTTATATGGTTAGTCTGGTGTTATAAGTGATTTACCTCAGGTGCACTGTGGAGTGGGTCAGACTGTTTTTAATGCAGGCTAACTGATACCATAGACATGCACTAGCCTAGCATTAGCCTAGCGCCACTAGACTCTTCAAATATAAGAACTGCATGAATTTAAGAAAAAATATCTCCAGACATCAACAACACTCTGGATAACTAGGAAATGAGGAAGCACTGGCCACATTGCGTTTTTGAACTTGCCAAGAGGGTCAGACCAGGGCTGGACTAGACCGTAATCGCCTAAACTCATTTTAAAAAGCAACAAAACAGCTGCAGTTATGCGTTATTGTCTTCCATGTCAATGAGAACAGGTCTTTCCCCGTTGTAGGCAAAGCATATTGGACTTCATCATCTTTGTGGGCCAGGTTGAAGGGCCGCATTTGCCCACCCCTGCTCTAGACTTTGTTATAAATAGATACAATAGACCTGATTTGGCCCCTGTGCCCTCAGTATTTATTTTAATATCGTCTGCGTCGGCCTGAATCAGCCCTGTCAGAGTTTAACTCGGATCATATGGATCTCCTTTAGACGCTCGTGTGCGGCTCAGGGACCAGTGTGACCCAAGGATAATGTCAGCGGATTCGTCCTCACTGCCTTTACTGACTCTGTTAGATAATACAGGATGTAAATATTGAGGCGATATAACATCCAAAATAAAAGAGGCCCAAAACAATGATCTAAAGCGAAGTTTTACTCATGCTTTTTCTCATTTAGCTCCATTTTAGTCGTGTTTTGGCCCCGATTTAGTTTAATGTAAGTCTTGTTTTGACACAATTTGATGAGAAAACAAGTTCACTTACTTTAAATAGAATGTTTAGTGTTTATGGTTTTCTGATATAATGTCGTGTCCCTGTTATAATAGTCTCCATGGGTTTTGATTGTAATTCTGTAGTTTGGAGTTCTGTGAGATTGCTGTTTAGTCCAGTCGTCTCTCTTCGGGACGTGTTTAAAATCCTCCCCCTGATCCGAGTCTTGGTCTGAAAGTTTAAATCGAGCCATAATAGCATTAAAAGCCGTAACGTATTTCCCTGGAGCCTGGAGGCCTTTCTTCTCCGCTTTGGCCTAATGCTCCTCCGACAAATCGATAGTGAAATCTGAAGCTCGTTTCACAATGACAGTGTAACGTGAGAGTAATTACATCATGTGGCTCTGAGAGGAATTACACACGGAGGTCAAGAGCTGAATGGAGAGACGGTTTGAGACTCTGGTTTTACTCAGCGGGAGCAGCTGTGACCGAGAGCTGGGCGATATGTCGACTACAAGAGCGATATATGGACTGCAGGAGCGATATATCGACTGCAGGAGCGATATATCGACTGCAGGAGCGATATATCGACTACAAGAGCGATATATCGACTACAAGAGCGATATATCGACTGCAGGAGCGATATACAGTATCGACTGCAAGAGCGATATATCGACTGCAGGAGCGATATATCGACTGCAGGAGCGATATATCGACTGCAGGAGCGATGTATCGACTGCAGGAGCGATATATCGACTGCAGGAGCGATATATCGACTGCAAGAGCGATATATCGACTGCAAGAGCGATATACAGTATCGACTGCAAGAGCGATATATCGACTGCAAGAGCGATATACAGTATCGACTGCAAGAGCGATATATATCGACTACAGGAGCGATATATCGAAATGGCTCTTTGGAAGATATATGTATTTACAACATCCAGCTTATCTCCAGTGTCAAGAAATTAGGAAAAGTGGGGGACAAAAATTGAAAAAAGAAATGGGGCGAAAAATCGCAAAATATTGGTGTAAAAATTGGGTGAACAATTGGGGAAGGACGGAAAAATATGGAAAATTTAAGAAAAATTTGTTAAAAATCGGGGAGAAATCGAAAAAATAATCGGGGGAATAATTGGGGAAATGTGGGGGACAAAAAACGTGGAAAATGGGGATAAAATAGGGAAACATTTAGGGAAAAAAAGTAAAAAATGGGGGAGAAATCGAAAAAAAAATAAAACAAATGTGGAAAAAACAAAACAAAAAAATGGTAAAAAACAAATGAATGTGTAAATTGCTGCCCTTTCTCGTAGTCACCACAGTAGGATTCTCTGTTTTAAACTATAAGCCGTTTACGATCCTGTAGACTCTAAACTCCAGCGTCAGCAGATTCTACACACGATAAGATCAAAGTTTACGGAGATTACGACGTTTCCACATTTCACAGATTTGACCTGATGAATTGCAGCCTTTGTTAATTGTGAGTTGTTAAATTGTGACTTTAATTGTAATTCGTTGTGCTGCTCGAACATGATGCACTGCAGTGTCGGGTCGTCACATGACGGGTCAGTCAGCTCCTCTTCTCCTTTGTCTGAAAACATGACGTGGAAACTTTCTGAGACGAGCAGCTCATGAGTCTGGGATGACTGTTAGGGAAACTTATACATTGTTTTATGGAACAATTGAACATTATAATTATTTATCATTCAGATTGGCATTGTAAGCCAAGTGCTGTTAAAGGGATACTTTGGGATTTTTGACATTGGGCCTCATTTCCTAGTTATCCAGAGTGTTGTTGATGTCTGGAGATATTTTTTCTTAAATTCATGCAGTTCTTATATTTGAAGAGTCTAGTGGCGCTAGGCTAATGCTAGCTAGTGCATGTCTATGGTATCAGTTAGCCTGCATTAAAAACAGTGTGACCCACTCCACAGTGCACCTGAGGTAAATCACTTATAACACCAGACTAACCATATAAATGTCTGTGTTAATAGAATCATGTTTGAAATATAACTGACCTTGTATCACATGAATTACCGCATTTTGAGGGACTATTTTCTGGCAGATCACTCCGCCGCTGCGTTAGCTTACAGCCACGAAGCTGATGCTGCTCAAATATAAGTTATTTTAAATGATTCTATTAACACAGACATTTATATGGTTAGTCTGGTGTTATAAGTGATTTACCTCAGGTGCACTGTGGAGTGGGTCAGACTGTTTTTAATGCAGGCTAACTGATACCATAGACATGCACTAGCCTAGCATTAGCCTAGCGCCACTAGACTCTTCAAATATAAGAACTGCATGAATTTAAGAAAAAAATATCTCCAGACATCAACAACACTCTGGATAACTAGGAAATGACGCCCAATGTCAAAAATCCCGAAGTATCCCTTTAAGATAACGCTGCTGATCCGTGCTCACCTTTTGCTGAAAGAACAGAAGTGTAGAAGCCTCTGTATCCTTTGCTCAGGCTGGTTGTTGCAGAAGAGGAGCAGATCTCACAAACGCAGCTCAAAGTAAACTATTTCAGGCGGCTGTGATGATTGTTTTTGTTTCCTTTACATTTCACGAGCTACTGGCACATGCTTTGGTCCGACATAAACAAACAGCGCTGTGTGATGATGTCATCAGGCCGCGCAGCTGGGTTTGCTTGGGCAGGTGTGAGGGCTGGCCAGCAGGGGGCAGGAGAGACAGGGACGTCTCTAATGGAGGATTAGTTTAGAAACACCAGCATATTTAATATCATTTGGATTTAGAAAGAAGATATTTGCCATAGGTTTTTTTAATAGTATAATATACGTATATATATAATCGTGCAGTGATCGGTCCCAGTTTTTCCCCCGATAGTTGTAGCCGACCTTAAATATTTTTCAACACCTTAAACCCGATGTGTTTTCAATCCTGTGCGATCACGTGGACCATGTGCGTCGTGATAGATTGTCCTGAGACAAAGGCCTCTGTTTTCCATCGCTGTTGATGAACGCTGTGGTCTGACTCTCTCTGTGTGTGTGTGTGTGTGTGTGTGTGTGTGTCTGTGTGTGTCTGTGTGTGTCTGTGTGTGTGTGTGTGTGTTCTCCCGGTGCAGACGAGCCGGGGCCGGACCGCGCTGAGCTGACCCGCCTCAAACTGCAGCTGGAGGCGGAGTTTAACCAGAAGAGGGCCAAGTTCAAGGAGCTGTATCTCTCTAAGGAAGGTACGATTCTACTAACGACAAGTTCGAGTTCAGCTTCGGCCTCGTTTCGTCTGATTTAGTCTCTTTTTAACTTTGTTTTGACACAATTCAACATAAAACCTCTGATGTTCAAAAAGGCTTTAAGGCGAGACGCTGCAGATGGAAATATCAACTCGGTGGTGGAAGAAGTACTCGATATTCTTAAGTAAAAGTGCAGATACAGAACCAACAATGTACTTAAGTAAAAGTACAAAGTATGCATTGTAAAATGTACTTTATAAGTAAAAAGTAGGGCCGGGACTTTTTTTGATTAATTGCGATTAATTAAATACATGAGGTTTAGTGCGATTAAAAATATTAATCACACTTTGCTTTCCACACTTCAGTTTCCTTTTTTCCTGCAGACGCACAATTAATGGCAATATTGCACTGGTCTGTTGGACTTGGTTGAACAAAAATAAACAATATTTTGTTGCTTAAGCTCATGTATTCAGTCATTATTCAATGGTATACTAAAATCCTTATGAAAAAACTTACTTCTCACTGTTCTCAGGTCAAATATTTATATGCGATTAATTAATTACAAAGCCTCTAATTAGATTAATTTTTTTAATCGAGTCCCGGCCCTAGTAAAAAGTAAAAGTATTAAGAGTTTATTGTGCAAGATTTTTCTAAATCATTTGAATCAAACCGGATCTAAACCCGGACTAAAGGAGTAAACCACTAAAGGTCTAGGTCAATTTGAAAATAAAATACTTTTAACCCAATTTAAAAATGTAGTGGAGGAGAAAGTTATAGATACAGGCTCTAAAATGTAGTGAAGTAAAAGGAAAAAGTATTCATCATAAAAAGTACTTAAGTAAAGTAAAAGTACCTATAATTTGTACTTTTACTTTGTTACTTTCCTTAGTTTTAACTCTGTCAGAGTAAAAAACAGCCCAAACTCTTTACCAGGTTTATTCTCTGAGATTTAGCTCCCTGGTCTTTCCCACGCTTATTCATTCACTAATACTGACATGTTTGGTATCCACGTGTAGCAGGAAAGGCTGTGACCGAGATGACGCTGTAATCCAAATATGGTCATTTCCTTTGTGGCAGACAGACTTTTTACAGATCTAATTCCTGACCGATTTATTTGAGCTTTGAACCAAAAAACAAGGAGGATCCAGAATTTGTACAGATTTACAGTTTTTCCAAAATTCTCTCTGTCCATTACTTAAATGTTGTCGCTTAAATATCGGCAGTTTGGACAATGACAGACTTGAAACCTGCTGATGTTTTGTGTTTGTGGCTTTATAAACTGCTCTAGTGTCTGAGACGGGACAGGAAGTGGAAGTGAAAGTCTGTATTTGCACCTGTGTCCAGAGGAGCTGAAGCGACAGACCGTGGCCCTGGAGTCTGCGCAGCTGCAGCTGTCGTCGATGCAGGCGCAGCTGGAGCAGGCTCGCGCTGAGATGGACACGATCCGAGCCGTGGCCACCGTCTCGGAGAGCACCAAACAGGAAGCCATCGACGCCGTGCGCAGCCAGTGGCAGGAGGAGGTGGCGTCTCTGCAGGCCATCATGAAAGGTGCCTCATTCAGCCGCGCTCAGCGTTTTTAAAGAGGGGGTATTATGCTTTTTTCAATCACATAGCACCAGTCTATAGCATACTACAATGATGACGTAACCTTCTGTTGGTCTGTATACTGTATGCAGTAAATTAAAATAACTGCCTTGAATAAAATTGCTCTCTCAAAATGGCTGTACTGAACGTCTTGAAATAGGCCTCTGTCTCTTTAAGAAGCTTTCCGACACGCCCCCTTCAGCACACTGCTGTGGCATCTAAACAACACTACTGTGCGGGGAGGGGGCTCTGCTGAGCTGAGGAGCAGTGGTTGGTGGCTTGGCTGGTGACGAAAGGTCCAGAGGCGTCTCCAGGAGGTGGGGGCGTTCCTAGGAGGACTGAGGCATAGCTACACCTAAAATGGCTGCCGTCTAAGTTTTTACTGATTACTCAAAAATATGTGAATGAGCCAAGGCAACACTCCAGGCATGTGTTTAATGAGGGAATGACATAATAACATGATATAAAGCTTGAAAAAGTCAATTTTACATAATACCCCCCCTTTAAAAGACTCGAGGTTTCGTTCGCTCTGACTGAGGAACAGCAAACACTAGAGGAGGAGAAACGTTAGCGGCTGCTGTGACGGGAGCGCAGACCCACTGATTAACCTGAACATGTCTGACTGAGCTGTTTCTCCACAGACACGGTGCGTGAGTACGAGCTGCAGTTCCACCAGCGCCTGGAGCAGGAGCGAGCTCAGTGGGGTCAGTACCGAGAGGCCATGGAGCGGGAGGTGGGAGACCTGAGGAGGCGCCTCAACGGGGGACAGGAGGAGGACAACCTGGAGGACGAGATGAAGAAGGTACACGCCCACAGGAACTTTTACCGAATAAACTGACGGTTAAGAATGGTGTGTTCAGGCGCAGGAGGATAACCGTGTGATTAGAGCTGGGCTGGCATCAGTGTTAATTTTGACAACATATTTGAATTTAGTTTTAGTCTTTTGACGAAAATGTAATTCAATTTTAGTCAAGATTTAGTAAAAAATATATTCAATTTTAGTCTAGTTTTAGTCGACTAAAATTGCAAGTAAATTTAGTCGACTAAATGTAAGACAAATTTAGTGGACTTTGCATTTATAATCTTCATTATAATCATATTTAATCAGCTCCTCTGCTTCATGGAGCTGCTCCTTTGGCAGAGGATTTACATGATCTGAGGCTCTTTCAGACGGGCAATACAAGTTTGGATGATTTTAGTTTCTCCTTTTCATTTTTATTTAGTCTTATTTTAGTCGACTAAAATATCTGGACATTTTAGTCATAGTTTTAGTCTCATGAAAAACGTTTAATTTAGTTTTAGTCCAATTTTAGTCACAGAAATATCACTTTGACTAAAATAAGACTAAATATTTTAGTCGACAAAATTAACACTGGCTGGGATCTTATCCAAAATGCAAGTTAACGAGTTCATCTGCAATGTCAAGAAATGTGGGAGAAAAACTGAAAAAATAAGGGGACATTTTGAATTAAAGGTAAAAAATCAGGCGCAAATGGTAGAAAGAAATAGGACAAAAATTATACAAATAAATCGGGGAAAAATGGGAGATTTTTTTTTTTTTTAAAGGAAAAATTGGGAAATTATTATTTTTTAAATGGAGGAAAAAAATTGAAAAATGAGGCAAAAATTGTAGCGCATACAGGGGAAATTTGGAATAAAAGGGAAAAAATCAGGAAAAAAATGTGTACAAATTTGGACGAAAGTAAAAAATTGGGGAAAAACAAAAAAATATATATATTGGGGGAAAAATAGAAACAATCGCGGTAGCCTGGCTAACGCCAGACTAAAATCACAAGTGATATTTAGTCTGGGGACCACCAATTCATTTTCTCGTAGGAGAGGTGTGGTTTACGATTGTCCAGAGCCGTTTATTGGGCGCTACGAATGTGTATCATATTCGTCTGCAGTAGCCACAGCCAATCGTATCAGATGACGTGTGACGTACCAGCTGTAAACTTCTGAACTAAACTATCTAGAACACGGTCTAAAGCTTGATCGAAAGATGGTGTCGTGTCTGCTGCTGTCATGTTGGATCCGTAAATTGAAACTATAAGCTTCCGTATGTCGAATAGCGCGTCATCGTCGTGCCGTCCCTCCTCGTTCTGTGATTGGTCCAAATCCATGCGAAAATGTCGGCCATGGTCCCCAGACTGTTGTGAAGTTCGAAAGGATTCGAGCGCACACAGCAGTCTGGCGTTAGCCAGGCTAGGGAAATGGTAGGAAAAATAGGACAAAAATTATACAAATAAATCGAGGAAAAATAGGGGAAACATAAAAAAAAAAAGGGGGACATTTTTTTTTTTAATGGAGGAAAATAATCAAGGGGAAAAATTGAAAAATTAGGAAAAAATTGTAGCAAAAATACCAGGGAAATTTGGAATAAAAGGGAAAAATCAGGGAATAAATTGGTAAAAATTTGGACAAAAGTAAAAAATTGGGGGAAAAATAGAAACAATCGCGGGGGAATTATACAAGAAAAAGGGGGAAAATAAGGGGGAAATTTGGAATAAAAAGGAAAAAGCAGGGAAGAAAATCTGAAAAATGGGGCAAAAAAAAAGGGGGATAAATTGGGAAAGGAACTGAACATTTTTGTGAAAAAATGGGGAAAACTGTAGCTGTGCTTTTTTCTGCCTTTTTGTCGTCTGTTCAGAACAATGATCTTTTTGAGCGACAAACCAATGTAAATGTAGATTCAGCACTGATGTTTGCAGTAATATCGCTTCATCATCGTTATCGAAAGTCCCACAAATATTGAGATGTCGTATCGTCTCAGCTCCAGGTGTGATAAGTGATGGTTAATATGCTGTGTTCAGGCGCAGGAGGATAACAGTGTGATTAACGATGCTGTGTTCAGGCGCAGGAGGATAACAGTGTGATTAACGATGCTGTGTTCAGGCGCAGGAGGATAACAGTGTGATTAACGATGCTGTGTTCAGGCGCAGGAGGACGCGGAGAAGCTGCGCTCGGTGGTGATGCCGATGGAGCGGGAGATCGCGGCGCTGAAGACCAAACTCGGCTCCTCGGAGGAGAGGGTCAAAGAGCTGGAGGCGTCAAAGGTTCGTCCAGAACTCACCAGGAGGGGGCAGTGTGTGAATGAGACTGGAGAGAAGAACTCACCAGGAGGGGGCAGTGTGTAAATGAGACTGGAGAGAAGAACTCACCAGGAGGGGGCAGTGTGTAAATGAGACTGGAGAGAAGAACTCACCAGGAGGGGGCAGTGTGTGAATGAGACTGGAGAGAAGAGCTCACCAGGAGGGGGCAGTGTGTAAATGAGACTGGGGAGAAGAGCTCACCAGGAGGAGGCAGTGTGTAAATGAGACTGGGGAGAAGAGCTCACCAGGAGGGGGCAGTGTGTAAATGAGACTGGGGAGAAGAACTCACCAGGAGGGGGCAGTGTGTGAATGAGACTGGGGAGAAGAACTCACCAGGAGGGGGCAGTGTGTGAATGAGACTGGAGAGAAGAACTCACCAGGAGGGGGCAGTGTGAGAGAAGAAAGCCTCAGAGACACAAACATGACCACAGTCTCTGCTCTTTACTGCAGAGTAGAGGCCCAGTCGTTTTCGGCAGCTGCCCTCTTGGTTTTAGTCATTGTCTTTTGAACGGAAATGCCTCTTAGTCACATTTGAGTCATTTCTACATGTGGTTCAGTCGACGGGGTTAGTCCAGTTTTAGTCACATTCCTAAAATAAAAGCTTTAGTATTTGAACAAGTGAATATAAGTGGATACGTATTGTAACTGTGTGTGAAGGTTGAACAGGCAGAGCGCGATTAGATTGAGATTGGGTAGATATGCAAATGTACAATATTGAGATCTCCAAAGGCAAGAAATGTGGAAAACATTTGGAAAAAATTGCCAAAAAGGGGATAAATGTGCAAAGTTTTTTCTGCCCTTTTGCAACGTAAATTCAGGTGTTTGCGGCGCATTTTTGGAATGGAAGTTTATTTGTATAGCGCTCTTCACGTGACGCTCAAAGCGCTTCACACAGTGTCGCTCCAAACACGGTGGTAGTAAACTACATGTAGCTACAGTTTACCCTGGGGAGACTGACCGGAGTCTTGTTTTTGTCAGGATAAAAGGGGCGTAAACTTAAACATTTAGTCATCGTCTTCATTGATGGCGTGACACAAATCCACATGGCTGAATCCGCTCCCTCGTCTCCAGGTGAAGGAGCTGAACCACGTCCTGGAAGCGGAGAAGTCGTGCAGGACGGACCTGGAGATGTACGTGGCTGTGCTCAACACCCAGAAGTCTGTGCTGCAGGAGGACGCCGAGAAGCTGCGGCGAGAGCTGCACGAAGGTAAATCCCCAACGCCGTCCGTCTGTAGTGAAGCCGTTATGAGGGACGCACCGATAACACTTTCTCTAAAACAGATACGAGTACAAGGCATTATCCTCAAACAGACCTTAGAGAGTAACTAACCCCCCCTTCCAGAGCCTCTGCCTCAGAGCCTCAACAGTAAGGGGGCGTTGCCTGGAGGACTAAGGAGTGGGAGGGGTCTGTGATTGACAGGCCTGAGTCATCTGACTTTTATTTACTTCAACTCGTAAACAAAGTCCGAGCGACTACACAGTAGTACAATACAGTACAATAAACAATATACACTAACATTACACACGACTCTAAAACCAATACTAACAAATTCCTAAACTAAATTCAGCTAATCTAGCAATAAAAGCAACTAATGACTAAAACTACAATATTCAACAACAACGCTATAACACTACACAATTATCTATAATACACAAAGCTATGCTAAAAAAATCTACCTAAATGCTGTAACTAATCACACACCTGACAATTGATGAAAATACTCTCTCGCTCCTTCTCCAACTCGCGTGAGCGAGACTGGGACACGTTTATAGCCCAGAGCGGCATCTGACGTCAGGCAAATACTGGCGCCAAATTCAAAAATCAAATGCAGTAAAGACAGATCGCCTGTAGATGGCGCCTCACTGACGGTTTTAAGCATAAAGTTGATCTTTCAACTAATTTGCACTAAAGAGCCAAAATTATGACCAGGACATGTAGACGACACTATTGGACTCGTTTATACAGTTTATCAGCAAAAAGAAGTGGATTCTGAGTTTTCCTTTAAGTGTTTATGACTTTTTCACAGCAGATTGTTTGTAATTAGTTACTCATCTACATTTACTTGAGAAAAGTTATACCACAATCTTATATATGTAATTTTATTTTATTTATTCAGTATCATTTTATTATTGTTTTCCAAGGTTTCATGTTGATTTATAAAGATACAGACGGTTAAGTCCACAGTTATGTCACAGACAGAAGCTCATGTCCAAACGTTACTCGATGCCTGTGTTGTACGTATTTATTTTTAGAATAGTATTTAGATGGTTATTAATTTCTACATCTGAACTCTTGCCTCACTACAACTCCAAGTGGATTTCCTTGTGTTTGCGTTTAGCAGCTTACCCAGTCGCATTACGTCCCTGGGCATAAAGCGAGTTGTTAGCAGCTGCTTTGTGCTCATTCTCTCCTCTGTGTGGCCTTTCAGTTTGTCACAAGCTGGAGCTGGAGCGGCAGCAGCATAACCAGCTCAAACACACGTGGCAAAGGGCCAACGACCAGTTCCTGGAGTCTCAGCGGCTCCTCATGAGGGACATGCAGCTGATCGAGAGCGTCCTGTCGTCAGAGCAGCTGCGGCAGGTGGAGGAGATGAAGAAGAAGGACCAGGTACAGACACCAGTGTTTCCCCTACCATTATACAGGCAGGGCGGGCCGTCCCGCCATCAGCGCCCCCCGCCCTCTCAGGACGATAGTCTTTTATTATGCAGCGCTAATCACAGATCGATAATTTACAGCGGATTTACAGGCTCCTCCTCCCCAGCTCTGACGAAGCATGTTCCTAATAAGGGCATAAGGGCGGGAGCTTCACTGTAGACTCCGCCCTTGTGTGACGTGTAGCTCGCGCAGCTCCAATGCTAACAGTCAGACCCCGTTAAGTAGGAGATTTCTAAAATTCATGCTACCATAACCAGCCTGGTGCCTCTGATTGTTTTTAACCCAGCGTAATCACAGGAGGAATATCGAGCTCTAGCCACTTCTAAAACATTAGGCACCGGCATTAAAGTTGTTTTTAACGTGTCTAAAGTCCAATGCATTCCAATGGGGGCCTAGTGGCCATATGGAGGTACTACAGCAATAGCGGAGCAATGGCGGCCTCCAGTGTCGTAGTCACAAAACAGAGCAGCCAGCGGCCATTGGTTACTACGCTTGTTCAATCCAGTCCGAGTCCGTGTTTTTTTACGGATCCAGTCCGCGTTTTGCGCTCAGTGACCCAGGCCATGCGGTCGTGTTTATTTGAGGAGGCTGCGCCAGAAAAGATCGGAGAAACGGGGGCAGAGAGCTGCCACAGAGCGAGTAAGTTAAACTATAGCGATTAGATAATAAAATTAACATTAAATCCCGCTGGTATTTTGTAAATAAGACAATCCAACCCAAGCTAAATGTAACAGTTGAGTTTAAACTGTTTAGGTGAAGCTGTTGCATCTGTTTCACATGAAGTCACTGACGTTAGCTCTGTTGGATTCTGTAGAAAGTCCTGATCTTAGCCTTAAATGATGATTTTGCCTCCTCTTGTTTTAAGCAGAACACAGACTCAAACTGTGGAACTCACTGATCAATATTAAACATGAATATGAGGAAAATCCAAACACCCATGGGAAAAATAAATAATGGTAGCCTACATTAGGCTAATCTAATAATAGTATATTACATTCTCAAACTTTCTCAAACTTAGTATTGTTTCCTACATCATCTTTGGCCTTCAACACAAGCTGAGCAGATCCCATGTATTTTATTTTATTGTTTCATGTTGTATATTTTGTGACTGCTTTTACTCTTCAATTGTACTTTATGTTTGTTGTACAGCACTTTGGGCGGTTGTGGCTGTTTTAAGTGTGCTATATAAATAAAGTTGACATTGACATTGACATCAAAATACTTTACAGTTACTTAAACTGCATTAATGTGTCATATAGAAATTCAAACAATAAATTGTTACAAATAATAACATTTGCTAAAAACACTTTATTTTACCCGGCAGCGTGCACGGACCGCGCGCGTGCACGTGTAACCATACCCCCCTGCCAAACCGGTAAACCCAGGGGAAACACTGAGACACAGACACAGGTACAGGAGAGAGTCCCATTATTCAGGAGGAGGAGATGAAGGAGGACCAGGTACAGACACAGGAGAAAGTCAGATTCAGTCAGAAGTAACATTTCTCTTTGATTTGAGAAACAAAGTTAAATACATTTTACATGTAAATTAAAGTGGTGTTTTTGGGAGTGGTAATGAGCAGGAGTTATAATATAAGGTTCTTTCTACAAAACGTCTTAAAATCCGTTAGTGATATTCCAGTGATCAAGTTATTTTTAACCAAACAACTGTTTCTGTAAAGAAAATTAGATCTAAACTATTTTCATAATATTTATCATCGAAATCTCACTTTTGCACAAGGTCTTTTATTCAACACAAAGCCCAAATATTAGATCATTAGAGTTCACGAATAAATGTTTCAACTAATCCTCTATTTCTTTTTTTTTACCAACTTTTTTCCCGCATTTACGTGTGTGCAAATCTCCCCCATTTTTATTATTTTTTTTACTATTTTTCCCTAAATTCCCTGAATTTCCTCCTTTTTTAAAATGTATTATTTTTACTATTTTCCAAGTTTTTTTTCTCTTTACAAACACCCCAACACACCCCCCCCCCCCCCCCACACACACAAAATGTGTGCGCTCTCCCCACATTTTTTTGTGCCAATTTTCCTTATTCTATTTTTTCCCTTATTCGTCTTCATTTCTGACACTGGAGATAAACTCTATCGTAAAGTAGAATTTCTTCCAAACATTACTTATGATCTAGACCCAGCTCTAAATGTCATGTTAATCTTCTTCTCCTCAGGAGGAGGAGGAGGAGCAACAGCGCCTCACTCTGGTGAAGGAGCAGCACGAGGAGGACACGACTGACCTGACGGAGCCCACGGAGGAGCTGTTCCTCAGCGTGGAGGAGGTGAGACTCTTCACATAGAGTCATTGGAAACTCACTAATTTTCATTTTCACTCAAGTTTAACCCGTCGTCCTGCAGCCTCCACAGGAAATCACAAGTCATTCAAATCAGTTTATGCTCACATTAGCCGCGTAGTGCAGCTCCGGTTACCGAGGCCGTACGAAACGGGAAGAATCTGCAACAATACGGCAAAACAGACTCAGAGGAGCAGCCAGAGGATCGTGTGGAAAATAAGTTTCTTTTTCCAAGGTGAAACTTATCGGGCAGAAATCCAGAAAGAAGCAGCATGAGCCTTGGACACAGCACTGTGCAGATGGATGGTTTATCCTCTGTTCCACTTACTGTTCAGCAGGGGTGCCACAGGGCTCCGTCCTGGGCCCTTTGCTCTTATTTACATTAACAATCTGGACCACAACATTGAAAATCACTTCTGTGCAGATGATACTGTGTTATACTTCTCTGCACCCACTCTTCATAAGTCACTCTTTACTGCCGTCGGCTTTTACAAATCTCCAACACAATGTTTTAGATCTTCGGTTTTAAATTCTGCAAAAACAAAACGAATGACCTTTTCAAATGCACAATCCAAAGACACAGTGAATTATAAGAAATGGAAAAATGGAGATGGAAGGAGCGATTAAAAACGAGTGGGTAAAGAATAGGAGTGTGACAATATATCGATTTTCCGATATATCGCGATATTTTGCGGGACGATTCGATATCGATACCTTTGATGATGTCATGCATATTAATGAGTAACGTCATGCATACTAATGAGGCAGCAGTGCTTCACTGTTTTCACAGTCAATAGAGGCCGACAATGATCAAGAATTCAGTCAGACCAGCAGGGGGCAGCACTACAGTTTTAAGCACTTGGACCAAACACTGTCACACAAATAAATTACTTTTAATGATAGTTTTTATAATTATAAAGATTAATCTGGGGTTGATTTATTCCTTGTTAAACAGGACTGTGGTTTCTTGTTTATTTAAATGTAAATGAAGTCACTGACTTCATTTACATTTCGTATCGTGAGATAATCGTTATCGTGAGCCATGTATCGCGTATCGTATCGAATCGTGAGCGACCCAGAGGTTCCCAGCCCTAGTAAAGAATGGAGTAAAAAATGTGGAAATCGTTTTTCTGGCCTTTTTGTCGTTTCTTCACAAACCAATGTAAATTTAAATAGTTTATTGTTTTATTGTTGACTATTGAAGACACTGAGAGATGAATGTGTGTGTGTTCAGGCTCATGTGAACCACAGCGCTCATGGCTCCTTACACTCCTTGGACACAGAGGGCGCTGTGAGCCCCATGGACCCGTACAGGGACAGTCTGCGGCGAGTCCAGTCCACAGACAGCCTGGGCTCCGCCCCTCGCCGCAACAGGGCCTCGGACACAACCACAAAGCCAAGTCGGCCGGTCACCTGGAGGAGTCGGACTTCGGCCCCCTGGTGGGCGCGGACGGCGTGGCGGACAGCGCTCTGGGAGACGCCGCGTCGCTCAACTCCATCAAACTGACGGCCAGCCACTTCCTGCTGACCAAAGACCAGGAGAAAGCGATCAAGGCCATGACGCCGGAGCAGGAGGAGACGGCGTCGCTGCTGTCCAGTATCTCCCAGGCCCCGGACACCGCCTTCCTGCCCGCAGCGGGATACAGACTGGTCAGCGACAGCGAGTGGAGCCTGCTGCAGCAAGAGGTGACCCGACAATACCTAACATTTACATTATACACATTATTATACACAACTGTAGCTGCAGCAAGAGGTGACCCGACAATACCTAACATATTATTATACATATTATTATACACTACTGTAGCTGCAGCAAGAGGTGACACATTTATACACAAAACAGAGGTAACGGAGCTCTGCTGCAGCAAGAGGTGACCCGACAATACCATACACATTATACACATTATTATACACAACTGTAGCTGCAGCAAGAGGTGACACGACCTATAATATAATTATTATTCCTATACAATTCAACTTTATTGCGGACTCGAGGTCCAAAGAGACAGAGTGACATCATAAACAAACAACACCAAAATACAAAAAATGACACAGTCCCTTTAAAAAGACGGCTATACCAGTGCCTCCACATGGTATAGCTGTGGAGGCCTATATAATATAATTATCATTATTATTATTATCCTGTTCACCACAACTGCCGCTATAATCCTGCACTGTCACGCAAGAAGTTGTTAATTCGGGTCTGAAGTGCCGTCATGCACGAGCTTACAATAGAGACTGCAGTTACACGTAAGACCTGAGGTGGCAGTAGTGAATATAAAATGACATCTAGTCCCTTTAACTCAGGGGTCTCCAACCTTTTTTACTCGGCGAGCTACTTTTACACAACATGAACATCAGAACTTATGCTTCGAAAACACTTGTGTAAAATGCAACTTAGGAAGAGTTCACGCAGAAGTATTACTTGCCAAGATAGTATTTCAAAGAAAGTGACTTGAGTTTAGTCCTTGTACTTTAATATTGAACCAACTGTTCACAGATTGTGTTCAGAACAAACAGAAAATGCATCTAAAATTTGAGTTCAAGCGTGTAGAGATGTAGAAAGTCTTTTGCGAGCTACCTGGAGAGGCTTGGCGATCCCTGCTTTAACTGATACCGACTTTCTTAAAAGTGGTTTCTCTGAGTGTGAAAGTGAATCTTTTTGGGCGGCGCGGTGGCGCAGCAGTTAGCGCTCGTGCTTCACACCCTAGAAGGTCCCGGGTTCGATTCCCGCGTGAGGCCTTTCTGTGTGGAGTTTGCATGTTCTCCCCGTGTCTGCGTAGTTTTCCCCCAGATATTTTTCCCGGTATCGGCTCCGATATCCGATAGCAGTATGTGATCATTGCATCCCTAGTTTTAACCTCCGCATGCTAAAGCTAACGGCAGCTAATCTAAAGTTATAAACACTATTGTCCTCTGCTGGAGCGGCCAAGTGTATTTTAGTTTATGAAACACTGTTAAAGATCAGATCAGTTTAAGTTTATTACTAAAGCCTGAGTCAGATACCTGAGGATATTTAGTGAATAAAAGTCCTGTATCCTTGTTTAATGCTTTTCCATTTTTTTCCACTTTTAAGAAAGTCTCTTGTATCAGTTAATCGAAAGCAAAAAGCCGGATGGACAAACACATTTATACCTCACTCTCCGATTTATACAGAGGCTGGGAATCCATTAAAACACTGGATTATTCACAAATGTACAGAATTGTTATCGCCGTATCGCTGCTGTGACCTGATGTTTTGTGCCGCAGCTGAAGAACGCTGGTCGTAAGCTCGGCCGCAGGTGTGAACTCTGCTCCAACTACGAGAAGCAGCTCCAGGCCATTCAGGGGCAGGAGGCCGACACCCGCGATCAGGTACGAATCCCCAAACTCCACCAAACACTGGCTTATGTGGACGCACAGGTTTACTGAGCTGGCTTCCTGTGGCTGCGGCGACGTCTCTGAGGCATCTTCTCAGGTGCGGAGATGTCTCTGCGATGTCACCGTTACGTCTCTTTAAGATCTCCTTGGTCTCCGACAGGTCTCGTAGACATTGCAGGGACGTCACAGAAACGTGTCACAGGTTAAGGACAGTAAATAGTCTCCGCGACTTCGCTACAACTGCTTGAGACCGAGGGGGAAAGTGTCTGCGTGGTCTCCGCTGAAATCCAACCTGTTAGGGGAATGTGAGGGAGCGTAGGGCTGCACGTTTAGAGCTTTTCATTAACCGTTAACCATTAGCGGTTAATACTCGGGCTGATTCCAAAACCATTAAATTGTAGCCTCTAAGTACTAAACACTAGCCACTATCCTTAACCTTTCATTGGTCAACTGTTAGATCTCTATGCAGTTAGTGAACTAGAGCTTCAGCAGCATTTGCCCAATTCCACCGTCCTTACCCAGGGGAAGTGACATCACCAACAGCTGTTCTTCTTCTTCTTTAAGGATATTGGCAGGCAAACAAAAGCGCATGCCGCCACCTACTGTAGTGCACATGCAACAACATAGTGTCCAAATAAAGACATTTAAGGAGAAAACAAATAAATCCAAATGATCCATCACATTTCCCTTTAGCCTTATTTTATCTCAACAGCTGTTTCATAAAGCTACAGTATGCAAATTAGCCATGTGGCTTAAATGAAGCAAAAGCACAAACTGCCTCCATTTAAGCCATTTACTGAGGAGGCTCTTTAAAACACATGTGACTGAGCTGTGATGACTCTAACATGTATTTCGCCACTTTCATAAAGTTTGGCTTGTGCAGAATCTCTTATATATATTTTTTAAATGAATTGTGCACCTGTCAATCAAAGCATGAAGAATCACTCGAGGGTCGGGGCGCAGTGGCTTATGGGATGGCACATGGCTCCTAATCACCAGTGAGGTAGCATCAGAAGCTCATATGCTAAAGTGGCTATGATAGTTAGCATTGAGGCTCCTTTCCCTAACTCCTTCCTAACTGACAGCCCAATTCGGAGGCTACTTATCATGGCGGACGCTGCCGCACATCCGGTTTGGCGTAAGACCTCTTACCAATTTCACGGTTTCGGAATCAGCCTCCGTTAACCATTAGTGTGCGCACTAACCAACCCCCCCCTCCCTCCGTTACGTTATACTGACAGACACGAACGAAATTAATTTATAGAAATAAGACGCAGTGGTAATGACAGAGCAGTCAAAGTAGGTCATTGACTTGCGTTCACGTGGCTCTACAGTGTTTTTATTTATTTTACCTGCAGCCATTTAGCTTTTTTGAAACATTGTGCAAAGAAACAGTCATTCTGCGTACAACAACAACAACACTTATCTCTCTGATGCCCGGGTGTCGGCTGTTGAAGTTGAAGTATATCTAAGCTCTGCAATGCAATACTTGCATTTTGATCCGTCATTCTCCCACGCTGTGCTGTTTATGGCCCGCTTCATATTGAAAAGTTAAACTAGCTTAGCCATGCACGATCACGGCTTCTCCTGAACAAATGTCTGGGAGCGCTCTGGCGGTCTCTGGTGGTGCAAAAATGTATTACAAGTATTTTCAATGGCACGGCAAATTATACACACCAGTTAACCGAGCAAAATGCTTTCACTCGGTTATGCAATTTTTAACGGTTAACCGGTTAATCGGTTACCATGGACACCCCTAGTTGGGTGTGGGTGGACATGGTGTGAGGAGCACATGACTGTTTGCAGAATATAATCGATGACTGAGTGAGTGAGTGAGGATGTTTGGAGAACGTTCTGTAGAATAACGTTTGACTCTCTGTGTCGCAGGTGAAGAAGCTGCATCAGATGCTCCGTCAGGCCAACGAGGTGCTGGAGCAAACCATGAAGGAGAAACAGAACTTAGAGGATTCTGTCAGAGTGGGCAACGAGGAAACCACCGCCAAGGTACTTTTACTGACGTCACGTAACGATGACCAGAATGATCTGCAGTCGAATGACCGTCACAAGGTCTTCTGTTCATTCACCTGTAATCAGTCCATTTTACAATAAAATCACATGTTTCTATGTATTTAACTGCAGAGGAAAGTGCTTTTGATTTTTAAATACTTCCTCCTGAATATCTTAGTTGTAACTCTGGTCATTTCCTTTGTGGTAGCCAGTTGGAAAAGTCTTTCCCACGCTTATTCATTCCAAAACACTGACATGTTTGGTATCCACGTGTAGCACGAGATGACGCTGTAATCCAAATATGGTCATTTCCTTTGTGGGAGACAGCAGCGGCTAAAGACGGGAGAAATATTCAAGATTTGTTATTTGTCAAACCATGTGAATGATTTGAAATTATTTCTCTCATCCTTGATTGTGGAGCGGGGGGTGGGGGAAGAGAGGTGGGAGGGAGGGCAGGGAGTTCAGCTTCCCGATGGCCTTGTGTATGAAACTGTTCTTCAGTCGACAGGACCTGGCCGTAGATTCCGCAGTCTCCTCCCTGAAGGCATTACCTTGAAGAGACTGTGTGATGGGTGTGTAGGATCCCTTTGCGGGTGAGACGGGTGGAGTACATGTCCTTAATGGAGGGAGAGGGGCTCTGCAGATCTTCTCTGCTGCTCTCACGATGCGCTGGAGGCTCTTTCAGCAGGAGGCAGTGCTGGCGCCGTACCACACAGTGATGGAGCTGGTCAGGATGCTCTCTATAGACCCTCTGTAGAAGAACCTCACAGTGATGGAGCTGGTCAGGATGCTCTCTATAGTCCCTCTGTAGAAGTGCCACACAGTGATGGAGCTGGTCAGGATGCTCTCTATAGTCCCTCTGTAGAAGAGCCACACAGTGATGGAGCTGGTCAGGATCCCTTTCTGTAGAAGCCACACAGTGATGGAGCTGGTCAGGATGCTCTCTATAGTCCCTCTGTAGTAGAGCCACACAGTGATGGAGCTGGTCAGGATGCTCTCTATAGTCCCTCTGTAGAAGAACCACACAGTGATGGAGCTGGTCAGGATGCTCTCTATAGTCCCTCTGTAGAAGTTGCACATAACGGAGGCTGGGACTCTGGCTCTTCTTAACTTGCGGAGAAAGTAGAGATGCTGATTACTTTTCTTGACCAGTGATGTAGTGTGCATGGTCCAGGAGAGGTTCTCTGTGATGTGCACACCCAGGCCAGACTGCTTACCTCACTCCTGTAGTTTGACTCGTCTCTGTTGCTGATGAGACCCACCACTGTTGTGTCGTCTGCAAACTTGATGAAGAGGTTTGAGTCGTACTTTGGAGCGCAGTCCAATTATACACAGGGCGCATGTGCAGACAAAGGGACTGAACTTTAAAGGGGGGTATTATGTAAATGGACTTTTTCAAGCTTTATATCATGTTATTATGTCATTCCCTCATTAAACACATGCCTGGAGTGTTGCCTTGGCTCATTCACATATTTTTGAGTAATCAGTAAAAACTTAGACGGCAGCCATTTTAGGTGTAGCTATGCCTCAGTCCTCCTAGGAACGCCCCACCTCCTGGAGACGCCTCTGGACCTTTCGTCACCAGCCAAGCCACCAACCACTGCTCCTCAGCTCAGCAGAGCCCCCTCCCCGCACAGTAGTGTTGTTTAGATGCCACAGCAGTGTGCTGAAGGGGGCGTGTCGGAAAGCTTCTTAAAGAGACAGAGGCCTATTTCAAGACGTTCAGTACAGCCATTTTGAGAGAGCAATTTTATTCAAGGCAGTTATTTTAATTTACTGCATATACAGACCAACAGAAGGTCATCATTGTAGTATGCTATAGACTGGTGCTATGTGACTGAAGCATAATACCCCTCTTTAAAAACATCTGCACTTTAGTCGCTCCATAACTTTACAGCTGACGGTGATTTAAAAGTGTGTCGGGGCCGGACCTGCAGCTGCTCAGTTTATGACGTCGTCTCTGGCTGAGTTTAGCCTTTTGTTCGTCGACTTAAATGAAAACAATCGCCCCGTTTCCCCCCAATTCTTCACCAGCGGCAAACGCAGGCAGCAAAAATGGGATGGAAGTGAAAATGTCGCCTTGTTAATTTGTTTTATATCGTTTTCAAGTCAGTTTAGCAGGAAAGCGCTGCGGCCCTGACCGGCGCTCTCCTGGGGCCGTTTCCGTGGCGACGTGGCGTGAGTCATCCTCCTCCGCCCAGAGCATCACAGCTGATTCAGCGGAGAATCAGAAACGGTTACTACGGACGAGCTGACTCTGTTATCTGCTCATTTACTCATTACAAGAGCCAAATAAGGCCTTGCATGTCTTTACTGGACTGAAACTGGCCTTGAATCGACGTTTCGTTAAAAATTATGACGTTGCTTGACTTTTGTTGTTACTCATCGTTTCAAAGAAGATGCAGTTTCGGTTCAAACCCGTTCAGCCTCAGGTTTTGTTAAAATTCTGTGTGTTTTCTGTCTGTTTTTTTACACAAAGCGTTGCCTAAAAGTTGCTTGTGTCCAGTTTACATTTGAATAGGGCTGTGTTTTCTCCAGTTCATCTTTACCCAAATCTAAAAGCTGACAGTCTATAGGCCAGAGTAAAGCCCCATGCTGTTGTTTCTCTTGAGTCGGTGATAATAAAGTGAATGTTTCTCTTGACTCGGTGATAATAAAGTGGATGTTGTTGTGTTGCAGGTGGCGGCGCTGATGCAGAGGGTGCAGGAGTCCGAGGCGCTGCTGGTTTCTCTGCAGTCGGCCTTCGCTGAGGCCAAGCGCAGCACTCAGGAGCAGATGGTGAGTCTCTGCTGGAGCGGGCGATCCTTCAGTCACTTCAGTCGCTGATAGAGATACAGACCCGTGAAGGATGTGAGTGATACAGACAGAGAGTGCATGTGTAAATGAAGCTGCTGTCGTTGCAGAAAGCGCTGGTCGGGTCCAGGGAGCAGCTGGTGGAGGAGCTGAGCCGCCTGCACCGCGACAACGAGAATCTCCTGGGCAAACAGAGGCTTCACAACGAGCTACAGCAACAGGAGGAGTTCACCCTGCCCTCGGACGTCTCTGTATGTACTGATATACACTACTACACTCACACGTCTCTGTACTGTAATAATACTACACTCACACGTCTCTGTATGTACTGATATACACTACTACACTCACACGTCTCTGTATGTACTGATATACACTACTACACTCACACGTCTCTGTACGTACTGATATACACTACTACACTCACACGTCTCTGTATGTACTGATATACACTACTACACTCACACGTCTCTGTATGTACTGATATACACTACTACACTCACACGTCTCTGTACGTACTGATATACACTACTACACTCACACGTCTCTGTACTGTAATAATACTACACTCACACGTCTCTGTACTGTAATAATACTACACTCACACGTCTCTGTACGTACTGATATACAGTGGGGGAAAAAGTATTTAGTCAGCCAACAATTGTGCAAGTTCTCCCACTTAAAAAGATGAGAGAGGCCTGTAATTTTCATCATAGGTAAACCTCAACTATGACAAAATGAGAAATAAAATCCAGAAAATCACATTGTCTGAATTTTAATGAATTTATTTGCAAATGATGGTGGAAAATAAGTATTTGGTCAATAACAAAAGTTCATCTCAATACTTTGTTATTTACCCTTTGTTGGCAATGACAGAGGTGAAACGTTTTCTGTAAGTCTTCACAAGGTTCTCACTGTTGCTGGTATTTTGGCCCATTCCTCCATGCAGATCTCCTCTAGAGCAGTGATGTTTTGGGGCAGGCGCTGGGCAACACGGACTTTCAACTCCCTCCAAAGATTTTCTATGGGGTTGAGATCTGGAGACTGGCTAGGCCACTCCAGGACCTTGAAATGCTTCTTATGAAGCCACTCCTTCGTTGCCCGGGCGGTGTGTTTGGGATCATTGTCATGCTGAAAGACCCAGCCACGTTTCATTTTCAATGCCCTTGCTCATGGAAGGAGGTTTTCACTCAAAATCTCACGATACATGGCCCCATTCATTCTTTCCTTTACACGGATCAGTCGTCCTGGTCCCAAAGCCTGATGTTCCCACCCCCATGCTTCACAGTAGGTATGGTGTTCTTTCTTTCTCCTCCAAACACGACCAGTTGAGTTTTGACCAAAAAGTGCCATTTTGGTTTGATCTGACCATATGACATTCTCCCAGTCCTCTTCTGGATCATCCAGATGATCTCTAGCAAACTTCAGACGGGCCGGGACATGTCCTGGCTTAAGCAGGGGACACGTCTGAGTCCCTGGAGGCGTAGTGTGTTACTGACGGTAGCCTTTGTTACTTTGGTCCCAGCTCTCTGCAGGTCATTCACTAGGTCCCCCGTGTGGTTAATTGCAGATTTTGTCCATTATTTCAATATTATACATCACTTGTTATACCTTGTTTTTTTCAGACACCCTGGGATTTTTAGATGTGTAGGACTTGTTAGGTTCAGATGCATCTAAGTGAAATTATTTTAACCATTATATAAGGGAATAATTCAGGCGAAAATCATTTTAAACACTTTTGTTCATCAAATAAACCCGAAAAAATGTTGTATGTGGTCCAATTGATCAAAACAAAAGAGCCCAAAGTTGTAACTATTTTATAAGTGTCTTTCTGTTCACAAAATCTTCAAAAGTTCTCTTTCTATGATTTGGAAGAAATAAAGTTTTCACAGAGAGCTACAATATCACATTTAGGGCATATGTTTCGTTTCAATCAGCTGTAGACAGAGGAGCTCACCTTCGTATCTGTAGCCTATCCTTCGTGCATCTGGCTCAAAATAGCATTTAGCGCGGGTGTTAGCGCAGATTTCCTACGTGCCTGCTGATGTGTGATCCTATTATTACAGTCAAATAAACTTTGAAAACATATTCGAATGCGCGTAATCCATGTAGTGAAGTTTTTTCATCCAGATTCCACGCGTAAAATTTACCACATTTGTTTTGGCGATGGGGATAATAACTTCATAAGGTCATTCACTAGGTCCCCCGTGTGGTTCTGGGATGTTTGCTCACTGTTCTTGTGATCATTTTGACCCCACGGGGTGAGATCTTGCGTGGAGCTCCAGATCGAGGGAGATTATCAGTGGTCTTGTATGTCTTCCATTTTCTAATAATTGCTTCCACAGTTGATTTCTTATCACCAAGCTGCTTACCAATTGCAGATTCAGTCCTGCCAGCCTGGTGCAGGTCTACAGTTTAGTTTCTGGTGTGTTTGGACAGCTCTTTGGTCTTGACCATAGTGGAGTTTGGAGTGTGACTGTTTGAGGTTGTGGACAGGTGTCTTTTATACTGATAACAAGTTCAAACAGGGGCCATTAATACAGGTAACGAGTGGAGGACAGAGGAGCCTCTTAAAGAAGAAGTTACAGGTCTGTGAGAGACACAAATCTTGCTTGTTTGTTATTGACCAAATACTTATTTTACACCATAATTTGCAAATAAATTCATTAAAAATCAGACAATGTGATTTTCTGGATTTTTTCCCCACATTTTGTCTCATAGTTGAGGTTTACCTATGATGTAAATGACAGGCCTCTCTCATCTTTTTAAGTGGGAGAACTTGCACAATTGTTGGCTGACTAAATACTTTTTCCCCACTGTACTCTACTACACTCAGACCTGGGCGATATTGACTAAAGTGAATATCTCAATATTTGTTGGACTTTTGCGATAACGATGAAAGTCAATTCCATCTCAATTGTTTGCCGTTACTATGGAAACAGCTGCAGTGGAGTGATATAGAATGTGATTTAACTGTTTTTTTAACTGGTGTACATTATCACTTTTTAATGGACACCTTCCAGCCAATCAGAATCGAGTATTCACCCAGACCATGGTATAAAAAAATATATAATTTGTATTTATAATGTATAATAACGTATTATATACATTTTTAAAACAAGACTATGGGATTGGTGTCGTTCAACATGAAGTGTCAAATTATTGGTTTTGATCGGGACGTCCCAGTTCCTCTGAAAAGAACCTTTCCTCTGATGTGAAGAGAGTCTTCCCTTTAAGCCTGTTTAAGTGTAGCTTTAATAACTGTGTATAAACTGATAAACACAGAGATACTGGACTAAACCGTGTATCTGACTCGTGTTTGCTCCCACTCACGTCGGCCCACGCTCCTCACGCTCCTCACGCTCCTCATGACCTCTGCAGCTTTAAACACACTCTGGAAAACAGACGGGAGTTCTGTGTTTTTGAGTATTGTGACCACTTTTGGACACCGTAAATGGCGCAGATGTGTGCAGTCGCGACAGCGCTTCTGTCAGTCTCCCCCAGGGAAACTGAAGCTACTAACGTAGTTTACCACCACTGAGTATGGAGTGAATGTAAAACGCTCTCATGTAAAAGCGCTTTGTGACCATGTCTGTGAAAGGCGCTATATAAATAAAGATCTTCTTCTTCTTAGTCAGTGGTTGTGAGATAAGTTCTTATCTTTATCCAAAACATTCCCAAACATAAGCCTCTAAAAGTGGAGCCGCAAAGGACTCTTTACTCTTAACAAGCAGCACAGGCTCAGCTTCATCTCTGTGGAGGCACAGACGTGTGAATCCGGAGGAGAGTTTCTGTGATCAGAGCATCAGAGGGATTAGCGCTGCAGCTAACGCGATGCTAACAGAGGAAAAAGCAATAGTCCTTCTGCTGCTTTATTAACGCTGATATGTTCACATCCACGATCTACCGCGCACCTTAAGTAGACTGAGGAGTAAACAAAAGCACGAGGTGGAGCGCGGAGCGGACGCCGGGGGCGTCTCTCGCCGCTACGTTCACTTCTATGGGCCGCGGCCGTCAGCTGCATGGGCCCAAATCACATTGTGTAATATCGTGATAAAATTGCAAATGCGATTTATCGTTCAGCCCTAGTAAAGAGACAATGGCCCTCATTTATCAAACTTGCGTACGGTGAAATCAGGGCGTATGTGGGGTGTACGAAAAATCACCGCCTGTTTTGTTATTTATTTGTTATTTGAGCCACCGTACACCTGGCGTACGGTGGCTCAGATCCTACACCAAGTCAGGAGGTGGTGTACATGAGTTTAACTAAACACTAAACAGTGCTGGAAAACAGTTTTTAACAGCATGAATTTCATTGCCACATTACATATAATCCTCATTAGTGATATAAACATGAAACAAGGCTACAGCGTTAATGTTTATGGGCAGACTTTGATTCAATGTTCATCGACACGGGTCCGAGCGCAGAGGCTCATGAGCCCGGACCAGAGACACTAGAACCTGGACCTGGACGCTCATGGTGTTTTTTATATTTATGTTTTGTTTTTGTTTTTAACAAAGACCGCTGCTGCGCAAACTTTGTGTGGATTCCCCGCCTCACACCCGCTGCCGTGTACCGGGACACCGGGACTCACCTGGGTCTGCGCGAGGCTCCGTGTTCTGGCTGGTTTGAGCGCTGAGTCTGTGGACCGTATTCCGTGGTCGCGAGTAGCCCGGGCGTCAAACAAATCCTTCGACAGCTCCACAGCTTTCGTCGGTCCGGACGGGTTCGTAAAGTCCGGGTATGAGCGGCGCACAGGGTCTGGTGACCGCGCGCTCTCCTCTCGTCAGGGGAATGATCGAAGCACGTCTCGTAGGGCTGTCTTTGGTCCGGACGGGTTCGTTAGGTTCCGGTCGGCTGTCAGCTCTCCGCGCACCTGTTTCCTCCCGGAGGAAAGCTCTGCTCAGGCCGAAAGAGCGTAGCCCTGCCCCCGGCTCCAGCGCTGAGTCCCGGAGCAGATCATGGTCCAGAGTCGTTTGTTTTGTTTGAGTTTTATTTCGAGCTAAGGCACAAAATCCAAGAAAAAAAACAGAAAAATATATATACATTCTCGCTCGAAAAGGAGTGGGAAGAAGACAAGCTTATTGACTCCCACCCCTGTTCATAAACTTAAATAACAATAACTAACAACAGTGCATATTTCTTACCATCTTACAAGACAACTATCAACCGAGTTGGTTACATATTCACAAATGCGACACTGCATTATACCAGGTCAACATTCACAGTATCTCACACGCTACAACCAGTGTATTATTTCTGTTTCCCATACAGAATTCATTACCATGTTGGCATTACCGTTATTCATCATCACCATTACAGCCCATATAACATTACTCTGTATCAAAGTGTTTGATGATACATAACATACTCCACATTTATTCATGAAAGGTACAGTAATCGCAGACTGATTGATGCTCATGATAACAAGAATAATCTTAATGATGTGTGTTACAAGGGATTCGGGGTTTTTTTAATTATTTTTTTTTTTTTTTTTTTTGTTGCTCTGTCTGACTCTGACTGCAGCGTTATATCCGCGTTTTTTTTTATGTGGTCTAATTTTATACTTTTTTATATACAGTAGGCTATTTAGGCCTACAGCTTATTTAATAAGCTGTAGGCCCCCCCCCTCTTTTTTTAATTTAGTAAATGTGATCTTGGATTGGCTATAAGGTTAATGTTACTGACAGATGTTTTAATCTTCCTCGTGCGCAAAAATATCATATTTGTTATGTTTAAAACAACTATTTATCATTTCCTGGTTGGAAAAATGTTCTTTTTTGCCGTGTTTCGTGCGTGCCGTAAAACCCGAGGCCTCCTCAAACATGAATATTTTTGGCCGTTTCATTCAAATGACGCTGGGATTTCTCCGTGGCATTTACTATCAGATCCTTTTGCGTACGTTAAGATCTGAGCGGAAAGCACAGGTTCATAAATGTCACGTGCCCTCTGGCGTATGTCGCAGATACACCTACGCATACACCATTTTTTTACGCAATGTTGATAAATGAGGGCCAATGTGTGTCAGCTTTACCCAAATCTAAAACCTTCTTGAAAATAAGTGTCTAAAAAGTGACGGCAACAAAACGAGAAACAAAATCTTGGATCCGTTTTGTAGGCCTTAGCTTTCAAATCAGGCGTTACACTGGCCTATTGGCTGTGAGCTCTCCAGTTCAGAAGCTTTTAGATTTGGATTTTTCTGGGTTGAATGTGACGTCTTTACAGGTTTTTGATGTAAATATGAGCCGGATTTTCCTAAAACAGCAGCGTTTGCAGCTGGTGATTCAGGGAACACGTTCATGAAGCTGAATAAGGAGACAGAGTGTGAGAGAGCGACACGTTTATTAGATTAAACTAAGGATGTTTTCTGACGGCTCCTTAAGACTTCTCTTTGCCTCTCACAGATTTGTATCTTGTTGCTGATGAAGCTGAAATGTAACTAAGTACCGTGATGTTTAACAACAGTTGTAGAAGTTTCTATTGAGCTCAGTCTGCTCCAACATGACAAATGAACCCGTGTCTGCCCGTCTGCGCAGGAGCTGCAGACGCTGGTGCTGCGGCTGCGGGAGGACCTGGTGGTGGTCCGGGCGTCGGCCGAGCACCTGGAGGAGAAGCTAAAGGCGGAGATCCTGTTCCTGAAGGAGCAGATCCAGGCGGAGCAGTGTCTGAAGGAGAACCTGGAGGAAACGCTGCAGCTGGAGATCGAGGGCTACAAGGAGGAGATGGGTGAGGAGCCGCTAACCACACACACAAAACATGTACAACAGGACGAGCGGAGCCTTCATAGCCTCTCTCCTTCTGTTTCCCTGTTCTTCACCGTCACTCAGACATCTCCCAAGGTCAGAGTGTGTCTAACTGCCTCTGTGTTTCACGTTCTGCTCCAGCCTGGAGGAACTCTTTAGAGCAGGGGGCCCAAACCTTTTGTCTCCAGGGGCCAAAATGAAAAAGTGCCTGTGGGTCGCGGGCCAAACACGGCGATGTCAAGCGTATACATTTGCATTTGATTCTATATGCAAATAACATGCTACATTAAAACAAATGACTATGACAAAAGCCTAATTTTAGTCGAACAAAATAAGCAAATGTAGCAATATAGTGCAACATGTAAACAACAACACCTGCAGCTACAGCACCTACAGTGAATTTACCTCATTCATTTGTTAACTCAAAGAAAATGTCACATTAGATCATTTTAAAGTGTCAGTTCAGCATAAAGTCAATTTTTAACGCACACCTTTGTTGTCACAACCTTTGCAATAAAAGATGGAAAACTGGGAAAGTTGATGCTACAAAGCTCTGTGATAAACACCAAGACACCACAACAGTGTTTCCTTAACTTTGCGAAAGGAGAGAAACAGCGCCCCCAATTTGACGCTGGTGGCCAAACAGTGTACTGCATCCATATTTACCATTGAGAATGAATGGGGAGAGTTAGTATTAACCATACAGCTCAAAAGTAGGTCACTCTCTGGCGGGCCAATGGAATTGTTCCGGCCCCACTTTGGGCACCACTGCTTTAGAGCGAGGCCTAAATAACCACATGTTTAAGGCGATGATATCAATGTGAAGCTCCTGCTGTGGATGACTCACATAAATATGAGGAACAGTGAGTTGTTTTCTGCATAAAAATGGCCAAAATTGCAGATATTTTCTGCGACAAAATGTAGATGATGAACAGAGCCAGGTTTAAATGTGTGATTTTATCTTGTTACATATTAGTTCCAAAGATTTGGATTTTGGATCTGGTTTAGTTTTTGAATAAAATAGTTTTTAGTGAAGAAATTCCAGATTTTCCCAAATACATTTTCCAAACTGTTCCAAATGTTTCATAACTTTTTCCAAATTTGTCAAAAATGTCCCCAAAAAATTCAAATTAAAACAAAAAAAAATTCCAAACTTTTCCAAACTGGTCTCCCACAAAGGAAATGACCATATTTGGATCACAGCGTCATCTCGGTCACAGCCTTTCGTGCTACACGTGGATACCAAACATGTCAGTATTTGTGACCATAGACATGCACTAGCCCTGCACCGCTAAACTCAAATATAAGAACTGCATTAATTTAAAAAAAAAACATAAATCTCCAGAAACAACACTCTGGATAACGAGGAAATGAGCCCAATGTTAAGGAGGAAACTAGATTAACATCCATGTTTTTCACCTGTAGCGTCTCGACTTTCAGCCACATTTTCTTTGAACAAAACCTTTTATTGGCTCATAATTAAAAGGAAGGATAAACGTGTCTGATATGTGTGAGTTTTGTTTGTTTGAATTCTCTAACCCGTCGCTGAATGAAAAGCTCTGACTGTGTTTTACGGATGATGTCGTTCTAACGCCGCTCTCTGATGTCACAGCGTCGTTCTCCAGCCTGAAGACAGAAGTGGAGCGGCTGAAGGTGGAGAGGGAGCAGGTACTGCACAGGAATATACCAAATACTTCATACGACAGGCCAAATATGCAGCTTTAAGTGTCATTCACCTGCGTATTGGAAAATGAGGACATTCCGCTTAAGTTCTTCAGAAATACAGTAATGTAGATCTGAAACACGGGCAACAGCAACAGTTCGGGCTCATTCCTGTTTGAAGAGATGTTTGCAGATGTTAAAGCAGATGTTTGGGATTCTCGCCTGTATTTTTTCCCACTTAATTGCAGATTTTGTCCATTATTTCAATATTATACATCACTTGTTATACCTTGTTTTTTTCAGACACCCTGGGATTTTTAGATCTGTAGGACTTGTTAGGTTCAGATGCATCTAAGTGAAATTATTTTAACCATTATATATAAGGGAATAATTCAGGCGAAAATCATTAGACACTTTTGTTCATCAAATAAACCCGAAAAAATGACTGAATATGGGTATGAACATTAGAACAATGTTGTATGTGGTCCAATGACCTTTCGCAAAACCACGCCCCAAACCGGTAATTGTCCAATCAGACATCCTAGCAACCGTTACTATGAAGCTAGGTCCGTCATGCTGCAGATCTCCAATGCAAAACAATGGGACATACCAGCAATGAACATGAGCATATTCACTTTTTTTTTACTGCTAACCACCAAAACCCACCAGACAAAGAAGCAGAAGCAAAATGGTGAAGCGATCTGCCTATGGAGGATGTAAATCTGACACTAGGGACCACAGGAGTGTGTCAGGGAGAGTCCAGTTATTCCCCTTCCCAAAGCGAAAACACAACCTGAGCTCTGCCTACAATGGATCAAACAATGTGGACGGCCTACGCCCAGCTACATTCTCCAAAAATAAACAAGCAAATGTCTGCTCTAAGGTAAGGCAAGAGCCTATAGTTAGGCTAACACCTTAGCATGCTAACATCGTAGCTACTGACCGTCACATAATGTTACACAAACTGGCACTGGAGCTGTAACTTTAACTGCGGCGGTGAACTTTTACAAGCCTACAGTCTGACGTGTTTTTGCCTCCCTTTTTGATAAAAGTACTGTGTATTTTTTTCACGGCCCTGATAACTGGCTGTAGCTGATTGTCATTGTGGCACCTGTAGGTTTGCAAGAGCACGACTGGTCCACAAGGCTGTGCTGTTGCATTTAAGGAAGAGATCAGAAGGTTTCTCTGATATTTCTGGAGACCTGTCTGTTTGCTGTAGTGTCAATAGTCCTTTATCCTTGTTGGATAGTTCTTTAATATATCCCTCCACTGCAGACTGTAACCCCTTTTGCCTCAATCTGGAGAATATCGTAGAGGTATTGCTCCAAAAAGGTCACTGACAGGCATGGCAATCTGTTGCGCTGCTCGTATAATTGTCGGGCGTAGCAACAGTAACTAAGGGGCGGGGCTTTTGCGAAAGGTCAATTGTGCCATGTGCCAAAAGGAGATGCTACCATTGGACAGTTTGCCGCGACGTCATTCTGTAGTTTCTTAGTGCATTTCAGATGGCGGACCGTCGACTCGCGATCGTCAGAATCTCACGGTTTTGGTGCAAAAAAACGTTTCTATAATTTACGGCTCAAAATGGACACACAGAATGTAAAGCATTGTCTCAGATGGCACAGACCACATGGTAAGAGTTAACTTAGATCTGAGCTGCTGCTGTGTGTGCAGTTGCAGAGCAGTCTGACGGAGAGGACGGAGACTCTGGAGCGAGTGCAGAACCTGAAGACCAGCCTGGAGCAGCAGATACAGGAGCTCTCCACCGCTAAGGTCCACACATCTCACTTTACGTCTGCAGAAAGAATGTCTCCAGTCACTGTCGGATAATGATCAGGGAAACATTTGCTTTTCTCTCCCGTAGAGTCGTTTACGTTTGTTTAGTGACGTCACAATAATAATCTTCTTCTTCTGGGTCTAAACAGTTCAGAGACAAACAGCAAAAAACTCGACTTCATCTGAATTTACAATAAGACTTCATTGTGTATGGGAAAAATATTATATAAGTAATGTCAGAAAAGCCTCACTAAAGAAAGTCCAGAGTAAAAGTGATATTTCTGTGATCAGATGTTTGTAACGAGCCTGTATGGCTCTACAAGATCAGTTACAGCTCATTATAGAGAAAAGACCCGGAAGTGGAGCGATGACATCATCACTGATCAAACATATGGGCACCACTGCTTTATTAAGTTTTTCGCTACTAAAATATTTGTTGACCAACCAGAAAACAGAACAATATGTGTGGAAGATCAGGCTCATCTCTAATGTCGGGAAATGGGGAAAATATTAGCAACAAAAATGAGGGAAACAAGAATTGGGGGTAAAAAAAATCCTTTATTTGAGCTGAAACTACAGAGTCACTTCCTTTAATCCCTGACCCGACTCTCTGTTTTTACTGACGTGTGTGTGTCCACCAGGGGGCGCTGGAGAGCCAGGTGCTGGACGAGAAGGACAAGGCTCAGCGTCTGCAGACGGAGCTGGACGTGAGCGAGCAGGTTCAGAAGGACTTCGTCAAACTCTCTCAAACGCTGCAGGTAAAAGAAACGTATCGACCCCGGAGCAAAAACAACAAACAGAGCAGGATTATCGTTTACGTTTAAGAAGAAAAACAATCAAATCCCAGAGAAATAAGTCTCTATTAACCACTTATTCAGTTTAAGTCTCATTTTAGAAACAAAATAGACCTGACTCACGGCCCTTTGGTACAGTATGGTTCAACAGTTTGAGAAATTCAGCCTCATGTTGAATAACTCAGGAAAACTTAACTCCTCCCCCTCAGTAAAACCTCTGCCCGAGAGCTGAGAAATAATATATGAATATTTTTGGAGACTCGATAACAACGATGAAGCCATATTTTTGCAAACATCAGAAATGTGTTTTTTTTTTTTACATTTTTCCAATTAATTTTTTTATTGTTTGAATTACTGAATAAATAAGAAACAGATACTTGATTTTAATATTACTCCAGTAGAAGTAAAAATTACTGTATGAAAAGTCGCTCTAAACCTGATTTACTTTGTGACATGTACAGTGTGAAGCCTTTCGATTCTTCAGGGCCGCTTTATCAACGCTTTTTTTATTTTCTATTTTTCCAAAATTTCTTTTAATTTTTTAGCCCAATTTGTAAATGTTCTTTTATAAATTACATTTTCCTAGATTTTTTTCAAAAAAAACAACAAAACAACAAAAAATACCATTTAAAAGGTTTTTTTCCTCCAATTTTCTTAATTTTTTCTTTCAATTTTTCCACATTGGAGATAAACTTGATTCTAAATTTGCTAAAATTCCAAACAAAAAGTCAATATTATATAGTAGACGATATATTGCCCCTCACCACCTCCTCAGTAAAGCTCCTCCCCCCTCAGTTAAAGCTCCTCCCCCCTCAGTAAAGCTCCTCCCCCCTCAGTAAAGCTCCTCCCCCTCAGGCTAGTAAAGCTCCTCCCCCTCAGTTAAAGCTCCTCCCCCCCTCAGTAAAGCTCCCCCCCCCTCAGTAAGCCCTTCCCCCTCAGTAAGCTCCTCCCCTTCGTAAAGCTCCTCCCCCTCAGTAAAGCTCCTCCCTGCAGTAAAGCTCCTCCCCCTCGTAGCCCCCCCCCTCAGTAAAGCTCCTCCCCCCTCGAGTTAAAGCTCCCCCCCCCCTCCAGGCCCCCCCCCTCAGTAAAGCTCCCTCCCCCCTCAGTAAAGCTCCCCCCCCAGGCTCCTCCCCCCTCAGTAAAGGCTCCCTCCCCCCTCAGTAAAGCTCCTCCCCCTCTCAGTAAGCTCCTCCCCCTCAGTAAAGCTCCTCCCCCCTCAGTAAAGCTCCTCCCCCTCAGTAAAGCCCTCTCCTCAGTAAAGCTCCCCCCCTCAGTAAAGCTCCTCCCCCTCAGTAAAGCCCCCCTCAGTAAAGCTCTCCCCCTCAGTAAAGCTCCCCCCACCTCAGTAAAGCTCTCCCCCCTCAGTAAAGCTCCCCCCCCTCAGTAAAGCTCCTCCCCCTCAGTAAGCTCCTCCCCCCTCAGTAAAGCTCCCCCCCCTCGTAAGCTCCCCTCCTCAGTAAAGCTCCTCCTCCTCAATAAAGCTCTCCTCCTCAGTAAAGCTCCTCCCCCTCAGTAAAGCTCCTCCTCCTCCTCCAGGTCCAGTTGGAGAGAATACGACAGGCCGAGTCTTTGGAACGAATCAAAGTGATCCTGAACGACACCGACCTGACGGATATAAACCAGCTGCCCGACACATGATGACCACTCCTCCTCCGCCCCTCGCCCCGCCCCGTCCATCACTGTAACCCCGCCCCATCGCCACGGCGACCTGGAGGACACTACTAATGTACATAGACTGTAAATGTGGCGTTTCTACTGTCGTCCTGCCCAAGCTTTTAACCAAACCGTTTCCCGTTCCTCCCTGTGGCTTCACGCTCGGATCACGGAGGAGAACCAGGAGGGAGGAACCAGGAGGAGAACCAGGAGGAGAACCAGGAGGAGACACTATTGAACTCCTGAAACGCCGGTTTTAACGCGACGTGTTGTAAATGTTTGGCTCCTGCTCTTCATGTCTTAAATTAAAAAACGCTACGAGCACATTGTCCTTAACGTCACGAGTCCTTCTTTCTCTCATGGAACAGCTTACCCGAGTTCAGCTTTACCCAAATCCAAAAGCTCACAGCCTGTAGGCCAGAGTAACGCCTCGTTTGAAAGCTAAGACCCACAAAACTGATCTAAACAGATATTATTCCTTGCGTTTGTCTTCACTTTTTTAATGTTTGTCACTTTTCTATCGCTCTTTTGTGTCTCTTTTTGTTGTGTTTTCATCCTTGTTCTTATTTTTGTCGCTATTCTGACACTTTTCTCAAGAAGCTTTCAGATTTGGGTAAAGCCAAACTGGAGAACATGTGTTCAGGGTTTACAGGTTAAGTAGAACTTCAATCTGCAACAAGAAGAAATCTGGTGACAGGTTTTAGACCACACGCCTTTTTTCATTCATTCATTCATTTCAGGCAATGTGCAACAGAAGAAAGAATATACAGTATGTAAACAAGATGATCCATTTGTACCTGAAAGGGAGTGGGAAGAAGATAATTTATTTAATCCACCCCCAGTTCCCCATTCAGAGATTAACACATTCAGCTTCACTGTTACTTTGTTCAAGGATTATTATACAAATGTTATATCATGGTGGCGTAACAATAATTATCACATTGTAACAAAATGTATTCCAACAATGTAAAGAACATTAACAATACCAACAATGGTAAAAGACAAATTAAACCAACGATGGTAAGGAAACATTGAGCTCTTGTTAACACTATGAGACAACAGTAATTTACATTAAAGACCCTCATCTCTATATTTTGACCTGATGTTTCTATAACAGTTTGAATCGATGGACAGTTGGCTTTTTGTTGTAAGTCCAGTTTGTTCCAGAGTTTCACTCCACATACAGACACACAGAAACGTTTACGAGTGTTTTGAGCTCTCGGTAATGAAAAATATCCAAAACCTGTCAAGTCATAAGCTCGCACTGGAGTTATAAAAAAACGTTGTAGGTTAGGCGGTAATAATTTGTTGAATGCTTTGTATAAAACTATAGCTGTACTATATTTTACAAGGTCATCAAATTTTAACAACTTTGACTGCATAAACAGATTTGAGTATGGTCTAGGAAACCAACCTTGTGAATGATCCGCATTGCTCTTTTCTGTAATATGATCAGAGGATTAATTGTATTCTTGTAAGTATTCCCCCACACTTCAACACTTTAAAAGATCTGGATTCAGTGTCATTTTGTGTCAGGTTTTCTCCAGGTCACACATTTAAATACAATGTTTCGCTCTGTCCTGACTTTGTCCTGATTAAAGGTCCTGAGGTCAAAAGGAAGACCCGAAAAAATGTCCCCGTCTGTCTCTGAAGTATCACCAGAGCATGTGGAGGAGCAGGTTCACTTCTGACTCCACTGACAAAAATACATTCCAACAGTATTAGCTTTAAAGGGATATTTCAGGATTTTTGACATTGGGCCTCATTTCCTAGTTATCCAGAGTGTTGTTGATGTCTGGAGATATTTTTCCCTTAAATTCATGCAGTTCTTATATTTGAAGTCTAGTGGCGCTAGGCTAATGCTAGGCTAGTGCATTTCTATGGTATCCGTTAGCCTGCATTAAAAACAGTCTGACCTACTCCACAGTGCACCTGAGGTAAATCACTTATAACACCAGACTAACCATATAAATGTCTGTGTTAATAGAATCATTTAAAATAACTTATATTTGAGCAGCATCAGCTTCGTGGCTGTAAGCTAACGCAGCGGCGGAGTGATCTGCGAGAAAATAGTCCCTCAAAATGCGTTAATTCATGTGATACAAGGTCAGTTATATTTCAAACATTCTAAACAACATTCTATTAACACAGACATTTATATGGTTAGTCTGGTGTTATAAGTGATTTACCTCAGGTGCACTGTGGAGTGGGTCAGACTGTTTTTAATGCAGGCTAACTGATACATAGACATGCACTAGCCTTGCCCTAGCCTAGCACCACTAAGCTCTTCAAATATAAGAACTGCATGAATTTAAGAAAGAAATATCTCCAGACATCAACAACACTCTGGATAACTAGGAAATGAGGCCGAATGTCAAAATATCCCTTTAAGTTTTTATTTGTATAGCACTTTTCAAAGATGCTTCACAGAAATACAGTCATAAAATCACACATTAAAACTAGAGGGCAATTACTGGACATTAAAAGCCTTTTTAAACTGGTGGTTTTGAGTTCTTTCTTGAAGGTGGGGAGGGCGGAACAGGCACGGAGCGGTTGGGGCAGTGAAGGCTCTCGCCCCGTCCGAAATTAGCAGGTTGGTAAGAGGTCTTACGCCAAACCGGATGTGCGTCAGCGTCCGCCATGATAAGAAGCGTCCGAATTGGGCTGTCAGTTAGGAAAAGGAGCCTGTATGCTAACTATCATAGCCACTTTAGCATAGGGACCTCTGATGGTAACTATCATAGCCACTTTAGCATAGAGACCTATGATGCTAACTATCATAGCCACTTTAGCATAGAGACCTATGATGCTAACTATCATAGCCACTTTAGCATAGGGACCTCTGATGCTAACTATCATAGCCACTTTAGCATAGGGACCTCTGATGCTAACTATCATAGCCACTTTAGCATAGGACCTTGATGCTACTATCATAGCCACTTTAGCATAGGACCTCTGATGCTAACTATCATAGCCACTTTAGCATAGGGACTCTGATGGTAACTATCATAGCCACTTTAGCATAGAGACCTATGATGCTAACTATCATAGCCACTTTAGCATAGGGACCTCTGATGCTAACTATCATAGCTACTTTAGCATAGGGACCTCTGATGCTAACTATCATAGCCACTTTAGCATAGGGACCTCTGATGCTAACTATCATAGCCACTTTAGCATAGAGACCTATGATGCTAACTATCATAACCACTTTAGCATAGAGACCTATGATGCTCACTATCATAGCCACTTTAGCATAGGGACCTCTGATGCTAACTATCATCGCCACTTTAGCATAGGTACCTCTGATGCTAACTATCATAGCCACTTTAGCATAGGTACCTCTGATGCTAACTATCATAGCCAATTTAGCATAGAGACCTATGATGCTAACTATCATAAACCACTTTAGCATAGAGACCTATGATGCTCACTATCATAGCCACTTTAGCATAGGGACCTCTGATGCTAACTATCATAGCCACTTTAGCATAGGGACCTCTGATGCTAACTATCATCGCCACTTTAGCATAGGTACCTCTGATGCTAACTATCATAGCCACTTTAGCATAGGTACCTCTGATGCTAACTATCATAGCCACTTTAGCATAGGTACCTCTGATGCTAACTATCATAGCCACTCATAGCCCCCCCCCCCCCCCCCCCGGTGAAGTACAGTCATGTCTGAACAAACTGAGCTGAGCCGCCCAGTTTGTTCATTTATCAGGTGTTTTCAATGATGAAAATATCTGTCCTAAAATAATAATCTCGTTCTTCTCACTGCAGCAGGATGCAGATTGCCCTGTGGGCCACTAGAGGGCGTCCTAGAAGCTGAAGGTTCACATCTGCAGCCGGAGACACGAGACAGATGTTTGATCATTTTAAGAGTCGGGTCTCTTAATTCTCTGGTGAAATAAACTTTGGTGAGAAACAGAAAAGTCGTGTGAAGAAGCTGCTCTGATGTTTGTGAAGCTGCTCTGATGTTGTGAAGCTGTGGGCGTCTGCAGAAGCTGAAGAGGCGTTTACTGAAAGCGATTTTATTCATTTATTTTTGGTCTGTCAAGTTAAAATCCTCTAAAGATCAAATCTATAATCTCACATAAAAATACAAATGTTTCACTTGATAAGATCAGAGTGGTTCACCTGACCCCTGAGCCCCCCCACAGCTGGAACTGTCAGTCCTGCAGCTGTTACAGCGCTCCTCCTGCAGGCGGCGCCACAGCCCCCCCGCCCCGGCAGGAGACGCGGAGGAGTCAGAGGAAGTCAGATTTTGGGCGAGAGTCGAGTCTTGAAAACACGGACGTACAGATTCGGATTTCTCCGTTTCCTTCGCCATGGAGCCCGGACGGACCCGAGCGGCCCCGCTGCGCCTCCTCCTCACGCGCCTCGCTGTGTGCGCGCTCTGCGGTGAGTCCCGGCCTCCCCCGGTCTCCCCCCGGCCTCCCCTGCCCGCGGGGGGACGCGTTAGTCTGGGAGAAACCCGGGGAGCTAACGCGGCTACTGTCGATGTTCGTCCGCGGGGACGCAGCCGTGACGCGCCCCGCGCGCGGAGCCTCGGACACGGCGCCTTTGTCCGCGTGAGCCCGGGCTCGTTCCTCCGGTGAGTCCGCGCAGGACGGGCCGAGTTTGGAGACGCTTTGATTCGGCTCAAAACAGCGTGTTGTGTTTGAGGCGCCACGGAGGCAAAACACAAATACTGCCGTTTACGCACAGGCCGCGGAACCTTTAATATCAGCGTTATATCGCCTTTATATCACCTTTATATCGCCTTTATATCACCTTTATATCGCCTTTATATCGCCTTTATCCGCTTCAATCCGCGCCTCTTTGTCGATGTAAACAATGCGAGCCTCAGGGAGAGGCTTTTGTCTGAGTTCACCTCAGATACAGGAGCCTCTGAGGGACCTGAGGTTCACTTAACCTCTTCACCCCCGCCTGAACCGAGCAGTTCGGCTTTACCCAAATCTAAAAGCTTCTTGAAAATATCAACAAACACAAGGATGGAAAGTGACCTCTCTCTCTGTGGGACCATCATCTCTCACGCGCAGCGTCACTGAGGTTTTCCACATTAAAAACCTTCAGAGGAGCCAAAATATTTACTCAAGTATAAGGATAAAAATGTTACTCGGGTACTGTGAGTAACTGTTTCAGTTTGACATAAATGACCAGAAACTAAAGATGAAATGATGTGGAAACTGTAATAATGTCTTTATCACAGTGTTTAATGCACTTGTTCAGCTCAAACAGAGACAGGATGTGGTAAATACTGGAATCTTATATAAAGGACGACAAAAGACTTTGTGGGAACAAAAACGTATAAAGAGTAAATAATAAGTAAACAGATTATAACAAAATGTTACAGTGTGTTTTATCAGTGCAGGTTTACGTCATAGAGCAAACAAATCATTATGAAGAATTAAAACAGAACAAGAAAAACAATTACAACATGTGGAAATAAACATTTGTCTCTTAACGATTTACTCCCAGCGTCACGAGTTACTATTTATTTATTGTTTAGGGAAAAGATCGGACTTTATTGATCTCACAGAGGAGAAACTGACTTGTTCCAAATGTGACGGAAACATGAGGAAAAAGATCCGTTTAGATGAGTTTTGTTGGTCTTAGCTTTCAAATGAGGCGTTACTCTGGCCTTATGGATTTGGGTAAAGCTGAACTGGAGAAAATGCACTTGGTTAAGGCGGAGGTTAAGAGGTTAAAGAAAGACCAGAATAAAGAGTTTATTATTATATCGACCTATTGCAGATAAACCATATTTAACCAGTGTCGGGGAAATGTTTTACAAAAACGAGTTCCTTAAATATGATTTTTTTCAGTAACTGAGGAAAGTCACAGAATATGGGAATATCAGTCGTTACATGTTAAATCACTCCAGTGTTTGGACTTTGTTTGTCTGGATCCTTCATTCACTGAACTTCACATTGTCTTATTTCCTGCTCTGTTTTATTGCCTTAATGTTTGTGCCGCTGTGAGGAAACTCCTGTGATATCAGGCTTTACAAAACCATTGATTTAAATGTATGAATGAAAAATGCCCCAATAAAAATCATCAAGCTGGAAAGTCTCTGTATAAGATCTGCAGATCGACGGGGAGGGGCTGTGCGGCATACTTAGGCGCGGGGGTATCGGACGGAAATGAAATCTGTGAAGCACTTTTGCTTGTTGGCTTGCTTCATTACTATTTTTAGAGTTATTGTTTGCCAAAGTCACTCAGAACCAGAGGCTTTTACTGAGACTGAAGAACGACTCTGGACTCTGGGACCCTGGGCTCTGGACCCTGGGCTCTGGCCTCTTGGACCCTGGGCCTGGACCCTGGGCTCTGGCCTCTGTGGACCTGGGCTCTGGCCTCTGGACCTGGGGCTTGGGACCCTGGCTCTGGACCCTGGGCTCTGGCCTCTGGACCTTGGGCTTCTGGACCCTGGGCTCTGGCCTTCTGGACTCTGGATCCCTGGGCTCTGGCCTTGGACCCTGGGCTCTGGACCCTGGCTCTGGACCTGGGCTTCTGGACCCTGGGGCTCTTTGGACCCTGGGACCCTGGGCTCTGGACTCTGGATCTGACCTGGACCCTGGGCTCTGGACCCTGGACTCTGGGCTCTGGACTCTGGACCCTGGGCTCTGGGCTTGGACCCTGGGCTCTGGACTCTGGACCCTGGACCCTGGGCTCTGGACTCTGGACCCTGGGCTCTGGACTCTGGACCCTGGGCTCTGGACCCTGGACCTGGGCTCTGGACTCTGGACCCTGGACCCTGGGCTCTGGACTCTGGACCCTGGGCTCTGGGCTCTGGACCCTGGGCTCTGGACCCTGGGCTCTGGGCTCTGGACCCTGGGCTCTGGACTCTGGACCCTGGGCTCTGGGCTCTGGACCCTGGGCTCTGGGCTCTGGACCCTGGGCTCTGGGCTCTGGACCCTGGGCTCAGGACCCTGGGCTCTGGACCCTGGGCTCTGGGCTCTGGACCCTGGGCTCTGGACCCTGGGCTCTGGGCTCTGGACCCTGGGCTTGGCTCTGGACCCTGGGCTCTGGACTCTGGACCCTGGGCTCTGGACCCTGGGCTCTGGCTCTGGACCTGGGCTCTGACCCTGGGCTCTGGGCTCTGGACCCTGGGCTCTGGGCTCTGCCTCTGGCCTGGCCTCTGGACCCTGGGCTCTGGGCTCGGACCCTGGCTCAGGACCCTGGACCCTGGGCTCTGGACTCTGGACTCTGGGCTCTGGGCTCTGGACCTTAACCGAGTGCATTTTCTCCTGTTCAGCTTTACCCAAATCTAAAGCTTTTTAGATTTGGGTAAAGCTCGGTTAAGGCGGGTCAGCGGTTAAGGCGAACATTGACATTAGTAACACTAATGTAACACAAACATATTACATTTTTAAAGCTGTAACTAATATATTACTATATGAAAGTAACTTACCCAGCACTGCATGAAGCATTCCCCAGAGTTTTCTTTGTGAAACTGGATTTGTAACTGAAGCAAATGGAGTTTTATTATTTATTTGAGCAGTAAGTCTAGTTCCGGTATGTTTCATGTTTGTTGCTGCACTTTTAGAACAAACGAGAGTTCACAGAATCTCGTATCGTCAGAGTCAATAATATCGTTTATCGCGATACTTCCTGCCTCGATATATCGAACTTTAAATGTGTTATTGGGATCGGCCTAAAAGTCACACATTTACTTTGTGTTTAGGACAAAGTCCCAGAATATTACAAAGCATTATATATTAGGGTTTGAACCAGGACTAAACCAGGACTGAATCTGTGCCGTTATCGTTTCTAAAACATCAGATCAAACGGATGAACCGAGTCACATTTAGATTTTCCACAAATGGAGTAAAAAAATATAATTTATTTATAAAGAAAATACTGAAAATGAATCACAACTTTCAGCTGAACATTTATGAATCAGAAAGAAATGAAACGTTTCAGGCTTTTGTCACAACTGCTTTAAACACTGGGGAACTCTGATGTTCTGTGTGTGTTTGTGTTTGTGTGTTTTGTTTGTGTGTTTGTGTGATTCCGGCCCGTCCTGCGTTTGTAAAGGTGTTTCTCACCACAGACATTTCCTGGTTCCAGGTTCGGCAGAGGAATGTGTGTCTGCATCTGGGACGTCACTGTGACGCGTCTGCAGTGTTTCCTGGGTTAACTGGTTTGGCGGGGAGGGAGGGGGGTATGGCCACACGTGCACGTGTGTGGTCCGTGCACGCCGCCGAGTAAAATAAAGTGTTTTTGGAAATGGTTTTATTTGCAACAATTGATTGTTTAGTTTAAGTAACTGTAAAGCATTTTAATGTGGGACAAACACAGTTTGAGTCTGTAATATATTATTAGATTGATATACCATTCATTAATTTTCCAATGGATGTTTGGATTTTCCTCATAATCATGTTTAGTATTTATCAGTGAGTTTCACAGTTTATAATCTAACAGGACACATGTAACAGGTCTGTGTTCTGCTTAAAACAAGAGGAATCAAAATCAGTGTAAGGCTGAATTCAGGACTTAAATATCAGAGCTGACTTCAGTTACTGATGTGAAACAGATCATGTTAACTTAAAAACAACTGTTACCTGTAGTTGTACCAAAGGGCTTTAATGTAAACCTTATTGTAATCTCTAGTTAAACTTCCTCACACTGTAGCAGCAGCTCCAAATAACACCACCGCCTGGCCTGGGTCTGCCCAGGTACGTGAGCGCAAAACGCGGATCAATAAACACGGAGTCGGACTGGATTGAGCAGCGTAGTATTTAATAAAACAAAACCTGGAATGGATCAGCGGAACAGATTTTGTAAAGACGCTCGTTTTATCGATTGGAAATTGGCGCTGCATAACAAAAGGCTGTCGTCCTGACAGGGCGGGGCATAGACATATTATTAATAGACCATCATTCCTCACTCCTCCCCGTTTACCATAATGACCATGCTCGAGGGGGAAATCATGGCGGATTTACAGACTCCTCCCCCCCAGCTCTGATGAAGCATGTTCCTAATAAGGCATAAGGGCGGGCTCTTCACTGTAGACTCCGCCCTTGCGTGACGTGTAGCTCGCGCAGCTCCAATGCTAACAGTCCGACCCTCATTAAGTACGAGATTTCTAAAATGTTTCCTACGATAACCAGCCCGGTGCCTCTGATTGTGTCTAACCCAGCGTAATCACAGGAGGAATATCGAGCTGTAGACAGTTCCAAACAATTAGGCACCGGCATTAAAGTTGTTTTTAACGTGTCTAAAGTGCAATGGATTCCAATGGGGGACTAGCGGCTATATGGAGGTACTACAGCAATGGCGGCCTCCAGTGTCGTCGTCGCAAAGCAGAGCAGCCAGCGGCCATTGGGCGGGGACGCTAATGGTGGGGCGGCCCTTTCAAAATAATAGTAGGGAAACACTGGTCTGTGACGAGTATCTAAAGAGTCTCTGATGTCCCTCGTGTCAAGTCTTTAAATGAATTGTGCCGCTCTTTACCGTCTGACTTGAATGTTTGTGCTCTGTGACTGGTACCGCTCTGGACTGGTACCGCTCTGTGACTGTACCGCTCTGTGACTGGTACCGCTCTGTGAATGGTACCGCTCTGTGACTGGTGCCGCTCTGTGAATGGTACCGCTCTGTGACTGGTACCGCTCTGTGACTGGTACCGCTCTGTGAATGGTACCGCTGTGTGAATGGTACCGCTGTGTGACTGGTACCGCTCTGTGAATGGTACCGCTCTGTGACTGGTACGCTCTGTGAATGGTACCGCTCTGTGACTGGTACCGCTCTGTGAATGGTACCGCTCTTGACTGGTGCCGCTCTGTGAATGGTACCGCTCTGTGAATGGTACCGCTCTGTGACTGGTACCGCTGTGTGACTGGTACCACTCTGTACTGGTACCGCTCTGTGAATGGTACCGTTCTGTGACTGGTACCACTCTGTGACTGGTACCGCTCTGTGAATGGTACCGCTCTGTTACTGGTACCGCTGTGTGACTGGTACCGCTCTGTGAATGGTACCGCTCTGTGAATGGTACGCTCTGTGAATGGTGCCGCTCTGTGAATGGTACTGCTCTGTGAATGGTACGCTGTGTGACTGGTACCGCTGTGTGATGGTACGTCTGTGACTGGTACCGCTCTGTGAATGGTACCGCTCTGTGAATGGTACCGCTCTGTGACTGGTGTGACTGGTGCCGCTCTGTGAATGGTACCGCTCTGTGCCTGGTACCGCTCTGTGCTGGTACGCTCTGTGACTGGTACCGCTCTGTGAATGGTACCGCTGTGTGACTGGTACCACTGTGTGACTGGTACCGCTGTGTGAATGGTACCGCTGTGTGAATGGTACCGCTTGTGACTGGTACCGCTGTGTGACTGGTACCGCTCTGTGATGGTACCGCTCTGTGACTGGTACCGCTTGGCTGTAGTTGACTGGTACCGCTCTGTGACTGGTACCGCCTGTGATGGTACCGCTGTGTGAATGGTACCGCTCTGTGATGTACGCTGGTGACTGGTACCGCTGTGTGACTGGTACCGCTCTGTGACTGGTACCGCTCTGTGACTGGTACCGCTCTGTGACTGGTACCGGCTGTGTGAATGGTACCGCTCTGTGAATGGTACCGCTCTGTGATGGTACCGCTCTGTGAATGGTACCGCTGTGTGACTGGTACCGCTCTGTGAATGTACCGCTCTGTGACTGGTACCGCTCTGTGACTGGTACCGCTGTGTGAATGGTACCGCTCTGTGAATGGTACCGCTGTGTGACTGGTACCGCTGTGTGAATGGTACCGCTGTGTGACTGGTACCGCTCTGTGAATGGTACCGCTCTGTGAATGTCCGCTCTGTGACTGGTACCGCTCTGTGAATGGTACCGCTCTGTGACTGGTACCGCTCTGTGACTGGTACGCTCTGTGACTGGTACCGCTCTGTGACTGGTACCGCTCTGTGAATGGTACGCTGTGTGACTGGTACCGCTGTGTGACTGGTTACCGCTCTGTGAATGGTACCGCTGTGTGACTGGTACCGTCTGTGACTGGTACCGCTCTGTGAATGGTACCGCTGTGTGACTGGTACCGCTCTGTGAATGGTACCGCTGTGTGACTGGTACCGCTCTGTGACTGGTACCGTTGTGAATGGTACCGCTCTGTGAATGTACGCTCTGTGAATGGTACCGCTCTGTGACTGGTACCGCTTGTGAATGGTACCGCTCTGTGACTGGTACCGCTCTGTGATTCGCTCTGTGAATGGTACCGCTCTGTGACTGGTACCGCCTGTTCTGGTACCGTCTGTGAATGGTACGTCTGTTGACTGGTACCTGTGACTGGTACCGCTGTGTGATGGTACCGGTTGTGGGACCGCTCTGTGATGGTACCGTGTGGGCCGCTCTGTGAATGGTACCGCTCTGTTACTGGTACCGCTGTGTGAATGGTACCGCTCTGTGACTGGTACCGCTCTGTGTGGTACCCTGTGACTGGTACCGCTGTGTGAATGGTACCGCTCTGTGACTGGTACCGCTCTGTGACTGGTACCGCTGTGTGAATGGTACCGCTCTGTGAATGGTAACCGCTCTGTTTACTGGACTTACCGCTGTGTGTATTTATGGTACCGCTCTGTAGCCTTTGGTACCGCTCTGTGACTGGTAACGCTCTGTGACTGGTACCGCTCTGTGAATGGTACCGCTTGTGACTGGTACCGCTCTGTGGACCCTGGTACCGCTCTGTGAATGGTACCGCTCTGTGAATGGTAACGCTCTGTGAATGGTACCGCTCTGTGACTGGTACCGCTGTGTGACTGATACCGCTCTGTGAATGGTACCGCTCTGTGACTGGTACCGCTGTGTTGACTGATACCGCTCTGTGAATGGTACCGCTCTGTGAATGGTAACGCTGTGTGACTGGTAACGCCTGTGTGACTGATACCGCTCTGTGAATGGTACCGCTCTGTGACTGGTACCGCTCTGTGACTTGGTACCGCTCTGTGACTGGTACCGCTCTGTGAATGGTACCGCTCTGTGAATGGTAACGCTCTGTGAATGGTACCGCTCTGTGACTGACTTGTGTAGGTACCGCTCTGTGAATGGTACCGCTCTGTGAATGGTACCGCTCTGTGACTGGTACCGCTGTGTGACTGATACCGCTCTGTGAATGGTACCGCTCTGTGACTGGTACCCGCTCTGTGACTGGTACCGCTCTGTGACTGGTACCGCTCTGTGACTGGTAACGCTGTGTGACTGATACCGCTCTGTGACTGATACCGCTCTGTGAATGGTACCGCTCTGTGACTGGTACGCTGTGTGAATGGTACGCTCTGTGACTGGTACCGCTGTGTGACTGGTACCGCTCTGTGAATGGTACCGCTCTGTGAATGGTACGCTCTGTGACTGGTACCGCTCTGTGAATGGTACCGCTCTGTGACTGGTACCGCTCTGTGAATGGTACCGCTCTGTGAATGGTACCGCTGTGTGAATGGTACCGCTCTGTGACTGATACCGCTCTGTGACTGGTACCGCTCTGTGACTGTACCGCTCTGTGAATGGTACCGCTCTGTGAATGGTACCGCTGTGTGAATGGTACCGCTCTGTGACTGGTACCACTCTTTGACTGGTACCGCTCTGTGACTGGTACCGCTCTGTGACTGGTACCGCTCTGTGACTGGTAACCGCTCTGTGACTGGTGCCGCTCTGTGAATGGTACCGCTCTGTGACTGGTACCGCTCTGTGACTGGTACCGCTTGTGACTGGTACCGCTCTGTGACTGGTACCGCTCTGTGACTGGTAACGTCTGTGACTGGTACCACTCTGTGACTGGTACCTCTGTGATGGTACCGCTCTGTGACTGGTACCGCTCTGTGAATGGTACCGCTCTGTGACTGGTACCGCTCTGTGACTGGTACGCTCTGTGACTGGTGCCACTCTGTGACTGGTACCGCTGTGTGACTGGTACCGCTCTGTGACTGGTACCGCTCTGTGACTGGTACCGCTCTGTGACTGGTACCGCTCTGTGACTGGTACGCTCTGTGACTGGTCCGCTCTGTGACTGGTACCGCTCTGTGACTTAACCGCTCTGTGACTGGTAACGCTCTGTGACTGGTAACGCTCTGTGAATGGTGCCGCTCTGTGACTGGTGCCGCTCTGTGAATGGTACCGCTGTGTGACTGGTAACGCTCTGTGACTGGTGCCGCTCTGTGAATGGTGCCGCTCTGTGACTTGTACCGCTCTGTGACTGGTACCGCTCTGTGACTGGTACCGCTCTGTGACTGGTAACGCTCTGTGACTGGTAACGCTCTGTGACTGGTGCCGCTCTGTGACTGGTACCGCTCTGTGACTTGTACCGCTCTGTGACTGGTACCGCTCTGTGACTGGTAACGCTCTGTGAATGGTGCCGCTCTGTGACTGGTGCCGCTCTGTGACTGGTGCCGCTCTGTGAATGGTGCCGCTCTGTGAATGGTGCCGCTGTGTGACTGGTAACGCTCTGTGACTGGTAACGCTCTGTGACTGGTAACGCTCTGTGACTGGTAACGCTCTGTGACTGGTGCCGCTCTGTGAATGGTACCGCTGTGTGACTGGTAACGCTCTGTGACTGGTGCCGCTCTGTGAATGGTGCCGCTCTGTGACTTGTACCGCTCTGTGACTGGTACCGCTCTGTGACTGGTACCGCTCTGTGACTGGTAACGCTCTGTGACTGTACGCTCTGTGACTGGTGCCGCTCTGTGACTGGTACCGCTCTGTGACTTGTACCGCTCTGTGACTGGTACCGCTCTGTGACTGGTAACGCTCTGTGAATGGTGCCGCTCTGTGACTGGTGCCGCTCTGTGACTGGTGCCGCTCTGTGAATGGTGCCGCTCTGTGAATGGTGCCGCTGTGTGACTGGTAACGCTCTGTGACTGGTAACGCTCTGTGACTGGTAACGCTCTGTGAATGGTGCGCTCTGTGACTGGTGCCGCTCTGTGAATGGTACCGCTGTGTGACTGGTAACGCTCTGTGACTGGTGCCGCTCTGTGAATGGTGCCGCTCTGTGACTTGTACCGCTCTGTGACTGGTACCGCTCTGTGACTGGTACGCTCTGTGACTGGTAACGCTCTGTGACTGGTAACGCTCTGTGACTGGTGCCGCTCTGTGACTGGTACCGCTCTGTGACTTGTACCGCTCTGTGACTGGTACCGCTCTGTGACTGGTAACGCTCTGTGAATGGTGCCGCTCTGTGACTGGTGCCGCTCTGGACTGTGCCGTCTGTGAATGGTGCCGCTCTGTGAATGGTGCCGCTGTGTGACTGGTAACGCTCTGTGACTGGTAACGCTCTGTGACTGGTAACGCTCTGTGACTGGTAACGCTCTGTGACTGGTGCCGCTCTGTGAATGGTACCGCTGTGTGACTGGTAACGCTCTGTGACTGGTGCCGCTCTGTGAATGGTGCCGCTCTGTGACTTGTACCGCTCTGTGACTGGTACCGCTCTGTGACTGTACCGCTCTGTGACGGTCGCTCTGTGACTGGTAACGCTCTGTGACTGGTCGCTCTGTGACTGGTGCCGCTCTGTGACTGGTACCGCTCTGTGATTCGCTCTGTGACTGTAACGCTCTGTGAATGGTGCCGCTCTGTGACTGGTGCCGTCTGTGACTGGTGCCGCTCTGTGAATGGTGCGTCTGTGAATGGTGCCTGTGTGACTGGTAACGCTCTGTGACTGGTAACGCTCTGTGACTGGTGCCGCTCTGTGAATGGTACCGCTGTGTGAATGGTACCACAGAGCTGACTCACCTTCAGGTGACGTGTCAATCATGAGTATTGGAGCTGCTTCTCCTCGATGGTGGCCAGAGGAACCGAGTGTGGGTGAATGTATCGTCTCCTGTAAAGCGCTTTGTGACTGAGTCTGTGAAAGACGCTTTATAAATAAAGTTGTTTTTCTTCAGCCAAACTAAGGTGTTTGTCGCCCCCTGCTGTAGAGCTGAGCTCCTCAGCGTTTGAACATGTCGACCTCTGTTTCAGTCTCAGGCTGAGGCCGATATTCCTACAAAGGTTAAATCATCGACTGGACTGAGTTTTGGTAAAGGTGAGGACGTTCGCTTCGAGTCACAGAAGCTTCTTCTGAGCTCAAACTAGAGCTGAGTCTAACTAAGACCCAGGCTCCGCCCAGGAGGAGGGACCAAAACTGTACCAAGTACGTGATCGTTCAACTTGACCAAAACCCAGTCCAGTCGATTATCTAACCTTTCTACATGGACACTCCCTGGATGAATGAGAGCCTTCACAAACATAACCTGTCTCATGTGTTGACCTGTGACAGCAGGGGGCGCTGTGAGGAGCAGATTCATAATGAAGGTCCATATTGTTTCTCAGTTTCCTCTGAGGCCGAGGAGTTTGTGAGATCGGCTCTGATCGGCCGAGAGCCGATATTGTAAAAGCCCAAATATCGGTCCGATATATCGGTCGACCTCTACTTTACAACCGATGATGCTTTGCAGCTTTTAAACTATTCTTTCCCCAATCTGTGTTTTTGTTTTTTACAAATCTTTCCCTTTTTTAACCATATTTTCCCCCAATTCATTCTTTCTTTCCCCTCATGTTTTGACATGAAATCAATATTATCATTTTGCTTTTCCTCCAAACAGCCATGGTGTCATTATTGTGTTAGACTTATCTCCCAGTTCTCAGTGTGCGATTAAAAACATTATAAAGGTATTCACCTGATGAATCCTCTTTCCTAAAGCCTCAGGAGCCGCAGGTCACATGACCCGCTGTTTGCAAAGGGAGGAGTTTATTTTATGTCCTGCATTATTTAAAGGTTTTTCTTTGTCATTAAAGTCGGGCCAATAATGACCTGAAACATGAAACACTATCGGCCTGATCTTTGTATTAATACATTTGCTCCACTTCCTTTGTAAATGGTCTTGAATAATAATAAATAACCCAAAGCGTTCACTTCCCTTTTCCGTGTGCGGGAAAGAACAACGTGTCGCAACAGACTTGAAATGTTTTTCTAACGAACTCCAGAATGAACAGATCATTTAAAGCTGCAGCGAAACCAGTCGGACAATAACGGCTAACGCTTCATTAGAACTGCAGGAGGAATCCACGACGAGCTCAGTTAAAGAGTTTAGACTTCTTCTTCTCCCTTCTTCTTCTCCTCAGAAGTGTTTCAAAGCCGGAGTAAAGTTTAAAAAAGGAACAAAAGGCGCTGGTGTTTCGCTCTTCCTCCTCTTTGTTTGAGAAACGGGAAGTTCAGACAAACCTCAGGACAGTCACAGTCACGCTGCCTCAGATTCTTAGTAAATGTTCTTTAGAGACAGAAGTCTCTCCATGAGTTATTTAGTTACTCCGTTATTACATAAACCTCTGAACCCGAGCTTTAACCGAGCTAATCTGTATCAACACTGATGATGCATTCAGTATAAAGATGAAATCACAATCAAAAGAATTTAAACCTTCTTACTGTATCTTATTTGTAATTGTTTAAGGGACTAGATCTTTACTCGCTGCTGCCACCTCAGGCCTTACGCGGAACAGCAGTCTCTCTGTTAAACTCGTGACTCTGGGGAAACGTTCTGAGTGACGGGCAGGATTTCAGAGGCCGTTGTGGTGAATCTGGGCTCATGACTGGAACATGGAAACTGCTTTCTTCATTCTCCCTGTAGGTGGCGCTTGTGTCGTCATTGTGTTGTGTTATCTTATTATCTATAGTTACACAGCAGCTCTGATGTTTTTGTCACATGGAGTACAGGTTTCCCCGGTTCTTTTTACTCCCTTTGATGAGATGTTTGAGATGTTTTGCAAACCTGAAGAATTAAGATCATGGTGATTTTCGTCCGTGTTTGTGGCGTTGACGGGTTTTAAAAATTAAATATAAATATTTGTCTTAGCTTTGTAGCCAAAAGAAAAGAATTGTCAGTTTGGTCAAGTTCTCTTCCCTCTGTTTGAGGAAAGATCTATTTGCTGATTTTTCTTTTTGCGCGTGTGGCATTAAAATCAATATTTGGACCTTAAAGGGATATTTCAGGATTTCTGACATTGGGCCTCATTTCCTAGTTATCCAGAGTGTTGTTGATGTCTGGAGATATTTTTTTCTTAAATTCATGCAGTTCTTATATTTGAAGAGTCTAGTGGCGCTAGGCTAATGCTAGGCTAAAGCATGTCTATGGTATCAGTTAGCCTGCATTAAAAACAGTCTGACCCACTCCACAGTGCACCTGAGGTAAATCACTTATAACACCAGACTAACCATATAAATGTCTGTGTTAATAGAATAATGTTTGAAATATAACTGACCTTGTATCACATGAATTACCGCATTTTGAGGGACTATTTTCTCGCAGATCACTCCGCCGCTGCGTTAGCTTACAGCCACGAAGCTGATGCTGCTCAAATATAAGTTATTTTAAATGATTCTATTAACACAGACATTTATATGGTTAGTCTGGTGTTATAAGTGATTTACCTCAGGTGCACTGTGGAGTGGGTCAGACTGTTTTTAATGCAGGCTAACTGATACCATAGACATGCACTAGCCTAGCATTAGCCTAGCGCCACTAGACTCTTCAAATATAAGAACTGCATGAATTTAAGAAAAAAATATCTCCAGACATCAACAACACTCTGGATAACTAGGAAATGAGGCCCAATGTCAAAAATCCTGAAATATCCCTTTAAGCTGGGCACCTGACGTTCTGAGTATGTTGGTTTTCTTTATTTAAGAATCCACATTAGTTTTTACCAACGCAAAGACTCAAAGCTCTTCCTGGGTCCAATTATTTGCTTGAATAATTTGGATGTGCAGAATGGATTGTGAAAGCTAGAAACGAGTTTGGGCCAAAACTGAAAAGGAGGGCCCGACTGATATATCGGCCGATATTAGGATATTTTCAATATCGGCTATCGGCCAAAATCAGGCGATAAAAAGGTCAATATCTCCGGGACCGAAAGTGATAGAGACTTCCCTTCAGCAGCAGAAAGAGTCCGAGCTTTGAAATGAGCTTCAGGGGAGAAACATCACAGTGAAAATAGTTTGTGCAACTCCAAACACGACGAGTTGAGTTTTTACCAAAAAGTTCCATTTTGGTTTGATCTGACCATATGACATTCTCCCAGTCCTCTTCTGGATCATCCAGATGCTCTGTAGCAAACTTCAGACGGGCCGGGACATGTCCTGGCTTAAGCAGGGGGACACGTCTGAGTCCCTGGCAGCGTAGTGTGTTACTGACGGTAGCCTTTGTTACTTTGGTCCCAGCTCTCTGCAGGTTATTCACTAGGTCCCCCGTGTGGTTCTGGGATTTTTGCTCTTGTTCTTGTGATCATTTTGACCTCACGGGGTGAGATCTTGCGTGGAGCCCCAGATCGAGGGAGATTATCAGTGGTCTTGTATGTCTTCCATTTTCTAATAATTGCTTCCACAGTTGATTTCTTATCACCAAGCTGCTTACCAATTGCAGATTCAGTCCTCCCAGCCTGGTGCAGGTCTACAGTTTAGTTTCTGGTGTCTTTGGACAGCTCTTTGGTCTTGACCATAGTGGAGTTTGGAGTGTGACTGTTTGAGGTTGTGGACAGGTGTCTTTTATACTGATAACAAGTTCAAACAGGGGCCATTAATACAGGTAACGAGTGGAGGACAGAGGAGCCTCTTAAAGAAGAAGTTACAGGTCTGTGAGAGACACAAATCTTGCTTGTTTGTTATTGACCAAATACTTATTTTACACCATAATTTGCAAATAAATTCATTAAAAATCAGACAATGTGATTTTCTGGATTTCCCCCCCACATTTTGTCTCATAGTTGAGGTTTACCTATGATGAAAATTACAGGCCTCTCATCTTTTTAAGTGGGAGAACTTGCACAATTGTTGGCTGACTAAATACTTTTTTTCCCCACTGTATCTAAGCTCTGCAAGGCAATACTTGCATTTTGATCCGTCATTCTCGGTTGTAAAGCGTTTCTTCCACACTGTGCTGTTTATGGCCCGCTTCATATTGGAAAGTTAAGCTAGTTAGCCATGCGCGATGACTGCTTCTCGTGGGCAAATGTTTGGGAGCGCTCTGGCGGTCTCTGGTGGTACAAAAAATGTATTATAAGTATTTTCAATGGCACGGCAAATTATACAAGCCAGTTAACCGAGCAAAATGCTTTCACTCGGTTACGCAATTTTTAACGGTTAATCGGTTACCATGGACACACCTAACTGAAACCTTTACTATAATAATAAATGCTTCACTTTAGGCTATTTGAGAGATTTATAAAAACATCATCATCAAATTAAATTACCTAAAATATCGGCCTTTATTATCGGCTATCGGCCCCGAAAATCCATATAGGTCGGGCCCTATACTGAAAAGGCCATTGTTTGAACAGGAAACATCCGGTGCGCAGGTTTAAGACCCTGAACCGGACTCTTCTGCCTGTGTTTATGTTGCTTTATTGTTTTAGTGCTGTGGTGTTGTGTGTGTGTATTTTATTCTGTCTTGTTTCTTTTTTGAAAATGGGCAGATGTTGCCGTGTGTCTTCCTGTTTGTTTGGCCGAGTTTTCCCTGGGCTTGACCTGAAGGTGCTGCTGCGTCGCGGCTCTAGAATAGTTTTTTCTGAGAATGCAACAATATTGGCCGATTATCCTGTCGATTAAAACGCAGCACGCGATTATCCAGATCGATCTTTATTTATTCGATTAAAATTTAACATTTCCGCTTTATAAACTAAACACAGAAAGGACAGATGGAAACTGTTATCAAGCGGCTACTCTGGGAAAACTCTGTATTTTGATCAGTATATTTTTCCTATGTAGCGTTAGCATTTAGCCTTTTCAGCTGTTGTCGACCATCGACCTCATTTAGATGAAGTCAAAGCCTCATTAGACGTCATTAATGAAATAGTTAATAATAAAATGAAAGTGGCTTTTTTCTGCTTATTGTGGCTCGAGTTCACGTCTGACGGACTCAAAACATCATTAATAATCTGTTTCTGATGGAGAAACTTGAGATCGAGAGTCGCACTGGCTTCACCGTTCCAGACCCTGTGGGAGAAAAAGCTCAATTTACAGGTGAAGCCGTTTATTATCAGTGCATTTGTAGGAACAGACTCAGAAACACAGTTCATGTCATTTTTTCCTTTTTTTTTGGTGCTACCTTCGACGCCCATAGGAATTGCTTGAAGAATTTCCGCGATGCTAATATGGCGGATACGTCATAAACAAAAACAAAACGTCATAAAAAAGACAAAAGAACAAACCTCAGCCTGTTATTGCAGCCTTAGGTGATGATTCTCTGTTTAGGCGCACACGACACACACACACACATACACGACAAACACACAACACACACACACACACGACACGCGGAGCTTATGCTACTTTAGTACGAGGCGTATCATCAGCATCGGAGCGCGGGGCATTGTTACATCTCTACAAATCATAAATGAAATATTGTTGTGTATTTCTTTTGCCTTAAAATCTCGTGCTCGTGCATTAAAACGCATTGAATCGTCCTTTTCTGATCTGTCCTGAACTTCCCCTTTTTCAAAACGACTAAACAAACAAAGTGTCTTGGTTTGAGCGACATGTCGGGTCCTGAGTTTGATCCGGACTTTGAGGAGCAGCCGGTTCCTCGTATGTGGACCGGAGTGTCGTGTAGTTGTAGTCGTGTAATGTAGTAGTATTGTAGTAGTAGTGTAATGTAGTAGTAGTGTCGTGTAGTATCTGCAGTGAGTCTGTGTTTACTCTGAGCAGATGAACTGCACTGAGCCACAAACGCATCACAAACATTTCCTGCAGTCGCTCAGATCAAACCTCGCTCTGTATCTGAGTCACTGATGGTTTAGTTTCATTTAGATTTTTAAAGGTGAGACGCTGCAGGTGAAACGGGTCTAAACGTGTGCTTTTATTTTGTGACATATTAGTCCCAAACATTTGCTCAGAGGGATTTTGGATCTGGTTTAGTTTTTGAATAAACTTTAGCCGCTGCCGTCTCCCACAAAGGAAGTGACCATATTTGGATTACAGCGTCATCTCGGTTCATTGTTTGATTTCAGTCTGGCGGAGTTCAGCGATCGTCATCCGAGCCGAGGCCGAGGTGATCGTGGAGAACGGCACCACAGGAACCTTATACTGCTCCTTCACCTCCAACCAGGTGGTGAGCAGCGCCACCTCCGTCACCTGGAGCTTCCAGTCCAGCCAACCAGACAACCAGTTCTCCAAAGACTCACACACGGTAAGAACCTTTAACACAGACTCACACACGCTAAGACCTTAACACAGACTCACACACGCTAAGAACCTTTAAAGAGGGGGTATTCTGCTTTTTTCACTCACATAGCACCAGTCTATAGCATACTACAATGATGACGTAACCTTCTGTTGGTCTGTATATGCAGTAAATTAAAATAACTGCCATGAATAAAATTGCTCTCTCAAAATGGCTGTACTGAACGTCTTGAAATAGGCCTCTGTCTCTTTAAGAAGCTTTCCGACACGCCCCCTTCAGCACACTGCTGTGGCATCTAAACAACACTACTGTGCGGGGAGGGGCTCTGCTGAGCTGAGGAGCAGTGGTTGGTGGCTTGGCTGGTGACGAAAGGTCCAGAGGCGTCTCCAGGAGGTGGGGGCGTTCCTAGGAGGACTGAGGCATAGCTACACCTAAAATGGCTGCCGTATAAGTTTTTACTGATTACTCAAAAATATGTGAATGAGCCAAGGCAACACTCCAGGCATGTGTTTAATGAGGGAATGACATAATAACATGATATAAAGCTTGAAAAAGTCCATTTTACATAATACCCCCCCTTTAACACAGACTCACACACGTAGGCCTGCCGCGATAATTACTATATCGAGTTATCGCTCGATAAGTAAAATGAAGGACGATAACATGTTTAGTCTCGATAAATGCACGATAAATGCACGTGCTGCGTGTGCTTAAATAAATACAGAAACATGAACTCACAGCGCTGAGTGAGCGTCTAACCCGTCTCCCTGAGCTTAAAGACTGAGCACATCAGCCGTATCCCCGCATGTATTCAGATCATTTATAGATCTGCTTTTGGAAAGAGGTGGGGTGTAAACAAAGTGCCGTGATACTACGGAGCTTTGCTGATTCCGATACTTTCTGTGAACTTTATCGCGGAGCAACAGGGACTCGTGTGAAAACACTTGGAGCCAAAAGAAGCATCACAGAGAGAATAACAACATTAATGCGACTGTAGGTTTGTCCAACTGAGAACGAAACGAAACCACCGCCCAGTCAGTGAATCAAAGCTAATCAGAGCTACTGTTAGCGAGAGGAACCGCTTTAGCCACTATCCAAATACAAGCGCCATAGTCCTGAGAACATTACTCAGGGCTTAGGACTATGTTACTGTTCAAAAGCCAGAGAAATGCTGCAGCGGTTTGACAAAGAGTCAACAACTTTCCCAAAAAAGCTGCTTCACTCCGACAGCCGTGTGTACAGGAGGTTATAATTGAAAAGAAAAGGAAAAAGAACACAACATATGGCTGCTCTACTTTAGCAGTGATACAGTATTATCTGAATCTATACAGTTTATATTTTATTCTAACCAGGTTTAATTTAACACAGAAGTGAGTTTTAGCAGGAAATATTTAACCAGAATAATGTAGATGAAATATCAATATTATTGTTATTGGGATATTTTTAAAGATGATACGTATATTGACTATTTGAAAAAAAAACACAGAACCTGGTGAGAGAGTAAGTTATGTTAAAAGGTTGAGAAGCACAGATGGATACAGTGTCCTATGTCGACCCTTCTAGTTTCTTTGTTTGGTATAAGGTGTTAATATTGAATGCCAAAGTTCAATACATTTCAGTTAAAATAGTTGCTTACAGTTTTCTTTTTATTGCCTACAGTATTTGCATTATACTCAATATTATCGTTTATCGCGATATTTTCTGAGACGATATATCGCCCTAAAAAAAACGTATCATGGCAGGCCTACACACACGTTAAGAACCTTTAACACCAGTTCTTAAAGGAACAGGCCACCGTTTTTAAATACTGAGATCTGTTCTTACCTGAGCTTAGACGAGTTGATGCGTACCTGTCTGGCTTTACGCGTGTGCTCAGTCACACAACAAGACCAAAGGTGTTGTTAGCATTTAGCCTCTCCTCCTCTCCTCTATGGGGCCAGATGGGGGTGAAGTTAGAAGTGACCAAGCTCAGTTACATGAACTAAGATCTAAGTCTAGTCACACAAAATTAAACATGTGGATTTTCTAAGTGGATTAAAAGAGGAACTATATTGTGAGGCGTAATAACACCTGGAGCACTTCGACATAGTTTCGTAATTAAAAAAATAATAATATTTCGTTTTTGACACTTAATGTGTTAAATGTTCTTTAGACGGTTCGACGTCACAATAATCTTTGAATACGGGGGAATCATTATAATTGTGGGATATTTGGTGTAAGGGGTCGAGATGCTTTAAATATGGGATGTGTAGAATGAATCTCGTCTCTTTGGTCCCTGTTCAAATATAAAACTACATCTTTTTACTGATCAGGAGTCGATGCTGATGAAAGGTTATGGGTCACTAAGATAGAATTCTTAACGTGTGTGTGTGTGTGTTGTGTGTGTGTGTGCAGATCCTGTACTTCGCCAACGGGAAGGCGTTTCCGGGACAGGCCGAGTTCAAAGAGCGTCTGCACTTCATCGGAGACATTAACAAACGGGACGTGTCCATCCGGCTGAGCCCCGTGCAGTTCAGCGACAACGGAACCTACTTCTGCGACGTGAAGAACCCGCCCGACGTGGAGGGGACGCGGGCGAGGACGGAGCTGCGAGTCGTGCTGCCAGGTGAGCGTGACGGCGACGCCCACAGACGCCACCGGGACCTGATTTAAGGATTTATAACGAGGCGCTGCAGGGTTTGGGGCCAGTTTCCTCCTTAACGTCTTAGCTTTAATTCTGACAGTTTGGAAAAGTTTGGGAGGGAAAAGAAAATGTAGAAATGAAAAATAGTTTTGACAAATAGTTTTTTTTTTTTTTTAAGTTTTGAATTTTTTTTTGGCAAAAGTTAGTTGTTTTTTTTTTTTGGGGGGGGGGGGGGTTTAGAAAGATTTTGTAAAACGTTTTTAAAACATTTTGGGGCTAGTTTCCTCCTTAACATCTTAGTTTTAATTCTGAAGGTTTTTTTTTTTTGGGGGGGGGGAGTTTAGAAAGATTTTGGAAAACGTTTTTTAAAAATTTGGGGGGAAAATTGGAAACATTTGGGGGGGGAAATGGAAAACGTTTTGATAATAATCAATCAATCAATAATTTTTGGAACGGTTTGTAACTCCCACGGACGCCACCGGAACCTGATTTAATGCTTATAAGGAGGCGCTGCAGGGTTTGGGGCCAGTTTCCTCCTTAACATCTTAGTTTTAATGCTGAAAATTTTGAGAGTGAAAATGAAAAATCGTTTTAAAAAATGTTAGATTTATTGTTTTATTTTATTTATTATTTATTTATTTATTTTATTTATTTTATTTATTTTATTTATTTTATTATTATTTTTTTTACGTTTTGAAAAATTGTTGACAAAAGTTTGGATTCTTTTTTTGGGGGGGGGCGGGGGGAGTTTCGAAAGATTTTGGAAAAAGTTTTTTTTAAATTTTGGGGGAAAAAATCATTTGGGGGGGGGGGGGGGTGAAATGGAAAACGTTTTGACAAAGTATAATTTTTTTTGGAAGTTTTGAGGAAAAAAAGTGTAATTTTTGGAACGGTTTGTAAAAAGTCCTCTAACATGGCTGTGTCGCTCCCTGGTCTTTCCCACGCTTATTCATTCAGATTTGTTTGTATAAGTAATAACTAGTTTATTCGAACGCTAGACGAGATCCAAACACAAAAACACATTTAAACCTGACTCTGTCCATTAGATTTCGTCCCTGAAAATGTCGCCTCATTTTTATGTCTGGAATCTACACAAGTTTCACATATGTCTACATTTTTCTTATTCTCCTGCAGCGTCTCGCCTTAAATTAACTCTTGTATTTACTCTCCTGGATGACTGAGAATTATTTTTTTAAACTGAATGAAATGTATTGCCCGTCTAGCCTTATATATATATTTCCCCCGGTACGACACTGACTTAAGTGGTTGTTATTTTATTCCCGCGGTCGGGGTTTGATTGTCCACAAATGGCCCGGCGATAAAAGCCGTAGATGTTTAATAAATGATGCTAAATAAATGACGTTCATTAATAATAAAGTCGTGGCCTCTCTCAGCCTAAAGTAATCGTTAGTAACTCTTAACGGTGTCTCGTCCTCAGAGGCGTTTCCGCAGAAGAACACGGGGATGATCGTGGGCGTGATCCTCGGAGCGCTGGTTTTCCTCGTGCTCATCGCGGTGGCCGCCTGCGTGGCCGTCCGGGTCGTCCGCAACCGCCACAACTACGAAGGGTAAGGCCCGAAGCAACTCTACAAACTGGGGAACATTTGGGGAGAGGAAGAATGAAAGAATGGGGAAACAGTGGGAGAAAATTAGATTCAACTGGAAAAGACAATGGGGGAAAACTGGGTAACAATTAGGAACAAATGTGGGGAAAATTGAACAAAATATTAGGGGGGGAAAGGTGAGGGTGGGGCATATTTAAAAAAAAAAAAAATAGGAAAAGTAATGGGGGAATATTTGGGAAAAGTTGGGAAAAAAAAACATGGAAAGAAACTAAGGAAAGGGGAAAATTAAGAAAAAAATGGTGAAGATTGGTGGAAAAATGAACAAGATTTTCGTATACTGTATGTCACCCATGCCTTCTGGGTACGACCCAAACGAACTCTCACGCCTCACACTCGGGCTGTCTTAACGCTTGTCAGAGGTTTTATTCCTGTTCTGGATCGTCGTGTCTGAACTTGAATGATGTAGAGATAACTCCTGTTTGCATGAGACCGGCCACGACTAACTTCACTGACCTGAGATCTGCAGACGTTTCCTCTTTAACTCTTCTGTGGAGTGGCTTCAGCCTGTTTCCTGTTGGTGGTGGTTGGGGCAGCTGTTGGGGGGCTGTAGTTTGGGGGCAGTAGTTTGGGGGCTGTAGTTGGCGGTGGCGGCTGACGGCGTGGGCAGAGCTTTCTTCGGTGCCAGTCGGTGTCATTTCAGCCTCACTAACATCACTAACATTCTAACCTCCGCTGCTTCCCTTTGCCTCCCCTCCCCCTCCTCCATTCAGTCATTAAACCTGTTTCTGCAGCTTCTAACGAACTCCCCCAGTTTCTGCTCGTCCCTTTTCTCACGGCGCATGTGTCGATGTCTGACGTGGGCAAAGCTCCGTTCAGTTTTAAACTCTGTCCGAACGTCCACCTGACCCATCGTTCCCCATCCGGGCCTGGGGACAATAAAGTGAACCTTAACCTTCACCTCTGGACATTCGGACACAGCCTCAAACTTCTCTTGTCTGAATCACTTTAATCAACCGAATATAGGGCTGAGCGATATGGACCAAAAGTCATATCCCGATATATTTAGGTTGAATATCGATATACGATATATATCCCGATATTTTTTCCACAAAGTGAGAGCAGTGAATGTAATAAGTCAAAGCCAAATACGAGTAGTTTTACTGAAAACACTATAAAATGTAAACATAAACACTGTATAACAAAGCTCCATAAGGCGCACATTTAAATAAAAAAATATCTTGGATAAAAACAGGTCAATCTTTTTCTGAGGGCAGCATTTAAATATAAAGGGATAACAAAATAAAGTGGTCAGTTTAAGATAAACTTTGAAAAAAAATATTTTTGTTAACTTAATAGCTTATCTGAATTTGAAATATCCCGATATATGCGATATGGTCTAATTCTATATCTCATTTAAAATATATCGATATATCTTAAATATCGATATATCGCCCAGCCCTACCAAATAACCCTCGGAGATGTTTTTCCTACATGAAGGTCAGAACATTTACCAGTCGCCTGGAAGCATTAGCTTAATTAACCTCCGTCTTTAACCGAGCACATTTTCTCCAGTTCAGCTTTACCTAAATCTAAAAGGTTACAGCCTATGTGCCTCATTTGAAAGCTAAGACCTACAAAACTGATGTGACTTTTTTGTTGCGCTGTCGCCGCTTTTTTGTCACATTTATTAAAGTGCATATGACAGATTTTAATGCTCTTGAAAATATGACTTATTTAGATGGATTACATCAGTTGCATAAGTATCATTTTTTCAGTGAAGAAATGTTGGGCAGAAAGTTATTTGTATTTGAATTTTTAAGCTGCTGACAGGAAGTGACATACAAGTTCACATTCCATAGCAGTTTGACTCATTCATTTCCCATACGTTTAAGTGTGACGTCACGACTTCCGCTTCTGGGTCCTGGCAGACGGGCAAATATGCGAGAAAAAAACATATATCGAAAAATATTAAAAACAACCGTTAATATTTCTGAAACTCAACACAGAGTTACTGAAGCTACTTATTTCTCAGACTCATTAGCCAAAAATGCCGCACCTACTGCTAAGAAAGTATTATTTACTAAAGTCGCTTCTTCCAGGTTTAGCGGAGCTGCTGCGCCGTTAGCATTTTTCTAGCGATTTTGGTAAATATGACTTTAATAGCAGTAGGTGCGGCATTTTTGGCTAATGGGCCTGATACATAAGTAGCTTCAGTAACTTTCTGTTGAGTTTCAGAAATATTGAGTTTTTTGTAGTTTCTGCGGACCCGGAAGTAGAGCTGTGACGTCACCACTTAACAAACGTATTGACTTAACATGGTCGGCACGGCAACAGTTTAAAATTGTTTACCTTCTTCGATGTCACTTCCTGTCGGTGTCCAATAAGGAAGTGAAAACATAAACATCACAAAAAGGGTCAAACTAAAGAAAACTGGGAATAATCTTTAGCAAAATCTTACATATAATCGTGTTAACTGTGTTTTAGCAAAAATTGCGTCTAATGTGTCAGATGCACTTTAAGAGTTTTTGTAGGGCTGGGCGATATATCGATATTTAAGATATATTGATATATTTTTAAATGAGATATGGAATTAGACCATATCGTGTATATCGGAATATTTCAAATTCAGATAAGTTAGTTAAGTTAACAAAAAGAAACAGGTAATCTCGAGCTGATTTAAAAAAAGTTTATCTTAAACTGAGCATTTTATTTTGTTATCTCTTTATATATGAATGCTGACCTATTTTATTTTATAGGCTATTTTTAGTTAAGATATTTTTTTATTTAAATGTGCACCTTACAGAGCTTTGTTTATGTTTATATTTTATAGTTAGTTTTCAACAACACTACTCGTATTTGGCTTTGACTATGACTTAACATTTAATTTCACAGCTCTCACTTTGTGGAAAAATATCGGGATATATATCGTGTATCGATATTCAACCTAAATATATCGGGATATGACTTTTGGTCCATATCGCCCAGCCCTAAGTTTTAGTCGTCCTTTTTTGGCTTGTTTTTTCGTTGCTCTTCCATCACTCTTTAGTCGTGTGTTTTTGTTGCTCTTTTGCCACTTCTTTGGAGAAAATGTGCTTGGTTCATGTGTGCAGATGAAAACATACATTTCTCTTATTTGCACAAACTCGGTTCCTTTTTACGAGAAGTTTCTATTTGATTTTATTCTAAACACGACGTCGTCACCAGTCAAGGATCCCCCTGAGCTCGTCTTTATTTGCGTTTATGAAAAGCTAAAACTAAACCCCTCATCCTCATATCCCTCATGTCTGTGCTTCACGTCCATCGCTCACCTCATTCTCTCATTCTCCATTGTGTCTGTGTCCGCCTGGCTCCGCCCCCTGGCCCCGCCCCCAGCTGCACGTCCCTGGACAGTGGCTCCTCCTCCCAGGCGTCGCAGCGGCCGCGGAAGAAGGTGGATTCATCCGCGGAGGTGTCGCGCTGCGGCAGTCCGTCCGGCCCGCTGCAGGTAGGCGCGGTGAACGGGGGCGCCACCACCAACACGGACACCTCAGTGGTGGGTCGCTGGTTCTGTTCTTCATATTATCATTATTATTGTGTGTGTGTGACGTCATCATGGTGCTTTGAATCACGCAGGTCCAACTCAAGAGGTTTACCTTTCCTGTAATGTGTCTAAACTACAGGGTTTTAACGAGTCTTAAAACGTCTTAAATTTGCTTTTGTGGGTTGAAGCTCAGTTATTAGCTTTTTAAATATAGTATATAAATATATAGTATTCCACAGGGCATTATAACGATTTGTGCCAAAATCAAGGCCTTAAATGCCATTAAAGCATAACGTTGGATTCAAACCGGCATCAAATCTAATAATTCTTTAGAAAATTATGACATTGCTCAACAATTTTATTAGGAAGGCTCCAATATCCAATACTGGGATCGGATATCGGAGCCAATACCTGGAAAATCGGCTCCAAATATATCCGATACTGAACCGATACCAGTTTTAGCTCTCACTGTTTTAAAAACACACCTGAATATGGACCTGCTGAGTTAGTTTTAATGTAGCAACAGTATGCTAACGCTACGGCTACTCATCCAGGCTGGGTCAGAAACTATGACAGAAAAACCTAAACAAGCTGAAACAATTAAAATAAGGTTAAAGAAAAACAGATAAACGTAAGTTCTAATGATCAGATCACTTATATTTCAGGATTTTTGACATTGGGCCTCATTTCCTAGTTATCCAGAGTGTTGTTGATGTCTGGAGATATTTTTTTCTTAAATTCATGCAGTTCTTATATTTGAAGAGCTTAGTGGTGCTAGGCTAATGCTAGGCTAGTGCATTCTATGGTATCAGTTAGCCTGCATTAAAAACAGTGTGACCCACTCCACAGTGCACCTGAGGTAAATCACTTATAACACCAGACTAACCATATAAATGTCTGTGTTAATAGAATCATGTTTGAAATATAACTGACCTTGTATCACATGAATTACCGCATTTTGAGGGACTATTTTCTCGCAGATCACTCCGCCGCTGCGTTAGCTTACAGCCACGAAGCTGATGCTGCTCAAATATAAGTTATTTTAAATGATTCTATTAACACAGACATTTATATGTTAGTCTGGTGTTATAAGTGATTTACCTCAGGTGCACTGTGGAGTGGGTCACACTGTTTTTAATGCAGGCTAACTGATACCATAGACATGCACTAGCCTAGCATTAGCCTAGCGCCACTAGACTCTTCAAATATAAGAACTGCATGAATTTAAGAAAAAATATCTCCAGACATCAACAACACTCTGGATAACTAGGACATGAGGCCCAATGTCAAAAATCCTGAAATATCCCTTAATGTTATTAATATATTAATATAAGGTCGTCCCGTCTGAGACTCAGCAGGGCCTGGCTGGTGCTTGGACCGTTTGGGAAAGACCAGGACGCCTGTGGGTGAATGTAGTGAGTGGGAGGGGCCAATGGCACAGACTTCCGTCAGTCGACCCTAGGGCAGCTGTGGCTACAATACAGGTGAAACTTTGTGCTCTGAGCCTGTGTCCGAGACTGACCGTCCCCGCTCTGAGTGGATGGGCTGATCTCTCACAGCTCTGGCTAACGGGCTGTAGCCACAGCGACCTGTGGGAGAAGCAGCAACACACGGACGGGGGAAGGAGAATGTAGCGCCGGATGAAGCAGAAATAGATGAAAATCTGTGGGTTTGGGCTGAGACGAGTCATGTTGTTTAGATGTTACAAAACCGCATCAGTCGACTGATGAACTGGTTCAGTAGAAACAAGTAGAGGCTCGTCTTTATACATTTTCTTTCATGTACAGCGCCTTGTGAAAGTACTAATACACCTGGAACTTTTGCACATTTTGTCATGTTTACAACCATAAACATAAAGATTTTATTTTTTTACTGAAAGTTCACACACAAGTAACAGACAACTGTGAAGTGAAAGCAAAATGATACATGATTCTGTTATTTTTCAAAGTGCATAAGTAAGTGTGTTCTAATTGATAAAAAATATACAAATAAGATTCTGTTCCAAACTCACATAACCTCATCTGTGTTCATAGTAAATGCAGTCACATGGAGGGCTGTCCCATTTCTTAGGGCTTTTCAATCCTCGCCCTCAGCCCTCGGTTTCAGGGTGTAGGGAAAGGGCGGGGGAGAATGGAGATTGGGCCTTAGTTTGATAAAGCACAGTTTATTCTTCTGAAGAACATGTGACGGTGCAGATTGATGATGATTAAACTAATGAAGACCAGGGCGGAGCTGCTACAGACTCACAAACAGAAACATGACTTTAGTGCTTGTTGTTAAGCTGCTGTTTGAGACTGGTTTGTGATTGGATCAAGGGAATATATTAGTGGTGTTTGTTGGGAAGAGTCTCCAGGTCGATATCGCTGCACTCGTGACATTTACGTCTCCGGAGCCTCGTCCTGGTCCGTCCTGTTTCCTCCTGCTCCACAGCCAGATGTTTGTGTTTGAGGAGGTGATCAGACATGTCTGTAATTCCACACACGCCCACCTTTATAAGGAGCAGGAGGTGTTAGTGCAAACAGTGTAAACGTTCACCTCAGAACCTCAGAACAATCCCTTTATAAGGAGCAGTGAGGTGTTAGTGCAAACAGTGTAAATGTTCACCTCGAACCTCAGAACAACCTTTATAAGGAGCAGGAGGTGTTAGTGCAACAGTGTAAAGTCACCTCAACAACACCTTTATAAGGAGCAGGAGGTGTTAGTGCAAACGTGTAAATGTTCACCTCGAACCTCAGAACAATCCTTTATAAGGAGCAGGAGGTGTTAGTGCAACAGTGTAAACGTTCACCTCAGAACCTCAGATCAACCCTTTATAAGGAGCAGGAGGTGTTAGTGCAAACAGTGTAAATGTTCACCTCTGTCAGATCATTTATAGGAGAGGTGTTATGCAAACAGTTAATGTTCACCTCAGAACCTCAGAACCTCCCGCTCAGTCACTGAAGAACCCTCAGAGGAACCTGTGAGGAGCTCAGCGTTTCCACAGAGGCCGAGTGTTCCTCCTGTGGACTTTCCTTTGAAACTCTCTGTCAGCCCTTTTTCTCCAGTTTAGCTTTACCCAATCTAAAAAACACACGACTAAAGACGGATGGAAAATCAACAAGAAACAAAAGTGACAAAACGCTTCGGAAATGCTACAAAAAACCATCGACAGCGCAATAAAAAGTTGGTCAGTTTTATAGGTCTTAGCTTTCAAATGAGGCGTTTAGGCTGTAACTCTCAGGTCAAGGAGCTTTTAGATTTGGGTAAAACTGGAGGAAATGGACTCAGTCAAGGCGGGGCTTCTTCTTTTTCTTCTTCTTGTGCCGCAGTAAATAACCCCTCCTCCTCCTCAGTAACTCCTCCTCCTCAGTATATAACCCCTCCTCCTCCTCAGTAACTCCTCCTCCTCAGTAAGTAACCCCTCCTCTTCCTCAGTAAATAACTCCTCCTCCTCAGTAACTCCTCCTCTTCCTCAGTAACTCCTCCTCCTCAGTTAATAACTCCTCCTCCTCAGTTAATAACTCCTCCTCCTCCTCAGTAACTCCTCCTCCTCCTCAGTTAATAACTCCTCCTCCTCCTCCTCCTCAGTAACTCCTCCTCCTCAGTAAATAACCCCTCCTCCTCCTCAGTAAATAACTCCTCCTCCTCAGTAAATACTCCTCTCCTCAGTAACTCCTCCTCCTCAGTAACTCCTCCTCCTCAGTTAATAACTCCTCCTCCTCCTCAGTAACTCCTTCCTCTTCTCCTCCTCCTCTTCCTCCTCCTCCCTCCTTTCCTCCTCCTCTTCCTCCTCTTCCTCCTCCTCCTCCTCAGTAACTCCTCCTCTTCTTCCTCCTCCTCCTCAGTAACTCCTCCTCCTCCTCAGTTAATAACTCCTCCTCAGTAACTCCTCCTCTTCCTCCTCCTCCTCAGTAACTCCTCCTCCTCAGTAACTCCTCCTCTTCCTCCTCCCCCAGGGCCCGGTGATATACGCCCAGCTCGACCACTCCGGCAGTAAACACGCCCACGTCCACAAGATGGAGCCGGTGGTTTACGCCGACATCCGGAAAAACTGAAGAAACCAACGGACACAAACGCACCACAATAACCCAGTTACCCACAGTCCTCCAGAGGGAGACCTCAGCTGCTCCGGGAACGCACGGCGCCCCCTTGTGTTCGTGTTCGTTTTGTCCACAGGAAGCATGAACTGTATCTTATCGTGTTACAAAGACTTTTCCAGAAACGGGATCATCGTGAGACGCCGTTCAGATGTTTCAAAATAGTTAACGCTGTTTCTGCGCGAGGGGGCGGGGCCGAGGGGGCGGGGCCGAGGGGGCAGGGCCGAGGGGCGGGGCCGACGCCGCGAACACGTCCGAACCCCGACTCCACGCGTAACTCCTCCTCCTGATGGGGCTTTATGTGTCACTTTTATCGTTTTAATTTATCTTTTCATCCAGTTTATTTAGGCTGAACACGGGGCCCCTGCAGGAACCCAGACGCTATTACACATGTCAGAAACTCCGCCGATAATGGAACAACTCATCCATCTGGCTTCAAAAACTCACTGTTTCTTTCAGTTTCTCTTTCAAACATCAGACCTTAAGGCGAGACACGGCAGGTGAAAGTATTTAGTTTTTAACGCAGTGGTGGAAGTGGAGATTTGTATCTATTTTCCTCCTTTACATCTTAGTTTTCATGTCAGAGAATAAAAAGCATGAGGCTTATTTTATGATGATTTGTCGCCTGCGACGCGGAGGTAACAGGAAGTAGTAGCTGCGTATTCATTCACAAATATTGACAGATTTACATCCACGTGTCCTGTGAAGGGTCCCCGTGATGACGCTATCGCCCAAATATGGTATTTTCCTCCTACAAGACGCCTGGTGCTGAAGAGCCAAAGAAGGTTCCACTCGCTACAAAACTTCAGGGCTGTTTTCTCTGAATGAGAGAAGGCCCCACTCGGGCAGCGGGTGAGCCCTTATAGTCGCTCACACAGACTCCAAACTTTACAGTCTTGGACTTTACAAGGTTTAAAGGTTTTTTCAGAGGGATTTTTTAATATCTAATTTGAGTTTTACAGTTTTTTTCACTTAATTGAAAAACTAAACAATTTATCCCAAATCCCCTCTGAAAAAATCTTAGTTACTAATATGTCTGTAGTGTCAGTTTTTCAACCTTGTTTCCTGGGTCTATGGTGACTGGCAAAAATGGTCTGACGCTCCACATATAACAAAGCAGGTCGACAAAAAAAGGATTTCAAAATGGTAACAGAATTTATTACAAAAATTAAAGAGGTGCATATACAAATTTAAGCACTTAAGTGGAATTGTGATCGGCTTGATAAAACAAAGATTAACTAAGGCAGCAGGGCAATAGTGGAGGTCGAAGAATGTGCCTTCCTGCTTCAGCACACCTCCTGCAGACATTCTTTGCCTTTTATAGTTTCCATCTCCACAGCGCCATCTTCAGAACACCCACCAGATGGAGACAAGTATTCCCCAAATCAAACATATTTATAATTTACTTATAAGTCCTTTTCTGGCTCCTACAGTGTCAATAAAATTAAACCATACATTTTAATCTGGCTCAATCCATTATTTTTATTTCGTTGCCCAAAATATAGGCATTTTTTTTTTTTTATATGAAAACATAAAATGCAATACTTTTTTTCTCATATTTATATCAGTGATGTTCAGCAAAAGTTTCAAATTGAAATCTCCTACATTTATTATTTACGATTCACCTCCTGTGTCTCGCCTTAACCCCATGATCTCCAGAATGTGCTGGAAAACATCTTCAAACCCCAAAAGTGAATCTAAAACACTTTTCTTGCAACTTTTTTTGTCGGATTCTTGACGTGGAATAAAGTCATTTTTAAAAATAAGACAAAATTCTGTGTCTGAACATCTGGACGGTCAGAAACCTCTGAGCAAATATAAAAGAGATGTTTGAGAGAAACTGCAGAAAAACATATTTAAATAAAGTCAGGTATTTGTGTTATTTCTTTATCGGCTGAATTCGTGACGTTGGATCTTTTGAACCTTTTACGTCTTAAGTTTTAGGAATGTGGGTGAACTGCTCCATAACCAGGTCTGTTTAGAATGTTTAGGTTTTCTCTTCACCGCCTTTAAAACTTTAAGACTTTAATTTCCCCAAACGGGACAAAAACACTGCCGTGAACTGCCTTAAAACTGAGGAAAACTGCGGAAAGTCCCGACTGGATTAGAACTTTCTCGTGTACACTTCCTTCTAATATTTATCCGGTTCTTCACAGCCTTAAGGTTCTTTAAAGCGCGGGGGAAAAGCCACAGGAGCGTTTTAAGTTACAGGTTTAAAGTTAAAGCGTTGGGAATGTCATGAGTCTTAAACTGTTTTGTTGTTTCGTCACTGCCTTATTTTTCTTTTTAAGTCTTAATTTAGTTCTTTTGCCTGAACGCGAGGAAGCCCCGACTCTGAGGCCTTTTCCACTCGGCTCCTTTATTCTTTCATTATTTATATTTAAACATGAAATAAATCCCTTCCAGTCCGAGAGGCAGAGGAAACACAAATGTAAATAACAAATGCAGATCCAACAGCCACAACTATCGACAAAATAAAAGCATCGAATCGTTGGATCCATATTTCAAGCTCTGGTTCAGGATTAAATTAAATGAAACAAATTTAAAGTCGTCTTTTACGGCGTTAATGTTTCCTGGTTCTGGGCGACTCGTGTTTTAGTATCGGGATCGTTCAGGTTTCGTATCAAATAAAGTAATGGCCCGAATTTTATTGTGAAGTTTTAATATATTTGAGCGGAAACGGCTCACGTTACATTTTTCTGATCCCAGAACTTTAACGATTCTTTGTTTTCAAAACCGACACTGAAATATGTGACGTGTAGAACCAGGAAACAGAACAGCTCTCATACAGCGCCCCCTGCTGTCAGTTTAAATACTTTATGATTCTTTATGAACCTTTACTAAAATAAAATGTTTTACTAGAGGCTATTTGAGAAGTAAAAAAATTAATTACTTAAAATATCAGCCAATCCCTTCGTATCCGTATCAACACAACTGTCACACAAAAGACCTTTTATTTTAATTATTTTTCCCGATTCCAGGCGGGTGTTGTTTAAGGGTCACAGTATTATCGCGCTGTCGTTTCCTCTCGCCTTGCTCGCCGCAGCGACTGGAGCCCTAAAGTGTGGAGCGCCCCCTGTGGTGCAGAGACGGCGAGCGCAGTGACCCCGCCCCCTCGTCCGGCCCCGCCCCCTCGTCCCGTAGTGACCTCTCGCTTGCATGCCGCTGAACGCCGGCGCCCGTGAATGCTTTTCGTCGTGGCATGTCGTCGTCGTCGTGGTAACGCACCTCAGTAGGACATGGCGCGCTTTGGGGACGATGATTTTAAACGGTTTTATTTGAGACTTTTCAGCTTCGATGTAGAGGATTATGTTTCAGCTCTGACGTCACTCGTTTCTAGCTCTCACAAACCACGATTCTTCACGAACAGACTCGACAAAGATGAACTTTAAGAATCCGACCAAGACTTTGTCCATCTTGTGTAAAGCTGACGTTGAAAGGGTTTTGGATGATGATCTTGTTAAAAACCCTGGTCCTCAGTTTTCTTACTCAAATCCTAAAATATTTGTGTCATTCTGTGACAAAGTTGATTTTTCAGGACATTTCCTCTTTAAAGGAAGAAAGGCCTCGGTCAAACACATCCTTAACATCACAGAGATATAGTTCGATGAGTTAAAATTACACTCATTCATAATATTTGACGTCATTTGACTTAATTAAGAAACGAGCAGATGAACAAAACACATTCCAGTAGATTATGATACATTAAGTTAAATGAAACATGGTCCAAAACTTTCTCCTTTGCACGTTTGCTTTTGTTAAATCTTCGCTCACATTTGCACATTTTGTCAAATTCACTTTAATATATAAAAAAAATCAATATTTGACCTTGACCTGCAGTCTGGCCATGACCACCAGATGGCGCCGCCCACGACTCTTCCTGAAAACGAGGATAAACATATGAAGTCACTAAACGGAGCCGCAGTTTGGAAACAGAAGCTTCTTAACTTTAGACTTTAGAGGAACCTGATGAATCGTCCGACGCTAATCGTTACGTTTTCGCTCCTGAAGTGTTTTTCTGCTCGTTTGTTTCTGTGACGTCAGAGCGAACTTTGCACGAGCTTTTAGTCGAGCCAAATGTCAAAACTAAACGACCCTCCGAGGCCCGCAGGCCGCTGTTTGGACCACTATTTATTTTACCCAAAGCGGAAGAACTCGGTCTCGTTCCTCAGACTCAGACTCGTTCCTCAGACTCAGTTCTGTTCCTCAGACTCAGACTCGTTCCTCAGACTCGTTCTCAGACTCAGACTCGTTCCTCAGACTCAGACTCGTTCCTCAGACTCAGACTCGTTCCTCAGACTCGTTCCTCAGACTCAGACTCGTTCCTCAGACTCAGACTCGTCAGACTCGACTCGTTCTCAGACTCAGACTCGTTCCTCGTCTCGACTCAGACTCGTTCCTCAGACTCAGACTCTCTCAGACTCGTTCCTCAGACTCAGACTCGTTCCTCAGACTCGTTCCTCAGACTCAGACTCGTTCCTCAGACTCAGACCTCCCAGACTCGTTCCTCGTCAGACTCGTTCCTCAGACTCGCCGTCCTCAGACTCAGACTCGTTCCTCAGATCTCCTCAGACTCAGACTCGTTCCTCAGACTCAGACTTGTTCCTCAGACTCAGACTCGTTCCTCAGACTCAGACTCGTTCCTCAGACTCAGACTCGCGTTCCTCTGAGGTAAACGATGGAGAACACGGTGCTTCTCTCTGTTTGCATGCCGTTTCCTGTCTCCGGGCAGAACCCTGTACAGATCTGTGGAATCATGGGCCAAATGTCATTTTATGTTTTTTCTTCCAGCTTTAAGTTCATTCCAAAAGTCTTGAGTCTTAACGGTTCCGAAGCCAAATTCCTGTAGATGTTTTAGTTTTTCGACTGTGTTTTTGTGACTTGTGGATGTAAATACGTCTGGAGTGAGTGAGTCTTAAATCTGCTTCTAAACCGTGATTCAGCTGCAGCCGCTTCAGAATCCAGCGCGACTGAAACCAGAGGAACCTTTGTTCTTCTGCCTCGTTTACACACGTTTCAAAGTCATTAAATGTGACGTTCGTTTTCCTGGATAATTGTGACGTTTCTAACCTCAGAAAACCTCGTCTTTACTTTTGTGCCACTTTCTCTCTTTCACTGAAGCTTTATTTTTCTATTGTTGGTCAGATTTTACTGTAAAGTCGAGTCTTTGGAGCGAAACACGAGGAGAACACGGGACGGTTTCAGGAAAATGTTCAAATGAGCTTCAGCAAAAATGAGTCTGGTTTTACGTTACGTTTAAACTTTCACCTGGAAACAGAAGTACCTACTATACTACTATATTACAGAGTACCTACTATACTACTATACTACAGAAGTACCTTACTATACTACTATACTACAGAAGTACCTACTATACTACTATACTACAGAAGTACCTACTATACTACTATACTACTATTACTACAGAAGTACCTACTATAGACCCTTTAGTTGTTTTTAACCATTCCGGGCTTAGCTGGAGGCGGGAAGCTCGATTCCTATCTATTTCCATTGCAGCTGTTGTCATAGTAACGATAAACAAATGTCTAACTGTTTTTGGAAATATCAGATAATTTTTATTTTATCGTCTCAAATGTCGTTCCTCTTGTTCTTGCACCTTAAGCCACAACAGGACCACATGTTTCAGTTGTAGTTTTACACTTAAAATCGCTAGTTTTAGTTTAATCTGATTTCTCTTGATCACTTCCTGCCTCCAGCTGATGTCACTGATGATGTCACTGATGATGTCAGCAGTTAAAGGGTCTATACTATATATTATTATATATCTGTCTCCTCCAGGTCGTTTATTGGAACTGCAGTTTATCGTAAACAATACATTTTGATCATTTTATACACGCGTTTCCAATGACATCACGCATAGTTCCGGCCGCCATTTTGAATACCGAAGTAGAATTATGCAGAACTACAACATGTAACAATATCTCTACTCAGGATGAAAATGAAAGACGACTGGCATTTTTATGAACTCTTAATCATTGCTCAAGAAGAAACACACGTTTATGTGAAGAACCAGTGAGTCAGTGTTTAAGCTGCTCAAGACGTTAGCATGCTACCGGTTAGCGACTGTCAACATGATAAACACGTGTGTGGCTCAGATCTCTGAACACTGAGGAAATACTACAGTAACAGCTCTGACCTCTGTCACATGGTGGATCCAAGGCCAGATGTTTGTGGTTCAGGGTCAGAGCTGGGCTGTTGAAGCTAAATGCTAACCGGTAGCATGCTAACATCTTGGAGCAGTTTAAACACTGACTCTTCACATAAACGTGTGTCTCTGGGGCCGTGTTTTTACTGTTAGCTTCCTGTCAGTCAGTCGTCTTTCATTTTCATCCTGAGTAGAGATATTGTTACATGTTGTAGTTCTGCATAATTTACTTTGGTATTCAAATGGCCGCCATAACAACAGAGGTCACATGACTGTAAGGCATGTATTGTCAGGTATTAAAGTAAAATGTATTTATTTGAACTGAAATACACAGATTCAGACTCATTTCTGTATAAAGTTAATTAAACCGAGCGCGTTCGCTAAAAGAAAACTCCGTCCCTGAAACTGCCGCATGTTGGATTCCAAAAAACTAAAACCCCTGGAAACCAAACCAAACCTAAAGGCAGTAATAATAATACCGTGTCTAATCTAATCGTCTCACTTTTGTGATTATATATAAATTATTATATTTATAAAACTGTTCCGCAGCTCCTCCTTTACTTTTCGCTGAGACTCTGGTAGAGAACACTTTAGTCACTTTAGCGCCCCCAAAGGGAAGTGTGTGGTACTGTAGAGCGGTCGGAGTTAGTCGTCTGTCCCGGGCTCTGAAGCGGCTGCATTCGTCTCGTGTGTCTTTGTTGTAAAAAGTGTTGTGAACTTTAAATATTGAAAAATGGACGTCAGAGGCCGAGAACATTCCGTGTGCTCCACACGCCCCCTGTGGGGATGAGCGAGACGTTTTCAAATGTCACAGACTTTGTCTCAGAAAGTCACATGATCACATGACGCTCTGGAAAGTAGGATTAGCCAGAGTCCCGTTACCGTAGTTACCACAGTAGGATTAGCCAGAGTCCATTACCGTAGTTACCACAGTAGGGTTAGCAGAGCCCCGTTACCGAGTTACCACAGTAGGATTAGCCAGAGCCGTTACGAGTTACGCAGTAGGTAGCCAGGGTACGGAAGTAGGGTAGCCAGAGTCCCGTACCGTAGTTACCACAGCCCTTACCGGACCACAGAGGTTAGCCAGAGTCCCGTTACCGTAGTTACGCACAGTAGGGGTGTTTTTTGTTCCGGTCCCGTTACCGTAGTTACACAGTAGGTTAGCCAGAGCCCCGTTACCCACATGGTAGGTACCGTTACCAGTAGGGTTAGCCAGAGTCCCGTTACGTAGTTACCACAGTAGGATTAGCCAGAGCCCCCGTATTACCCAGTAGGTTAGCCGAGCCCGTACCGTAGTTACCACGTAGGGTTAGCCAGAGTCCCGTTACCGTATACCCAGTAGGTTAGCCAGAGCCCGTTACCGTAGTTACCAGTAGGTTAGCCAGAGTCCCGTTACCCGTATTACCACCCCACCGAGTAGGTGTTAGCCAGAGTCCCGTATACCAGTAGGGTTACCGAGCAGTAGGGTTAGCCAGAGTGTGTCTTTCTGAATCCTGAGCGAGGCCACGCCTCCTCCGCTCTGACCCGGCCCAGTCCAGGATATTTGAAGCGTCTGCCATGGGGCTGCAGGGGGCGCTGTCCTTACGCCTCGTCTCTGTCTGAACTGGAATGACGTTATTGTTACATTAGTGCCTTTTACATTTCATCAGCTTCACTTGAACTTCCTGGAAATAACTCATTTATTTTCCTTTATTGTACTTATTTTTTTACAAACATAACGCTCTGTATCCGCTGTACAATTTAATATAAAAGAGATTCTGTTCAAAAGTCCGTCTGTGTCCTGTGGTTTTTAATGTCAGGATGAAGGAGTGTCGTGTTTATCTTCTGCTCAGTGACGGCTGCTGACCAGCAGAGGGCAGCAGAGACCTCTGTGTTAAGTAACTGTACTCGAGTAGTTTTTTCATACAGTACTTTTTACTTCTGCATGAGTCAAATCAAAATTATCAAAAATCAAATCAATCAAAAGTATCTGCTTCTTACTCGAGTAAAACTGTAATTGTGAGTATTTTGTGTTTTGTTTCCTCTTTATTTATTTTCAATGGATTTTAATTGAAAATGCTCAGTTTTCACATTATCTCATTTATGCCAAACTGAAACAGGAATCAGTTACTCGTAGTACTCGAGTAACATTTTCCTACAGTACTTGTTACTGTTACTTGAGTAAATGGTATATTCTCTGGTCCTTGTTAAACCTCTAACTGCGCTTTAACCGAACACACTTTATCCAGTTCAGCTTTACCCAAATCTAAAGCTTCTGGAGGTCAGCCTCTAGGCCAGAGTAACGCCTCATTTGAAAGCTAAGTCCTACTAAACTGATGTGAATTGATCTTTTCCCTCACGTCGTTATGTTTACACTTTCTTCAAGCAGCTTTAGATTTGGGTAAAGCCAAAGTTCTCGGTTCAGGCGGAGGTTAAGGGGTTAAGAGGAGAGTCTTATGAGTGAACTTGATATAAGTGTTTATGAAAGTGAAAGGGTTGTATTGTGTCCTTCCTCGTGACGTCACTGAAGCGCGTGAGATGAAGTGCAGTGCCTCCTCTGTCCGGCAGAGGGCGCCGCCTCCCGCTCCATCAGCCGCTGCTTTTCCTTTAGTTTGTCCCGCTTCTCTCGGAGCTGAAGTGAACATGATCCTGATCCTCGTCCCGCCCCGGGGCGGCCCCCTCCGGCCCGCGGCCGGGCCTTTGAAAGCGGAGAGGCTCGGGAGCGCGCACATGACACCGCGCACAAACGAAACCCTCAGACAGAAGCGATGAGGCGGAATGAGGAGCTACTGCTGCTGCGAGGAGGACAAGCGTGAGGACCGGGAGACAGAGACACCGGGCACGCACACCGGACACGCACACCGGCACACGCACCGGACACGCACACCGGGCACAGGCTGCAGCGGCACGGCCGGTCACGGGCTCCTCAGGTCAGTCAAACTTTGTGTTCACCTCATGTTTGTATCATATTTGTGTTACATCAGCGGTGTGTTGTTTTCTTTGTGATGCAGAGGTCATGAAACAACTGAAATAAACTGATTCTGTTCAAAGAGATGTTTCAGATGAAAGTTTCAGATGAAAGTTTCAGATGAAAGTTTCAGATTAAAGTCAGTGTAAACGTCTCAATAACTTCATTTGTAAAACTCATTCAAATGTTTTAAACTGAGCTCATTTATTAGAATGTGCTGCGTTTCTCCTTCTCTTCATCAGGTGAATAAATATAAGGTTAGGTTTATTATACATGTTTTAATATAATGTGGGTGTTTTATGGTTATTTGTGTTTCGTGCTAAACTGATGCAGCAAAAATGATACAAATGAAACTCAATCAAATTGATTATAATATTTGATATTTGTCAGAAGGTTCAGTGAACAACAGTTTTGTTTTGGGCTTAAAGTGATTTTTAACATTAATCTCATCCAGAAGTTTAATGTGATAATATGAGTTTAGTAAAGACCTGACACTTTCATCATTCTCAATATTGTCCACAGAAGAAATAAATAAAAATACTAACAATTTAGAAAAATAATGCAAATATATTTTGAAAAATGTAAGAAAATTATGGAAAAAATAGTAAAAATTCAGTCCTTTCATTTCACTTTTATAGATTTTTATTGATCATCAGGGAAACGTGAGACAGAAGACGCTGGACTTAGGGACAGTTTTTGTCCCTGTTACCATGGAAGAAGAAGAAACTTTATTTATAAAGCACCTTTCACAGATAAAATCACAAAGTGCTTCACAGGGGCAAAATAACAAAGGTTACAGAGAAATGTATTCAAACAAATTAATTAAAACAATCACAGCCTTTTCAAATCTGGAGACGATGGATTTGCTCAAAGCTCATGAGGAGTTTTTACTGTAACGAGGTTTAATGAACGTCAGTGTTTGTGGGATTTTCTCCATAACGAGGATAATCCGTCATTTTGCAGAAATATGTAAAAATGTGCTGAAACAAAAACATTTCCTTTGCTTCGATCATTGTTTTTTTGTCCAGTTTTTTCCATTTTCCCCGTTCCTCTGCGTGAACATGTGAGGAACATGTGGTTCTTCTCTCTGGAAGCCGTGTAAATGTTTATTACGTCGATCACGCGTGTTTCAGCTTCAGGCCTTTAGAGGAACTGATCATGTGACTGTTGTACAAAGATAAGAACATAAACAGATCTAACTGTGATCCTTTATGACGCTAATGATCAGATAATGATGGACTTTATAAACATGTATAAAATCCAAAATATCAAATGAAACCTTTAGAAGCTGAAGATCAGAGACACCACTTTGTTTCAGCTCAAATTCCTCTAAAGGATTTTTTACTTTTCCCCCAGTTTTCTTCAATGTCATTTTTCAACAAAAAATTTTTTTTTGCTCATTTCTTTTTTCACTTTTTTTCTTATTGTTGCTCATTTCTTATGATTAATACTTTTGATTCTACATTTCCCACATTTCTTGACATTGGAGACGACCCTGATAAATGTGCAGATCTTCTGTTTCCTGCTTCTAGACGACACATATTTTAGTATCGGTGTCGTTAAAGCCCTGGTATCGACGGTCCCAGCGCTTTAGTGAAGAGAGTTATTATAATTAATCAAGTTTAAAACACTTAATCAAGTTTAAAACACTTAATCAAGTTTAAAACACTGCTCTGTGAGTGTGAGCTGCTGTTCTGTTTCTCCAGACGTTTCCCAAACTCCCTAATCCCACGGGAGCGTCCAAACATCCCAGGAATTCATCTGAGAGACTCTCGGCACAAACACTGACCTCTAACCCTCGCCTAACCGAGCTTTACCCAAATCTAAAAGCATCAAAAAAGCCGTGAAAACGAGGAGGAAAACGGAACAAAAATGTGCCGGAAAAGTGACAGAAAGTTACCATCACTTTACTTTATTTGTTTATTTGAAGAGGCCGGTGCACATGAATGAACACTCAGTACAGTTACTTTGTGTAAATGTTGTCTGTGTAAGTTCTCAGTCGTACAGGAGTTGTCCATCTTCAGTGAAGGTACTTGAGTCATCTTCTGTACTCGGTAGTTGAGGTCTCCAAACCTTTCGCCTCTCATCCAAAAGGCTTCGTCAGTGGACAAATTCCGCTCGGCACGTGCCGAGTGTGTAAATGTGCCACTTTTGTAGGTCTTAGCTTTCAAATGAGGCGTTACTCTGTTGCTCTCCAGGCCAGAAGCTTTAGATTTGGGTAAAGGGCTCGGTTAAGGCGGGGCTTAGAGGTTAAAATATGTCTTTGTGGAAGTGTCAGAATCCAGGGCCGGTCTGTCCCTTTAGGAGTCATGTGACCTGCGAGTCATGTGACCTGCGTGACCGTGTGAATAACAGTTGTAATAACAGTTGTAATAACAGTTGTAATAACAGTTATTAACATAAACATGACTGAAGCAGTGACGGGTGTTTGTGAGGAGAAGTTTCACAGATGTGTTCTCGAGTCTCTGCTGGAGCTGCAGATGTTGGTTTGGTTGAACATCTGCAGAGAAAAGCCCCTTTGTGTCAGGAATAGTCTCCACTTCCTCCTCGGCCCCGTCACCTGCTCCGCACTTCCTGTTTACATCTGGTCCACTTCCTGTCTCCCGTGTCCAGACTCTGAGGTCAAAGTGAGGACCTCAGGGACTGGACCTCACCTTCAGTCTGACACAGGACGACAAATCCCTTTTCCTCCGGCCGACAGGAAGCTCATCGTTCTGAATCTCGCCTCCACCTTCCTTCAGTCATGTGACCTCCGTTCATCTGTGCTGAGGGAGAACACGCTTCGGGACAGTTTTTGTTTCTTATTGCTCGAGGTTAAAGACTAACGTCACGTAAAGCGATGTTTTTCCTCCTGATGAGTTTGTGATGTTTGTCCCGCAGCAGCAGAACCATGTCCCGCCGCGGCCTCCTCCTCCTCTTCCTCTGCTGTGGACTGACCGCGTCTCGACCGTCACCGCCCCTGGCCCCGCCCCTGGCCCCGCCCTGCGCCGTGGTGAGTTCACAGATGTTCAGGATAATTTACACAAACATCTAAAGTTTGGAAACACTTTTTATCTCGGCTTTTCTTTCTTTATTATTTCCATCGTGTGATTAAAGAGGAAACTCCAGATGTGTTTCAAAATCCTTCCACCCTTTACATATCGACACATTATATCTACAGCGAGAGCCAGATGTTTACATACACCTACATATACTTACATACACCTTACACTTACATACACTTACATACACTTACATACACCTACATTACATACACTTACATACACTTACATACACTTATACACTTACATACAGTACTACACTTACATACACCTACATACACTTACATACACTTATACACTTACATACACTTACATACACTTACATACACATACACCTACATACACCTACATACACTTACATACAGTACACTTACATACACCTACATATACTTACATACACTTCATTACATACACTTACATACACTACATACACATACACCTACATACACCTACATACACTTACATACAGTACACTTACATACACCTACATATACTTACATACACTCATTACATACACTTACATACACTTACATACACTTACACTTACATACACCTACATATACTTACATACACTACATACACTTACATACACTTACATACACTACATTACATACACCTACATACACTTACATACATACACTTACATACACCTACATATACTTACATACACTTACATTTACATACACTTACATACACTTACATACACTTATACACTTACATACACCTACACTTACATACACTTACATACACTTACATACACTACACTTACATACACTACATAACTACATACACTTACATACATACACTTACAACATACATAACTTACATACACATACACTTACATACACTTATACACTTACATACATACATTACATACACTACATACACTTACAACACCTACACTTACATACACCTACAAACTTACATACACTTACATACACTACATACACTTACATACACCTACACTACATACACTTACATACACTTACATACACCTACACTTACATACACCTACATAATACTTACATACATACACTTACATACACTAATACACTTACATACACTTACTACACTACACCTACATACCCTACACCTACATACATACACCTTACATAACCTACATACACTTACAACCTTCATACACTACATACATACATACACTTACATACACCTACACTTACATACACTTACATACACTACATACACCTACACTTACATACACCTACATACACTACATACACTACTACACTTACATCACCTACATTACATAACTTATACACTTACCACTTACTACACTACTACACTTACATACACTACTACACTTACATCATCAAGTGTTTTCTGGCTACACGGGGTTCACACTGGAAAGGATCTTTACCCCGATGACTCGCTGGACTTCACTCAAACAGGTCGGAAATCGTCTTTGTCCCGTTTATTTCAGGTGAAAACCTTAGAAAATACAAACACCATTGTAAGTATTTATAAAGAATAAAATACAATAAATAACAGTGGCATTTGTAAGTACACAATAGGTTTTTAGAAGATATTCAATCAATGTATTTTTAACCCTTTTATCATTTAACTTAGATACTTATACACACAATTTTAACATGAATTTTAACCATTTAAGATGTTTACCCTTTAAGTTATAGAATGTTTAATTACGTACAACTATTATCCAGCAACCAAGCAAACTGAGGTGACCATTAACTAGTTACTTCACATATTTACATTATTCATTTAAAAGCATAAAGACAAGTTTACACAGAGTCCATGAATGCACCACACCCTCGCACTGTCATTTCCAAACAGTATCCACAGTGATCACCGAGCCACTCTTAGTCTCTTCACTCGTTTTGGGGACAGTTGATTCTTGGATGTAAAGTCTGTTTGTAGCGGCTCCTCCACACTTTACCACGTCTGCTCCACTGTCTGTGCACCTCAGGACTGAGCAGAGAGGGCGAGTCAGAGTTTGTGTTGGTGCAGCATTGATTGTTGATTGAGCGAACCTGCGGGGGGGGGGGGGGGGCTCTGCTCCTTGTGTGGGGGAGGGGCCATTCTGTGGAAAGGTCTCACAGTTCCGAGGCGACGCCCTGGCCCCTTCTTCCTTGAGATGGACCTTGATGCAGTGCCCTTGGATGATCAGAGGATGGTACCACAGGATCCCTGGATCTCTCTTTGGTGGTGCGTGATGAAGACCCTCCCACTGTGGTTCGACCACAGCTCGGACCTGCTTTGGACTGGATGTGGTTCCTGCAATGTAAGGTGCAGTGGCTGTACTGCGGATGACTGCACTGACTGCGCTAAGTGAGTCTTTGTGTGCACTTACAGAATCCTTCTTGAAAAGCCCAGGGTGAGTACCTCCCACAGTTTCCCCGAGTGGGCCATCCCAGAGAACCAAATGCCCAACAGATCAGACTTTCTGAGGAACCAGCTGCCCTTCTTTATGGCTTATCAGGAGCTGGATTTCCTTTGGCCTTGCCAGCTCGCGCCTTGGGATGTCTGGAAAGAACTTTTGAAGGCCCTCAGCGGACACATCGTGGTGAACATCAGCGATGTGATCTAGTCTGTAACATACCAGTTGACAGGACTTGAGGGTACCTTTGGGGGTTACTGACTTGAATGCTGAGCAAGTAACGCTTGCTTTGAACTGTGGTTTTCATGCCGCCATTGACGATCAACGTAACATCTGCACTTCTTAGTTTCAGCTCTTTGGCAGCACTGTGAGGGATGGAGTTGGTGTCAGAAGCTAAATCAATTAAAGTTCCTCCAGCATTAGCAGTAACCTCCAGCAGCATCATGAGGACCGGATACTCTTTAAGGCCATTTTGAGCCGATCACCCTCCGTTGCTGCAGTTTGGAAAGTCCTAGATGCCGAGTTGGAGAAAGCGTTGTGACACTCCTGGGCCACACTTGGTGACATCCTGGCAAGAACCTCCTCCTGCTCCTCGGTGAAACTTCTGCCTCCGCCTCCCACTGAAGCAGATGTTGGTCTTGCTGGGGGCGGACTCTTTCTTCTGGGTTTAGGGCAGAGATAGTAATGGTGGTCAGGAGTCTGCTCACAGTTTTCATTTTTGCAAAGGAAAGCAGTCTTACAGAACTCACCAGCCTCGTGAACGTCCAGGCACTTGTCGTCACCACAGAAGATGCAGCCTGCACTGTGAGATTGTGTGGCACGTGTTCGTGTTTCGGTTCTGACCTTCTTCATGGCTCGTCCTCTCTAAGCTGCTCCAGCTGTTCCTAGAGGAACTCCTGCTCTTTCAGGAACGTTGTAAGCTGGTCGAAGCGGTGTTGTGGGTCATCAGCATTTTCCCAGCGTAGATTAGCCGTTCTTTCATTAAGGAGTCAGGTAGCTTTCCCTCTATTGACCTTATCATCAGAGGGTTCTTCAGGGCTCCAGTATCCCCCAGCTCATGTAGATCATGCGGTGCTCTTTCGACAGCTTGAATCAGCTCCAGTATCTTCCTGGGCTGTGACCTCTCACTGGTGGTATGGACTGGAGCTCCTCGACTATGTCTAGTGCAAGAGCCGCCTTGTTGCCAATCTATTCTCTAACACCCGGAACATTTCATCGGCTGTCGAGTTGGTAGAAAGTAGGGGTGGGCCATATCGTATCGCATATCGTTATCGCAATATAGTTTATGGATATCGTTGTAATTTTTTATATCGTTGTGGACACGATATAATTTATGTTACGCTCAGCTCCATCAGAGCAGCAGAAACCCTGACTGTAGAACACAGGGACAGGCGCTTACAAAGTAAAATGACATGAAGGATGTAAACTGCTTGAGTAGATCATATTTGCTAGGAAATTAGTATTAGCGTAAAAAAATGAATAAAATATCAAGGCAAGGCAACTTTATTTATTCCGCACATTTTGTACATAAGGCAACTCAATGCGCCTTCCATCAATGAATTAATCTTCCCAATAGGCGTAAGGCTGGGATTTTGTAAGTAATGTGTCCATTGTCAATTATATCGTTAAATATATCGTTATCGTGATATTTATTTTTTATATCGTGATATAGATTTTAGGCCATATCGCCCTGCCCTAGTAGAAAGGCGCAGATCTCTGGTGAGTTTGTTGTCAAGGCTGTCTAATAACTGGAATTTCTTGACCTCCTTCGACCTGGTCGGCTCTCCTTGTTTCTGGAGGGCCTCCACTCCTTCCTCCACCTGTGGAAGTCACGTTTACTTCCAGCAAACGTCGCAGAGCAGTGGGCCTTAGCTTGATGGCGGGTGAAGGAAGGCTGGGGGCGTGACGAGTTCCCTCTCAGCACCCTCCATCTTTGCTTGGTTGAATGCTGCTTTCCTGGAGACCAGTCATGGAAGTGCTCGTTCCAACTCCATCATTCGGCTCGTGAGGTCATTTGGGCAGCAGGCGGGGCCAAGTGACGCCACTGATACAGAGTCCCTTGGCCTTTTCTATCAGTCCTTCTAGATGGCCTAACATGAAGTCATAAGCCTCCACATTTCCACTGGGCTGAACTGATGCCACCTGCTCACGCTCCTCTTCAGCTGCTTGTAGAGCCATCTCCAAATTAGTCCATAAGACACTGTGGACCATATCTGTTGCCTCTTCCAACTTATTCACGCATTCTTCGTTTTCTCAATGTCAGCACTTTGTTGTTCACTTAATTGACCTTCAGTTCCTTCCATCTCACTATAGACCATTTCTAAATTGTCATTAATGTCCAGAACTTTATCAGCTCCTCGTGTGAGCTTGTTTAAACTTTCTCTCAGTTCATCTGCTGACATGGACATGCGCGTACTTGTGACTGTATTGCCAAGTCGGGTAAAAAGTCTCTTTGCTACAGTTCTCTCAGATTTTAGCTGCTCTACTGACCGTGAGTCTGCCATTCTTGACTTGGATTGGATGCACTTTTTGGAGGTTACACCAGTTCTGTTTGGAGGAATGGACCAAAACTCATCCAACGATCGTGAGAAGCTTGTGGAAGGAAATGCAAAACGTTTGACCCACTGATACAGTTTAAAGGCAATAAATATTAATGACATGGATTTAAACTATTGCTTTTGTAAACAGTAATAAAAATGTGTAGAAAATTCTATCTGAACAAAGAAAAACAAGTCCCGCACAGCTCACGTTTGCTCCCACAATTTATTTGCACCAAGTCGTAAGTCGTAACGTGGACGTACGACTTACGACACTCGTCTGTTCTTTGTTCATTCATCTTCTTGGGTCCAGCTCGTTTAGGAACGTGGACGTGCGCGCTGCCCTGTTCAAAATTCTGTCTCTCAGTCTCCTGGATTTGACAAATAGAAATAATTTTTTAAATTCTAGTTGACCTAAAAAATAAAAGTTAATTATAGTTTCATGTCAGACAGTGAGAGAAATGTAAAGTGTAAACATCTGGTTCTCACTGTTTATTTCCTATTTTGAAACCTAATTTACCAACTTTGTTCCTCATTTCACCCCAATTTTGTTTTATTTCCCCCCATTATTTCTCTCTATTTTTCCCTAATTTTACCCGTTTGTTTCTACATTTTTCTGTATTTTTTATATTTATATATTTCCCCCTGACTTGTCTTTCATCTGCGTCCTGTTAAAGTCCTGCGTCCTGAATCCTCCTCTGCCGCTGCATTCCTGTCCCGCTCGTGTTTATACATCTGGCCTGAGTTTATTTGATGTGTTGCCCGCGGCGACGAGGCCCCGGCCTAATGCAGCAGGTATTTCAGCTCATCGTGGTTTATTAGTGAGAGCTGCAGACTCAGTCAGAGGTTCGTCTCCTGCCCTTCAGGAGCTCCAGGAGACTCGCTCTGTGAGGCCTCAAGTGTCGAGTGTTAGAGGACATGAACTACAGCCTGCAGATCTGCTGTAGTAGTTATTTCAATCATATTCAACTAAAAGACAAAGATCGCTCTTTAGTTGTGTGTTTTTGTCGCTTTTTTATTGTGTTGTTTTGTCGCTCTTTTGGGGGTGAAGAGGTTAAACCTGACTCTGAACATGAATGGAAACATGTATGACGTATGTGTGATGTTTCTATATGAGTTTATTTCTGTTCCAGCGTCTCGTTCTGTTACTTTAATAATGGAACTAAAGCCCGTCAGTGTTTTGTGGTTGCGTCCGTTTCCCCGGAGCCGACTCTATTTTTAGTTCTGGTATTTGCACTTCCTGTTTAGTTTAGCGTGTTTTCAGCGTGACGTGGTAAACATGTGAAAGTGCAGCGTTTAAAGGTCATAAAAACTAACTCAGATAATGAGGTCGTCTCAGCTCTGCGTTCCACGACTGCAGCGTCACAGGAACTCTCTTTAATCCAACTTAAAGCTCCTCCATTAGGACACGCCCCCCTCACCATGTAAACCACACCCACTTTACTTATAAAGCACTTTCAAAACTGAACACAGAAACAAACATCAAGGCCGGGGCTTTTTTTCCGATTAATTATGATTAATTAATTACATAAGGTTTAGTGCGATTAAGAACATGAATATGGGGGGGAGGGGGGGGCGTTTAAACATTAAAGCAGCCGATGCAGAGATGTTAAACCTGTGCCGCTTAAATGTGATTAATTACGATTCATTAATTACAAATTAACCAGTATAGAATATATAACAAACACAATAATACATAAAGTCTCTCGCAGTTCAGGTTAAAGTCGCGCTGCAGAAGAGAAACAGTGAAGTTAGAATAATCCAGCCGGTCTCAAACTGCTGCTTTAAAACAGGCTTCATTAAGTCGGCTGAACTGAAAAAACTTGATTTGACAACTTTACAAATCTGCTGCTCAAATGTCAAGTGTGAATCATTTTGACAAATGAGTCATAATGACGTCATAAAATCATTTAAACCCCAGGTCAGCTGAAGGGGCGTGGCCACTTGGGCTAAAAACAATCACCTCTGATTCTCCTGGTTAACATTCAGATCCTTCAAACGGTCCCGGACAGAGGGAGGAGCCTGAGCCATCAGTGTAAACGTGTGTGGAAACATCAGGTGTTTTTCTCGTCATCATCACAGCAGCACCAGGAGGCTGAGGCGTTTAAGGCCTGCGGGAAACCAAAGCTCTGCTCTGTAAACTTAGTTCTATGTGAGTTTGTTTAAGGTGAGACGCTGCAGGAGAAACAGGGAAAAGTAGACTGATACAGATATGACGTATTGGCCATAGTTTAGTATTGGGCCTGACTTCCCTTGTGGAGACAGAACGCTCGTCTGTCGTAACAAACAGGAAGAGGCTCCGTTGTAAAAGCTCTTCTGTGATTGGCTCTGGCTCTGGACACCTGGTCCTGATTACAGCCTGAGTCAAACATTTGGACGTATTTGGGGGAAAGTGCGATTACGAAACGAGCGCTGATTCATCTCCACAGATTAACGTCAGAATAAAAACGTCTGAGTCTGAGTCAGCAGACGCACGAGGACGAGGACGAGGTCACTTTCTCCTAAACTCACAGACTTTCCTGTTTCTGTCTCTGATCGAGCTGAACGTAACGACCTCCGACTGTAATAAAGGACCTGGTTTGTGGAAAGGCTGTGGGTCAGGGCCGGTTTTACGACGTTTATTTTGTGGGATGAACTGGAAAGATCCAAAGTGTCCCGGAGCGTCTGAGAGCTTTTCAGAGTAAAAGCATCAACAACAAACGCACGTATACCAGAGTGTGGGCTGAAGAAACAGAGTAAATGTACTTCAGTCCTGTACTCGAGGACCTGAACTTTACTCGAGTAGTATTTGTGTTGAACTTGATTTTCCTCCGCTCCATTTGAAAGATAAATACGACACTTTCTGCTAAAGCACCTTCAGCAAATACTAAAGTACTTTTACTTTGAAGGGAATAATGGATTATAGTATCTGTGCTTTTAACTCGAGTACGGCTTGTTCCTAAAAAGGGCATAAGGGTCCTCATGTGTCCTCATGTGTCTCATGTGTCCTCATGTGTCCTCATGTGTCCTCACCTCATGTGTCCTCATGTGTCCTCCTGTGTCCTCATGTGTCCTCATGTGTCCTCATGTGTCCTCATGTGTCCTCATGTGTCCTCATGTCCTCATGTGTCCTCCTGTGTCCTCATGTGTCCTCCTGTGTCCTCATGTGTCCTCATGTGTCCTCATGTCCTCCTGTGTCCTCCTGTGTCCTCATGTCCTCCTGTGTCCTCCTGTGTCCTCCTGTGTCCTCATGTGTCCTCCTGTGTTCTCATGTGTCCTCATGTGTCCTCCTGTGTCCTCGTGCTCCAGGTGCAGATGGAGGTGTCCTGCAGTGACCGGGCTCTCCACAGCGCCCCCTCAGACCTGCCCCGGGGGATCCGCTCGCTGGACCTGTCCCGTAACCGCCTGCAGAACCTGAGTCAGGAGACGCTGTCCTTCCACACCGACCTGCACCTCCTGAATCTCCACGGCAACAAGATCCACTTCATCCAGCCCGGCCTGTTCGCCCACATGCCCCGCCTCCAGGTCCTGGACCTGTCCCGTAACCACCTCAGCGCCCTGGCCGAGCACAGGACGCCGCTCGGGCCCCTCGGCACCGTCCAGTCCCTGGATCTGTCCGGGAACGGCCTCTTCACCGGGATGACCGACGTGTTCCTGCACGACTCGCCGCAGCTGGTACGCCTCGGTTTATATTCAAATAAAAACAATCAATCAATCAATCAAAGTAATAAATCAATATGAACAGCTCACATATACACTGGGAACAAGTGGAACAGATTGGGCAAAAAAAAATTAAATTGGAGATTTTATTTTCTTTTAAGTGGAAACATTTGGGGGGAAAATGTTAAAAAACAAATTGGGGGAAATTGAAAAAAAAATTAAAAAAAATGGGGGAGAAAAAAGTGAAAAAATAATAAATTGGGGAAAATAAATAAAAAATAGAAAGATTTTTTTTATATATATTTGGTAAAATAGTGTAAAATTAGGGGAAAATGACAAAAAAAGTGGAAAAAACACCAAATTCAAAAAAGTTCAGTTAATTCGTGTGAAAATCTATTGTACTTTATACTATGTTGTCCAGCCGTGCTTGTAAAGACACAAACTTACCAGTTAATTTGTACATGTATATTTAAAATAATAAGAACAAAGGAGTTACTTTATCATGTATATGTTCTATATCTTTTAGTTCCATTCATCATTTTACATCAAATAAAAACGATCAACCTAAATAATACAAATAAATCAATATGAACAGCTCACATATACTGGGAACAAATTGGGCAAAAAAAAAAAAAATTTTTTAAGTGGAAACATTTGGGGGGGAAATGAAAATGGTGGTAAAATGGAAAGTTTTTTGGGGTCAAATGAATTGGGAAAACATGTTAAAAAGAAATTGGTGAAAATTTGAAAAAAAAATTGGGGGGGAATTGAAACATTTGGGAAAATTAGAAAAACATTGAGAAAAAAATGTAAAAAATAGGGGAGACATTTTTTTTTAAATTAAAAAATTTGGGGGGGGAAAAATAAATAGAAAATTATAGATTTGGTAAAATAGTGGAAAAAACACAAAATAAAAAAAGTTCAGTTCATTCGTGTGAAGATCTACTTTATACTATGTCGTCCAGCCGTGCGTGTAAAGACACAAACATACCAGTTAATTTTGCACATGTATATTTAAAGTAATAAGAACAAAGGAGTTACTTTATCATGTATATGTTCTCCTGTATGTTTTCTAAACAGGTCAACCTCTCTCTGAGCGGGAACAGCATCACTAAGATCTCCGGCGACGCCTTCCGAGGAGCCGCGTCTCTACAGAAGGTCGACCTCCACAATAACGTGGTGATGGAGATCGAAGCCGGCGCCTTCGACTCGCTCTTCCACCTGTCGGACCTCGACCTGTCCAAGAACTCCATCAACTGCATCACGGACTTCGACCTGCGCAGCCTCCGCACGCTCAACCTCAGCCAGAACAGCCTGGAGATGTTCCAGAGCTCTCCCTCCGACCAAGTGTCCGAGCTGCTGTCCCTCGACCTGAGCCAGAACAACCTCCCGCTGCTGCCGCTCCTGCCCCGGAACAACCGGCTGGAGCGCCTGGACGTGTCCCGCAATCAGATCCAGAGCGTCAACGTCACCGGGAGCTACGGCGGACAGATGTTCTTCTTCTGCACCTGCCTGGCTCCGCCTCCGAGCGTCACCAAGCATCACACCTGCTTCCATCACCTGAGGTTTGTGCTCAAATCAGTCACAGCCCAAAATCACAGCTGCACCCAACATAAAGACATAAACATAAAGGCGAGAAGACAGTAAATAAGACAATGTAAAGCTCAGTGTCTTCCTCTGTGGGACCTCGTGGTCTTTGGTTAGAGGCCTTTATGGAGACTCCACAGCGTCACCTTCAGTTCAAAATTGGGGGGAAAAAAATTAAAATCTGGGGGAAAAGGTGAAAAAAATGTATTAAAAAAATAAATAATTAAAAATGGGGGAAAAAGTTAAACATTTGTGAAAAAGTGGGAAAAAATGAAGGAAAAAAGTGTAAAATTTGAAAATAAATAAGGAACAATTGGGAAAAAATTAAAAAATTGGGGGGGGGGAAGTGAAAACAGAAATAATCATTTAAATTAAAACCGGCAACATTTGTGGGGAAAAAAGTGGTACAAATTGGGGACATGTTGGAATAATTGGTTAATAATGGAGGGAAAGATTTTTTTTGTTCTAACTTTCTTGTCGATGTTTTGCGGTTTTTTTCAAGAAGGTTTTAGATTTGGGTAAAGCTGAACTGAAGAAAATGTGCTCAGTTCAGGCGAAGGTTAAGAGGTTAAAAGGTTAATGACTTTTAGGATTAGGATAAACTTTATTGTCCCATAGGGAAATCATTTGTCTTGGACTTTCCATGCTGTGGTTCCTACAATAACAGTAAAATACAAACAAAAGGACAACAGTCAGCTTTTAGTTCCCTGGTCCATTATAAACGTCATATATAAAGCACAATATCTGAAAGCGGTTCTTTATTTTGGGCTTCACTGCTGAGGTTCCTCCCTTGGTGAAACTCGTCCCTCAGTGACACAAACCCCTGACTTACAGGTTCCTCGACATGAGCTACAACAACTTCCAGAGCCTCCCGGAGTGTCTGTTCCACACCATGCTGTCGCTCGAGGTCCTGAACGTCAGCAACAACTGCATCGCGTCCTTCTCCATCTCCCGCGACCTCCTTCTCCCCAAAGTCCTCGTCCTGGACCTCAGCGAGAACTCCTTACAGACGTTCCAGATCAGCCCGGGGAGTCTGCAGTCGCTCCAGGAGCTTTACCTGAGCGGGAACAGCCTCGCCGTCCTGGACTCGCGGAGCTTCCAGAGCCTCGCGAACCTCAGACTCCTGCACCTCCAGAGGAACGACATCCAGGTCTGTCCGCACGCCGGCGAGTCCAGCGAGTCCAGCGAGTCCGGCGAGTCCGGTGAGACCTCGTCCTCCTGCACGGCGTTCCAGTCCATCCCCAGTCTGGAGTTCCTCGACCTCTCGGAAAACAACCTGCTCAGACTCCCGCCCGACGCCTTCCAGAACACTCCACTCAAACACCTGGATCTGTCCACCAATCCGGGCCTGGTCCTGCACCGGGACTCCTTTTCAGGACTCGAGAACTCTTTGGTGAGGATCTCATTATGTCTTTTCTTTAATTACACGTTTATTTGGTTCTGCAACGGAGAAATGATGTTTGATAACCAGGACGAACAGTCCAGTAAATCCATACATGTAGATCCATCCCATCTCTTTACCTCCATGGCTTTTACTTTACTTTTCTCTCTTCTGTTGGAAGATCTGCAAATGTACGATATCGAGTTGATCTCCAAAGTCAAGGATTGGGGGGGGGGGGGGGGAATAGCGGGACAATGGGGAAAAATTATTGGAAAAATGAGTGGAAAATGTTGGGAAAATTCGGAAATAAAATAGGGGGAGGTGGGATTTGGGGAAAATTTTGAAAATAACATTTTGGGAAAATTGGAAAAGTTTTGGGAAAAGTTTGAAAAAATAGGAATAAAAGTTTTAAAAAAACAATTAAATCTGGGAAAAAATTGTAAAAAATGTTGTGAACATTTGGGAAAACATAGGGCGATAATGGAGAACAGGTGGAATAAATGGGGAAAGTATTTTTTACCCTTTTGTAGTCTGTTCAGGAGAATTATCTTTTTAATCAATCAATCAATGGTTTTGTATAGCCCAATATCACAAAGGAGTTTCCTCACAGCTGCACCGAACATTAAGGCAATAAAACAGAGCAGTAAATAAGACAATGTAAAGTTCAGGTGAATCAAGTATCCAGGCAAACATAAAGTCCAAATAAGTGTCAGCAGTGGGTGTCCCCTGTCCTTAGACTCTCCAGCACGGCAAGGAAAAAGTCAAAAACCCAGTGGGAGAAACGAGAAACCTTGGGGAGAACCACAGAAGGAGAGATCCACTCCCATGGACGGACAGGCTATAGAGACCCAGGGCCGATGGGATCCCTCAGCAGACGGGCCAAGATCGAGACCGTCCAGTCCTTGTTGTCAATCCAGTAGGCAGGGTTCCTCGGTTCAGCCGGGTTCCTCCATTCGATCTAGACAGACACTCCCAAGGGGGAGTGGGACAGGAGACACCATGTGAATAGTAATGAACAGACAACAGATAAAATAAATATTGTATCATAATAAGACAAAGTTTGCAGTAAGAAGAGGAAGAGGATAGAGCTCAGTGTACCGTACTTCCCACAGCAGTGTTTCTTTACTTCAGGCTGAGGGTTAGAGCTTTACTTCAGGCTGAGGGTTAGAGCTTTACTTCAGGCTGAGGGTTAGAGCCTTACTTCAGGCTGAGAGTTAGAGCTTTACTTCAGGCTGTGAGTTAGAGCTTTACTTCAGGCTGTGGGTTAGAGCTTTACTTCAGGCTGTGGGTTAGAGCTTTACTTCAGGCTGAGTTAGAGCTTACTCAGCTGTGGGTTAGAGCTTTACTTCAGGCTGAGGTTAGAGCTTTACTTCAGGCTGTGGGTTAGAGCTTTACTTCAGGCTGTGGGTTAGAGCTTTACTTCAGGCTGAGGGTTAGAGCTTTACTTCAGGCTGTGGGTTAGAGCTTACTTCAGGCTGAGGGTTAGAGCTTTACTTCAGGCTGTGGGTTAGAGCCTTACTTCAGGCTGAGGGTTAGAGCTTTACTTCAGGCTGTGGGTTAGAGCTTTACTTCAGGCTGAGGGTTAGAGCTTTACTTCAGGCTGTGGGTTAGAGCCTTACTTCAGGCTGAGGGTTAGAGCTTTACTTCAGGCTGAGGGTTAGAGCTTTACTTCAGGCTGAGAGTTAGAGCTTTACTTCAGGCTGAGGGTTAGAGCTTTAACTGACCTGATCATTCAAAGAGGTACGACAAGCGACAAAGTAAAATAAATGTCGATCTTTACAGATTTCTGACAGTTTGCTTCATCATCGTTATTGAGAAAGTCCCAGTATTGAGATGTTCCTTTATCACCCAGACCTAATGATCAAAGCTCAGTGCAGATGTGAGAGATCTTTGTTGTAATGAGATCTTTGTTCCAGGTGCACCTCTTCCTGAAGGAGAACAACCTGACGGAGCTGAACTCTGACCTGTCCGCTCTGACCAGGCTGAAGTACGTGGATCTGTCCACGAACCAGCTGACCACGCTGCCCCCGTGGAGCCGCCAGTCGTCCATCGAGTCTCTGAACCTGCAGAACAATAACCTGGTGACGCTGGAGCAGAGCACGGTGCTGGCTCTGGAGCGCTCCCTGAAGACGCTCTACGTGGGCGCCAACCCTCTGCGCTGCTGCTCCAACCTGGCCTTCCTCCACCTGCTGCAGCGCTCGGCCGTGGTGGTGGCCGACATCGAGGCCGTCACCTGCCTGTACCTCGAGGACTCTCCGCCCGTCAGCATCGAGAAGGTCACGCAGGAGATGTGCGAGGACCTGCACAACGGCAGCGTCAACGTGGTCATGGCGGTGATGGCGGCGCTGGTGCTCGCCGTGGCCCTGGCGCTGATCGTGAAGTGCTGTCAGGCCCGAAGGCGGAGGAGGAGGATGAGGAGCTACAGAGCGTAGGGTCTGGACTGAGGTCGAGGAGTCTGAACGTCCTCGACTGGATGGAGGAGGAGTTACAGAGCGTAGGAGGAGGAGCTACAGAGCGTAGGAGGAGGAGCTACAGAGCGTAGGGTCTGGACTGAGGTTGAGGAGTCTGAACGTCCTCGACTGGACAGAGGAGGAGTTACAGAGCGTAGGAGGAGGAGCTACAGAGCGTAGGAGGAGGAGCTACAGAGCGTAGGGTCTGGACTGAGGTCGAGGAGTTTGAACGTCCTCGACTGGACGGAGGAGGAGCTACAGAGCATAGGAGGAGGAGCTACAGAGCGTAGGAGGAGGAGCTACAGAGCGTAGGGTCTGGACTGAGGTCGAGGAGTTTGAACGTCCTCGACTGGACGGAGGAGGAGCTACAGAGCGTAGGAGGAGGAGCTACAGAGCGTAGGAGGAGGAGCTACAGAGCGTAGGGTCTGGACTGAGGTCGAGGAGTCTGAACGTCCTCGACTGGACGGAGGAGGTCGTCTGGTTTTCATCTTCAGAAGCTTCTTCTCGCTCTTTGAAGGTTTCGTTCATACAGCTGCGTTTTGACTAATGAAACACGTTTGTGCTTTTGTTGCTCGGACAACAGCCTTTTTGCAGCTGCTGCCTTTTCTGTTTTTATTGACTGTATTTATTCTGTTTAAATAATCAATAATCGGAGATGCTGCTGTTCCCACACTGACCATGGCTCGTTCAGTGATTCGTCTGCTCTCACATTTGTGGCTTTTTCAATGAAAAACTACAACAGCCTAAGGGAATAATAATAATAAGGGAATTTTAAAATTCCACCACCATTTTAAAAAACACCACTGCCCTGACAAAATGAAAAGTCTTAATTAACGATATTATTAGAAGTGAAGTAATGATGAAGGAAAAGTTATAGTTAGTTCAATCTTACCCTTGTTTTGTCTGACTTGGCGGCTGAAAACAACTGTCTATCAAATCCTCAATATCCTCAATAAAACTTCTACCTAAAATAAAGTGAAAAATCAATAAACAAACGTAGACATGTCACGTGTTCCCGTCCGGAATCGAACTCGTCACTGGTTTTGACCAAAGACTGAAGACTTTTCTGACTGAAACTGTTTTTAGTGTTTATTAGGAGGAGGTGTGGCTATGGCCGTCCTGACCCCTCCCCTCAGGAGTGGGTGGAGTTTACATAGACCTCTGGTTTGTCCGATATTGGACTATCAGAGCGAGAAGAAGCTTCTGAAGGAGAGGGTTCTGTTCCTGCACAGACTGATTGTTTTTAAACCAAAGGAACTGTAACTTCTCACCAAGTGACTCATTCACTCCAGCAGCACTTTTTAAAACCACTTTTCAAAGTTCCGACTGAATAAACTGATAGAAATGAAGAATATATGAAGCACTACCACGGACCACTGAAGAAGAGAGTGTGTGAGGTCTGAAACATGCACTGTGCACTGGAACTGACAAACAAACAGCAGCGGACCGAGAGCACAGCCTTGGGGCGCTCCAACACACCGCTTAACTGTTCTGTAAACCACATATTTAAATATGGCTGCACTGTTTGAAAAGAAAATCACATATATCAACTTTACTAATACTTTTGCGATATCAAAGTCGAGACGCTGCAGGTGAAAACAGGATGTGTCGCTTTGAGCCGGAGATTTATCCAGGAAGTCACTCCAACATTTTGAATTTTTTAAAAATTTAAAATAAATTTATTTATTTGATTTTTTTTTTGTTGTTGACATTTTTTAAAAACTTTAGAACATTTTTGAAATGTTTGGAAAATTTAAAAACAAGTTGGAACATTTTTGAAAAAGTTGTAAACATTTTGTAAAATGTCCTCCCACATGTCTGTCTCCCTCCCTGGTCTTTCTCACGCTTCATTCACAAATACTGACATGTTTGATAAGAGAATCCTTTATTAATTTCATAATGGAGAAATTCACTTGTTACATTCGGCTCTTAATAAGATCACTCAGGAGAGACAGGAAATGTGCAAACAGTTAAATAGCAGGTATCCACGTGTAGCAGGAAAGGCTGTGACCGAGATGACGCTGTGATCCAAATATGGTCATTTCCTTTGTGGGAGGAACCACACATTATGAACATTATTCAGCACATGTTTCCCTCCTTAATGTAAAGTAAAACCCCACAATTTTAAAAACAACTCGAAACTTCTCTCTGGCAGATGTTTTTAGTTTTTTTTTGGTGCAGCTTTAATTCTACCGTTTGTGTTTTCGGCATAAACCATTTCAAATGTTTGTTGTTTCTGTCGATTCGTGAAGGAAAAGCCGTTTAACAAATGTGAATCCAACTAAACACTAATGTTAGGAAGTGAAACTCACACTACAGAGCAAACGAAGGACTGATCTGCACTTTACGTTTGTGTGACACTAAAATGAAGGATGTTTTTATATATTTGTATTGTCTTATAAATGTCTAAATATGAAGAGTTTTTCTTTAATAAATGACTTTGTGGTGAATCATGGAGTGAGTTCAATGCTCTGTAGTTTAGCCTCGATTCTGACGAAACGATCCAGATGTTTCCAGATGTTGTAAAAAAAAAAAAGGATGAATCAGACTCAGATTCATCCAGAGGAAACTAAACCTCACCTTTAATATGTTCATGATAAAGAAACCACAGGAATTATAGAAATGAAAAGGACAAAACACACCAGGTTTGGATAAACGGAGAAATGTCCAACAAAAGGTCCTCAAACACAGGTGTGCCACAGGGTTGCGTCCTGTCTCCTCTTCTTTTTATTTTGTACACGGACAGCTGTAGGGCGTCACAGGAGGGCAGTCACATTGTTAAGTTCTCCGATGATCCTGCTCTCCTAACTCTGCTCGAGGGCCCTGCCTCTGGTCATGGTCAGGCTCTAGATACTTTCGTTGAATGGTGTGATGCAAACTCTTTAGATCTGGGGCGGCACGGTAGTACAGCGGTTACGCTCGTGCTTCACAGCTAGAAGGTCCCGGGTTCGATTCCCACCTGGACGGGGCCTTTCTGTGTGGAGTTTGCATGTTCTCCCGTGTCTGCGTAGGTTTCCTCCGGGTACTCCGGTTTCCCCTACCACTAAAAACATGTACAATAGGCCAGGATGAATGAGAGTGTGTTTGAGAGTGCGCATGGGGGACGACGGATGAAAATTAGCCCAAGGCTACAATCCGGTGTGCTTGTTCATTAACTTGCACTGTCCCTACCAAATAAAAAAATAAATAAACCAATATCTCAATGTGTCTAAAACAAAGGAGTTGATCATTGACTTTAGGCGCAGCAAGAATGCTTGTGGAATGAGCAGCATTCATAATAAAAATGTGGACATTGTTGACTCTTATCAGTACTTAGGCACTATATTTGACTCTCAACTAAAGTTTGAGTCAAATACAGAAGCAATTATTAAGAAAGGTCAACAGAGAATGTATCTTTTGAGGAAGCTCTGTTCTTTTAATGTTTGTGATACAATTTTATGTAACTTTTACAATTCTTTTATTGAAAGTCTTTTGACATTTTCTTTCATTTGTTGGTTCAATGGGTTGTCTGTAAAAAACCAGAACGGTCTGCACAACATTGTAAAAAGTTGCTCTAAAATTATAGGGGTCCAGCTGAAAGACTTAAGTTCACTCTGGAAGAAGCGAGCTATTGATAAGGCTAAACAAATCATTAGCCAACCAGAGCACATTCTGTCCTCCGAGTTTCGGTTGCTGTCCTCTGGGTGGCGCTATAATGTGCCGCAAGCAACAAAGAATCGTTATCTGTTGTCTTTCATACCTTCAGCTATAAAGCTGCTAAACAAGGATGAATCTCATTTTAATCATTAATGTGTCGTCTTAGATCGGCTATGGCTCCAGGTTTCTTGCTGACTTATTTTATTTGTAAGTGTTCGGCCTATTCTGTGTGCTGTATTAATGAGATGGATGAACGTTTGGGAAGCTGCAAATGAAATAAAGAAATAAAGTCTTCTGAATCTGAATCTGAATCTGAATCTGAATCTGAATCTGAAACCTCACCAACATTACAAGGATATAATTAATTAAACACATTTTAAGTGTTTTGTCTGTTAATCGTTAGGCAGAAAGAAAGTTGAACTAATGAATAAGATGGTGCTTTTATTTTGGCGTGCTGGAATGAAACAGGAAGTCACTTCTTGGGCGGCGTTGTTATGATTTGAAGTTGTGCACAGAGTCAACATCAGCCTGAGTGTGTTCACAGATGTGCAGGTGCATAAAGCAGATGTGTGTGTTCACAGATGTGCAGGTGCATAAAGCAGATGTGTGTGTTTACAGATGTGCATAAAGCAGATGTGTGTGTTCACAGATGCAGGTGCATAAGCAGATGAGTGTGTTCACAGATGTGCATAAAGCAGATGTGTGTGTTCACAGATGTGCAGGTGCATAAAGCAGATGTGTGTGTTCACAGATGTGCATAAAGCAGATGTGTGTGTTCACAGATGTGCAGGTGCAGAAAGCAGATGTGTGTGTTCACAGATGTGCATAAAGCAGATGTGTGTGTTCACAGATGTGCAGAAAGCAGATGTGTGTGTTCACAGATGTGTAGGTGCATAAAGCAGATGTGTGTGTTACAGATGTGCATAAAGCAGATGTGTGTGTTCACAGATGTGCAGAAAGCAGATGTGTGTGTTCACAGATGTGCAGGTGCATAAAGCAGATGACTCACGCTCAGATTCCTTCATCAGCGTTTCTAAAAGCCCGTAACATGGCCGCCCTAATGGCCGCCGCGAGCGATGGCGTGAGCTCCGGGCCGCGGCGTTTGTGTGAAAGTGAAACCTGAAAGTCGAGCTCCTCGTCTTTTGTCCGGTGAATCTGCGGCGGCCCAGAGGGTTTGGGTGTCGGCCGTGTCCCGGGGGCCGCGAGCCGCCGTTACAGGAACACACTTCGTACTGAGTGAGAGGCTCGAGCGAAGCCTCTGTGACGTTAGAGTCACTCGTCTGCTTCGTTTACTAGGACCAACCAAAACATGTACAATAGGTCAATCCTCCAGGACGGGTCAAATGCAGAGGACACACTTGTACAGGGAGAATAAGTTGACCTTAAAGGTGCAGTACGCAAAGACTTGATATTAGAGCGTCATAGACCTTTAGTGAGGCCCGGGGGCCAAAGTGAGGCCCTCAGACAGGACTTCTCTCTGCAAGGTTAAACTGCTTTATTTGTCATTATACAGCAACTGTGGCGTGTTTACATGCATGAGACCCATGTGTGTTCATTAACATGCGCTGTCCCGACCAAATAAACCAATAAATAAATAAAAAAAATAAAAAATAGATGTGGAGCCAGGCTGATGGTCAGAGGATTCACCTGTTGTACATGTTTTTAGTGGTTGGGTAAACCGGAGGGAACCTACGCAGACACGAGGAGAACATCTCGTTGGGCGTCATGGCGGTGTGTAAACAAACAGCAGCCTCCCTCTCTCTTGGTACAGCTGTGTTTTACTGGATACTTTTGTTCATCTAAACAAACAGCGGTTTATAAAGACATTTATTTCTTCTTCTGAGACACTGAAGAGGCGCTGAGAGCCCCCCCTACAGCTCAGAGGAGGCGTCACAAGAGGAGCTACAGGAACAAAGAGAGGAAGAGAAGATGGTGAAGGACTGAGGACTAACACCTGAACACAGTTTCACTGTACTTTATATTTGTGCAGTACAAGGACAAATACAGCACTTACTTACACGAGTATCAGAAGTATTAGTATGTTTTTATTTAGACACTTTAACCAAAAGGAAAGAAGCTTTGTACCAGGTTAGAGCAGAGTCGTCCCGGGGCAGGCTGATGTTACAGGGCTGATGTTACAGGGCTGATGTTACAGAGCTGATGTTTAATGCAGATGTTTAATGCAGATGTGTGACATCATCATTAACATACATGTAAATATGTTTGAATCTTTATTTAATGTTCTGATACGATACATGTTTGATATCAAAGAAGAACTCTTATATCAGGCTCATTCTGATCTGAAGCCACATCTCCAAAGGTCTGGACATTCATGAAGGATTTAGAACAAACATGTGGAAACATCTGGATCTGCCGTGTTTGAGGCGAAAGCTCAGGATGTGAGTCTGTGTCCGGTCTGAGCGGAAACGCTTTCATCACAAACAAACGTTATCATGAAGACACAGAGACTTTCCACTGAAACAAACAGACATTTATTTATTTAACCCATAACAACAACATAAACATCACCAAGACAACAACATAAACATCACCAAGACAACAACAACATAAACATCACCATAACAACAACAACATAAACATCACCAAAACAACAACATAAACATCACCAAAACAACAACAACATAAACATCACCAAAACAACAACAACATAAACATCACCAAAACAACAACAACATAAACATCACCATAACAACAACAACATAAACATCACCAAAACAACAACAACATAAACATCACCAAAACAACAATAACATAAACATCACCAAAACAACAACAACATAAACATCACCAAAACAACAATAACATAAACATCACCAAAACAACAACAACAACATAAACATCACCAAAACAACAATAACATAAACATCACCAAAACAACAACAACAACATAAACATCACCAAAACAACAACAACATAAACATCACCAAGACAACAACAACATAAACATCACCAAGACAACAACATAAACATCACCAAGACAACAACATAAACATCACCATAACAACAACAACATAAACATCACCAAGACAACTCGAGCAAACGTAGATGAACCTTTAACCCTCGCCTGAACCGAGCACATTTTCTCCAGTTTGGCTTTACCTGAATCTAAAAGTTTAGTTTATTTATTTATTTGACAGTTACGTGTACAGGAGCTTTAATCAGGATATGAAAAGATACTTTGTACCAGACTTTAGCTCTTGAAGCTAATTTCCATCTGCAGTCCCCAAGACATACAATTACAAAACACTACAAAAACATAAAACACATACCCTAACCCAGTTCATAATATTTACAGACAATATTTACATTTTATAAACATTTTTAAAAAAGTACATTTTATCAAAGGGAAAACTTGTTCTTCTATAGTCTATACCCACACACTACCCTTCTCAGATGTAAACGTGTGTAGTAATAGTAGTTGTTGTTGTTGTTGTTTTTCTTGCTGACATGTTTGAGTTCCCAGAAAATGTTGTTTTAAGTCTTTGCATAGTTTTAGTGCAGTTGGAAGTTTGTTCCATTCTGAGATAGTTTTAAAGAAAATGCCGATTGTCCTGATGCTGTTTTTGGTTTTGGTTCATTGGTCTTTGACTGTTGATCTTGTTGTTCTGACTCTGATCAGATGTTTACTGGACAAACCTTTTTAGTGGTGGAGGCGCCACATTATTAACAATCTTGAAGAGTAACTTTAGACTGGCTGACTTAACTATATATTCAAAATGGAGCATTTTATATTTGGTTAAAATTTGACAGTGATGATACTGTCGTGATTTCCTATCTAGAATAAGTGCTGCTTATAAAGAGATTCTAAAGGTTTTATTGTGGATTTGTTGCATGATACACCAAAGAGTTAGTGAGGTAATATCATTGAAGTAGGTTTTAGCTCCTTGTATTGTCAATGAATTTCTTATACATATGTATGGCATTACCTTTTTGATGTGTTTCTTAAAGCTTAGTCTCTAAATTGTCAAGGTATCTGAACTCATTGACATTTTCAATTTTTTCTCCTTTTACTGTAATTAAGGGATATGTTTTTTTGTTGAGAAAAACATTGTCGCAGTTTTACTCACATTCAGTGTTAGACAGGAATCATTCAGCCATATAGAAATTTTGTCCATTGCCTTTGATAGTTTGGTTGCCACTTGTTCGTGGTCCTTCCCATCCGTGTAGATAACAGTGTCGTCAGCATTTATATATAAACTAAACAATAATGGCCCCAAGATAGATCCCTGTGGCACTCCCATAGTGCACACTGAGAGCGCCCAGCTAAATAGGATTTAATCCAATCAGTTTGGACAATAAGACCAGATGTTTAACGGTATCAAAAGCCTTTCGTAGGTCTAAAAACACAGCACCTTTCCTGTGTCAAGGCTTGATTTGATTGATTCCATAAAACAACAACAGGCAGTTTCAGTGGAATGATTAGTTCTGAAGTTGAACTGCATATGGAGCAATAGAGACTCGTTTTCAAGGTGTGTCGTTAACTGTTCAGCAAAAACACTTTCTCTACAGCTTTGGAAGAACAGGGAGTAAACTTTTTAGTCTATAGTTGCTTATGGCTCGTTTATCGCCTGATTTGTAAATAGGGGAAACAATGGCAGATTTTAGTGCTGTGGGAAAAGTACATTCCTCAAGGGAACTATTTATTAATTTGGTTATTGGAGGCGTTAAATAATGTTTGTATTTTTGAGAAATATGGCGTCACGTCCATAGAGATCCTTAGCTTTAGAGTTTGAGATTCATCTGTGGGTTTAAGGCTGAGAGAAGTTTCATCACTGGCTACAGTTTGATTAGAATGTTCACTTGTAAAATTTGTACTTAATTCTAAAACAGAATTTAAAAAATTATTATTAAAATGTTCTGCCACAACCAAATGGTTGTGTTGTTCAGTGTTAATTTTGACAACATATTTTAATTTAGTTTTAGTCTTAGTCTTTTGACGAAAATATCTTCAATTTTAGTCTAGTTTTACTCGACTAAAATTGCAAGTAAATTTAGTCGACTAAATTTACTTGCAATTTTTGCAACTTTGCATTTATAATCTTCATTATAATCATATTTAATCAGCTCCTCTGCTTCATGGAGCTGCTCCACATGAACAAAGCTCAGAGGATTTACATGATCTGAGGCTCTTTCAGACGGTCAATAGATGTTTGGATGATTTTAGTTTCTCCTTTTCATTTTTATTTAGTCTCATTTTAGTCGACTAAAATATCTGGACATTTTAGTCACAGTTTTAGTCTCATGAAAAACTTTTAATTTAGTTTTAGTCCAATTTTAGTCACAGAAATATCACTTTGACTAAAATTAAGACTAAATATTTTAGTCGACGAAATTAACACTGGTGTTGTTCTGATTTGCTGATTTTTCTTTCCTGAAAGTTTATCAATATTTTTCCACAAAATTGTATTTTTCCCTCTTTAATTATATCCAAAAAGAAATTAGTTTTTTCTGCTCTGAGTAGTGAAGTAACCTTATTTCTACAGTTTTATATACAAACCGATCGGTGGTGAGACCTGCCTTAAAAACATCTGTTTCATCTGGAGCCAGACTGTTAAACCATTTGAGCTCTTTTTCAGGGGCTTTGTTTTAAATATGATGCTATCAAGGATTTCGTTTTTTTCTATCACATTTTTACAGATATCTTCACATTTTTTGTCTGAGGTCATATCCATCCAGTTTATTTCTTTAAGTTCATTTTCAAACATTGGTTTGTTTCTGCGTGGCATGAATGAAACCATTTTATTATTTCCCATGCTATATTCATCTTTCAATTGAACTTTTGGTAGTTTTCAAACTATTAATGTTAAGTTGTGATCTGACAGACCAGTAATAAAGTTGTATGTCTTTGTTATGCGACATGGTATGTGTGAATATTAAGTCTATTCAAGTTTGAGAAGTATTAGTTATTCTTGTGGGGCTGTTTAGTAGTTGTGACATTTGAAATTTAGCTGTAAGATCCTTGAATTTTTTTCTTCTTGCTTTATCAAACCAGTTCAGATTAAAATCTCCAATCAGAATTAATTCTTTACTGTTAAATCTTTTAAGTACTTCTGATAATTGTTCAAAAAACACTTTCGCACTGGGCGCTCTATAAAAAATGACATTTCTGGTGACAGTCATTTTAACAGCAACACATTCAAGAGAGGTTTTTTGTTTTTGTGTCAATTTGTTGACACTGGAAGCATCTTTAATATAAATTAAGACCCTCCTCCTTTGCCATGAATTCTGTCTTGTCTTTATACATGATACTCTCTGATATGAAACACTGCAGCAGGTGATGTCAACAACTGCTCCATCTGCTCTGATTTAGATACTAAGCTTCTTATATTTATATAACCACCAAAAAGACCTTTAGGCCCACAAGACTTTAGCATGATTCACAGTTTGGATCATTTTTCCACAACATTGGGTTGTTCTGTTTCTTTGTCTTATTGCAGCAGTTCCACGAACAGCAAGATTAGTCCCTAGAACAGCCCGGATGGTAGCAGGGCTAGGAGCGGGCTGGTTCCATAAACAGGCCGGGGGTAGCAGGGCTAGGAGCGGGGCTGGTTCCTAGAACAGGCCGGGGGGTAGCAGGTCTAGGAGCGGGGCTGGTTCCATAAACAGGCCGGGGGGTAGCAGAGCTAGGAGCGGGGCTGGTTCCTAGAACAGGCCAGGTGGTAGCAGGTCTAGGAGCGGGGCTGGGTCCTAGAACAGGCCGGGGGGTAGCAGGGCTAGGAGCGGGGCTGGTTGATGGGACATGCCAGGTTGTTGCAGTGCGAGTAGCTCAGGGGTAAAGCTGGTGGACCAGGATTCAGTTGCACATCTCCTCTCTTTGAGTGATGTTTGCGTCTTTGTTAGATTTCCAGTTACATGTTTTCTGTCGGTAATTTGAATAAAGAATCAAACGTCCGTGTCCAAAAACATCAATTGATTTACTTTTCTGTTTAGAGGTGAGTAATTCCCAAGATTAGACGGTACATTTCCAGTCAGGAAATGGCCTTGCAGAGGACGAACAAGGACCAGGCAGAGACACAGCAGCTCCACACAAACAACACAAACAACATAAACAACATAAACAACACAAACAACACAAACAACACAAACAACACAAACAACACAAACAACACAAACATGTTGAATCTTCTCTACTTAAATGTCCTTTTATTTGTGTTGAACAAACATTGAATAGAAACCATCAAAGCTGAGGAATATTGCAGTTTATGGACCAAGATCTAAAACCTAACAAACCACAGCTGCCCCGAGCAGCCATCTTCTTACAGCCTCTAGGCCAGGGCCTCATTTGAAAGCTAAGACCCACAAAACTGATCTTTTTCCTCACGTCTCGTTTTCGTCTCTTTTGTTGCTCGTTTACTTTTCTCTTGGGTAAAGCCAAACCGGAGATACTCTGCTGGGTTTAGCCGGGGGTTAAGAGGTTATAAAGAGCCAGTCTTTTGATCGGCTCCCAGAAAAGAGCCGTGAATCCCATCATTAGGGCGGGGAGTTTGTGTTTAAAGTAAAGTCGAGGAGCTCAGTCCAGAGGAATGTGTTCGTGCTCAGGAAGTGCCCACTTGTAAACCACAGCCTTATCTGTTTACAGATGGAGCGATGCAGTCAGGGCTGTAATCAGGAGCAGACGCCCCCCTCCCCTGGGCCCACCCCTCCCTCGGCCTCCCCCCCCCCCCCCCTGTGCGTCACACGGCCTCACGCTGAGATCAAGGCTCCGGTAACACTTTAAACTTCGTCATGATCCAGAGAAAGTCCAGATAAAAGCCGAGACGTGATAAACTTTTCAGCGTCTGCACGAACATGTGACGAACAACAGTATCAGAAACACTCAGAGCTGCACTTACCAGAAACACTCAGAGCTGCACTTACCAGAAACACTCAGAGCTGCTGACTCTCTTTATATTTTCACTTTTCTCTGACTAAAGGTTAGAAATAATGACAGAGTTAAGAAAGAGCTGAACCTCTGAAGGGGCTTCCACACCAAACCCGCCTAAAGCCCCGTTAGCCCTGTTAGCCTCATTAGCCCTGTTAGCCTCATTAGCCCTGTTAGCCTCATTAGCCCCGTTAGCCTCATTAGCCTCGTTAGCATGTCTCCAACAGCTCATTGTTAATTAAATGTCTGCAATAAAGCACAAATGTGTGAAGCTCAGGTCAGTGTGTGATCCTTGTTAACCTCTTAACCCCCGCCTTAACCAAGCGCATTCTCTTCAGTTCGGCTTTACCCAAATCTAAAGGAGCTTCTTGACTATAGCCCAGAGTAACGCCTGATTTGAAAGCTAAGACCTACAAAACTCATCTAAGCTTCCACCTCGTTATGATCGTCATGTTTTTGTCCTTTATGGTTGTGTTTTCATCACGTTTTTGTTGCATTTTTTGACTTGTTTTGGTCAAATGATTATGACTTGATCACAGTTACATTACACGAAATGCAGCCAAAAGGCGTCAAAAAAAGCATTTACCCCCCGGCTGTAACTCTCCAGTCTACAACCTTTTAGATTTGGGTAAAACTGGAGAAAATGCGCTGGGTTAAGGCGGGGGTTAAACAGTGGTTTTATTGACTTTATTTGTGCATATTTCTTGTTTTCACGTGATGACTGGAGCTTTAGCTTGTAGCATTAGCTTGTAGCATTAGCTTTCTCCAGTGGTAAAACCCGCGTCCTCGAGGCTCAAACACGTTCTCAGCGCAGATTCAGACACTCAAATCAGTTTTAATCCTGGGTGTTCAGGTAATGAAACACTGATGTGTCTTTGTAAAAGTCCCAGAGCTGCTGAAGCTCCGGTTCACAATGAAGCTAATCCTCCGTGACTTGTTTACATCTGCGGGCGGAGCTTCAGCCACAACATCACTGTTGGAGAAAGCTCCTGATTGGTCGACGCTCGCGAATTTCTCCATAAAGGTAAACATTTCCAACTCTAGCGTCGCCGCACAGGAGGTGCTGAGGCGTCAAAAGGCTGTTTTATAGTCGAGCGTCTGATCCCGCCCACTGCAGCCCCGTCTGCTTCACGTGAGCCAGAATCGTTCGAACTTCCGCGTAGCTCCTCTGCCTTCCCATTGTGATGTATATTTTAAACATTTTTTCTTATAACATAAAAAGTGAAAGCACAAAAGAACTAAATCATAGGAACAATATATTCATGAAAAATAACTTCAAAGGTGAGACTGAAGGAGTTTGTTGTGTGTTTCCTTGTTTTGCGAAAAGATCAACCAATCACGGCGCTTACGTTCTGCAGCACTTGCCGCGGAGTCACCTTGTGCGGCAGGTGCACGTCAGCGGCAGGTGCAGCTGTCGTGAACTCCCTGATTGGCTCCCACGTGCGTCCAGCACGTAAACACGGAGCTGACGCTGAAGTATAAATTGGCCTTTAATCAGCCTAATGGTGCGTACAGACCAAACGCTGACACGCCACCAACTTCCATGTTAACCCTATGTAGACGCTTCGACGCGCTTCGAAATGTAAGCAAAGATGTCCGCGCGTATGAAGCGTTCCAAATGTGAGCAGATGAGGATTAACGCGCGTCAAAGCCAGGGAGAACAGCGCCGTACAGAGCAGGGATGCCCCGCCCACTGCTTCATGCACTCAAGTAATCACAATCTACACGTGCGTTCATTTACGCCTTGTTAACCAATCAGGGACTGGGCTCAAATAGTGAGGTCACCTGTTACCTGTTACCTGCAGCAGTGGAGCAAAACGGGCAAACGCAATATATGCCTTTCATAGGGGCGCCGAAAGTGATGTGTTCCTTTTAACAGTCTATGTGTGTCTGCCGCGAACGATCCGGCTCTTTTGAACGATCCGGCTCTTTTGAACGAGTCTTTACAGTGAACGATATGAACAGGTTCGCGCTGGTGAAGTGTTTTTTTTAAATTCCTCTTTGGGGGAGGGGCGTCACTTTAGTTGTGCTTATTTTGCGAAACAAAAGTCACTGCTGGAGTGGGGCAGAGAGGAGTGCAGAGGGACTGTCATCTCCACCCCCACGAGGAGCTCAACGTGAGCATAAGGCAACAAGTTTAAGAAATAAAAGTCCTAATGAAATAATAAACACGGTTACAGAGGAGATCGCGTTGAAGCTTGCGTTGTTTTCTCCCCTCTTGTGCGAGGGAGAGAGAGTGAGAGGAGGAAAAGTTACATGAATGAAGCAACAGAAGCTTAATCGGGCCGTGTGATTGTTTTTTTGTGACAAACTCCATAGAGGGAAATATCGATGTTATATTGTGTGAAATAGTGACATTTTCGTTAAAATAAAGTCAATTCAGAGGGTATTTATTTACTTAAAAAAAAAAACCATCAAAGAGCCGTGTGTGTGTGTGTGTGTGTTGTGTGTGGGGTGTGGGGGGGGGTAGTTGCGGTAGTTGCGCCCCTGACCTGCAGCATGGAGGAGAAGTTGATCATGGCGGTTTGCGCTCGGCCTGAGTTGTATGACACGCCTCCTAATTATGACGCTTGCAAAACTTCACGCGCAGCAAACGGCGTTTCTCGCGAGTGTGAAGCGGCCATGTTTGGCGTCCAACTAGAGGCTGACGGAGCGTGGACGCACGTTCGGTCTGAACGCACCTTAACCCTGCGGGACATCCTGACGCTCAGGCGCGGCCTCCATGTGTTTTCAATGGAAACCTGACGTTTGTTGAAGACGCACCTTTAGTGTTTAGGTTCCTCCTTAACATCCTCGTTTTAACTAAAAACAGCCCAAACTCTCTTTACCATGTTCATTCTCTGATGTTTTGTGGCTTTGAGCCGAAAGTGACTCCAACATTTTCAGTTTGGATTTTTTTTTTCCAGCATTTTGGACAATTTTGAAAAAGTTCAGAATTTATTAATTTATTTTTTTTGAGAGAAAAAAGTTTTTTTTTATATAAAAAATTGGCATTTTTAAATTTTTGGGAAAAGTTTTGTAACAGTTTGTAAATGTCCTCCAACTGTCTGTGTGGCTCCTGGTCTTTCCCACGCTGATTTGTTCACAAATACTGACATGTTTGGTATCCACGTGTAGCAGGAAAGGCTGTGACCGAGATGAGGCTGTAATCCAAATATGGTCATTTCCTTTGTTGGAGACAGCAGCGGATAAAGACGGGAGGAATATACACAGATGTGCAGACAAAGAGACTAAACTTTAACATCTGCACTTTATGTTTTAGTTTATTGTGTAGGGACAGTGCAAGTTAATGAACAAGCCACACCGGATTGTAGCCTTGGGCTAATTTCCATCCGTCGTCCCCCATGCGCACTCTCAAACACACTCTCATTCATCCTGACCTATTGTACATGTTTTTAGTGGTAGGGGAAACCGGAGTACCCGGAGGAAACCTACGCAGACACGGGGAGAACATGCAAACTCCACACAGAAAGGCCCCGGCCTTGGTGGGAATCGAACCCGGGACCTTCTAGCTGTGAAGCACGAGCTCTAACCACTGTGCCACCGTGCCGCCCAATGCTCCATCAGACTCCACTCAACTACATTTGGAAGGTTATTTTTGCAGATCTGATTCTGACAACATAAAAGCAGGTTCTGTTGCTGGAAACATCTGTCCTTTTGAAACATATTTCTGCTCCTTAGGAAAGAGGAGAATGTTCTGGAGCCAGTAAACCGCGCTGCATGTGGACCAACAATAAAAGTTTGTTTGGCTCAAAGCTCGAGGCTCATTACGGGAGCGGCTTCAGACCAACATTAAATCAAAGTCTCCATGTTCCGAGCTGCGTTTATCTGCCGTTTGTTTCCTTTTGCATTTTCATTTCTTTACTCGTCAATGTTGAATAAAGCGTCTGAGAACATTGTGTTTTTGACACTTCTTTGTGGCTCTTTTTTGTTGCTTTTTCCATCACTTTATTGGTTGTATTTTCATCCTCGTTTTGAGACTTTTTTCAAGAAACCTTTAGATTTGGGTAAAGCCAAACTGTGGAAAATGTGCTCGGTTCAGGTGGGGGTTAAGAGGTTAAACCCTGGAGTTCTTCTGGAATTGATCAGTTGTTTTAGAACTTTTTAATGAAGTCTTTAATAAATTCCATGATCTCACCTCAGCGCTTTAGTGACTTTATAAACAAAGAATTTGGGCATAAAACGGCATCAAAAAGCAGTGAATTTGTGCTATTTTTCTATTCACTGGAGACAGCGGTGGAAAGTAAAGTAAAAGTACAAATATATATTTGTACTTTTACTTTACTTAAGTACATTTTATGATGAATACGTTATATTTTTACGTCACTACATTATAGAGCCTGTATCTGTACTTTCTCCACTACATTTTTAAATTGGGTTAAAAGTAAAGTATTTTATTTTCAAATTGACCTGGTTTAGTGGTTTACTCCTTTAGACCTGGTTAGACCGGACATATTCAAAGTGCATCTGACACATTAGACACAGTTTCTGCTAAAACTCAGTTAACACGATTATATTTCAGATTTTGCAAAGATTATTCCCAGTTTTCTTTAGTTTGACCATTTTTGTGATGTTTATGTTTTCACTTCCTTATTGGACACCGACAGGAAGTGACATCGAAGAAGGTAAACTATTGTAAACTGTTGCCGTGCCGACCATGTTAAGTCAATGGGAAATGAATGAGTCAAACTGCTATGGAATGTTTCCTTCTTCTATGTCACTTCCTGTCAGCAGCTTAAACATTCAAATAAAAATAACTTTTCTGCCCAACATTTCTTCATTAAAATTTCTGCTTCACTGAAAAAAATGATAATTATGCAACTGATGTAATCCATCTAAATAAGCCATATTTAAGAGCATTAAAATCTGTCATATGCACTTTACGTCCGGGTTTAGACCTGGTTTGATTCAAGTGATTTTGGTTTCTTTTTACTTATAAAGTACATTTTACAATGCATACTTTTGTACTTTTACTCAAGTAAAAATTAGATACTTTTACTTAAGTACATTTTTGGTCCTGTATCTGCACTTTTACTTCTTCCACCACAGAGTGTAGACGGATAACAGTGATTCCCTCATATATTTAAATACATGAGTTAATCACGATAATGGAACCACTATGACCGTCTGTGTGCTTCCCTCCTCATGTCATGTGTAGTTTCCGGTGTTTCTGGTGTTTCCGGTGTTTGTGGACTTCCAGCTGCAGCTCAGACCTCGTTGCGAGTTGAGCGGGCGGTGCCTTGTCCCGGCCTCTCCGCGCGCTCTGATTGGCCAGTGCAGAGGCATTACTCACGTCCCCCCCCCTCCCCCTCAGGTCGGGGTCGAGTTTACACAGCGCTGAGGAGGATTCAGGAGTTAAAGAAAACCTAAACACCACTCATCATATTCAGGAGTTAAAGAAAAAAGAAAAATATTTCAACATCAGGACAAACAACAGAACCACAGCTCCAAAAGATAAATGAACAGACGACTAAAGGACAGGAAAAAACACTACACAGTTTTTACACTTTTCCCTGATTCTTCAACTTTTCATTTTTTTACCAATTTTCCTAATTAAAAATAAATAAATCACCCCCACTTTTTTTCAAATTTTCCTTCACTTTCCCCCACAACTTTTCTTTTTTACAATTTTTTCCCCACAGTTTTTTAAACCAATTTTTTTATTGTATTTTTCCCATTTCTTCCTCAATTTCCCCCCACACCTTTCCCCCAATTTTTCAACATTTCCCCCAAAATTCCACACCCCATTCTTCCCCAGTTTTTTCTCCTGTTCTTTTGGGTTTTTCCCCCACATTTCTTGTCACTGGGGATAAACTCCATGCTCTAAATGTGCAGATCTTCCAAACAGCATCATTTGTAAAGTGTTGTATTGTATGAAAACATGTGATGTTGTATCACTGTATCTGGAATATAAAATCTTAATCTTGAATATGTTGGCACTTATAAGCTTTATGCTTCGGCCTCAAACTCCTTTTGAGTTTTTTGTTGCTTTATTTATTTTCTGCACTGCAATAATATTAATGTAAATAATCACTCAAATAAATCCAATCAATCAATCTTGTAGACGATATTTGACCCAGCTCTAGGGGGCGCTACCACAAAGTGAGAAAAAGGTTTAGTATAAATGTGTGAAGAAACAGTGATGTTTTTGGTCTTGATTCAGTGAACAGTAATAACCCACAGACGCAGTAGAAGCTCGCGGATCCACTCGCTCCGTTTATTGTCAGGTTTAAATGAGTTTAAATCGGTACAAAACAAAAGCACAAAAGCCAAAACTGCAGTATCTACAAAAGCACAAAACCAGAGCCACGTTCCTCTGCGTGGAATCCACAAACGTCTTTAAAATGTACAAAACACTCGGCCTTTAGTCCGGGTCCGAGTCCGAGAGCGATGGCCCTGATTCTAAAGTCTCTGTGAGCATTTCCTCCGTTTGACTGAAAACAAGACGAGTGAAGCTTTGATTTTTACAATCCGGTCACAAAGGGGAGGGTTTTTCTCCAGCGCGACAGAAAAGACTCTGAGCTACAGGGGAGAGTTCTGTGTCTGAGCAGCGTTAAACAATTAAACAAAACCAGAGCGATATCAGGAAAAAACATCGAAAACATCAAAGTGTCAAAAAGAATCGAGAAATCGTCTTCTCTCTTCAGATCCAGGTTTGATGCTGTCGGTCCAGGGACAGGATTAAAGGAAGTGACTTTGTGTTTCTGCTCAAATTATTTTTGCCCCATTTTATTTATTTTCTTCCTTTAAAAAAAAAAAAAATTCTTCTTAATTTTACTCAAATTTCCCCCCATATTTCTCCAATATTTTAACAAATTACGGTGCCCAGGCCTCGTCCTGTGGGAGTTGAACCTAGGGCTGTCCTGTGGGAGTTGAACCTAGGGCTGCCCTGTGGAGTTGAACCTAGGGCTGGTCTGTGGGAGTTGAACCTAGGGCTGCCTGTGGAACCTAGGGCTGCCCTGTGGGAGTTGAACCTAGGGCTGTCCGGAGGGGCTGGCCTCGTCGTTGCTGCTGTCGGCCTCGGTCTCCATGGGACTGTCCTCCTCCAGCTGCTGACTGGTGTAGTTGGTGATCTCCAGGAAACCACTGGGCTCCACCACCACAGACGACTGGGACGAGTCGGGCAGGATGGAGTACTGAGGGATCACCTGGACACACGGGTTAGTTAGTTAGTTAGTTAGTTAGTTAGTTAGTGGCATAAATAATATTAAAGGAACAGGCCAGTGTTTTCCATACTGAGATCTGTTCTTACCTGAGCTTAGACGAGTTCATCTGTACCTGTCTGGTCTTCACATGTACCTTCAGTCACGTAAACACAGCACAGACGGCGTTAGCATTTAGCCTCTCTCTTCTCCTCTATAGCTCCAAACGAGGTGAAGATAGAAGCTACCAAACTCTTCCACGTTTTCCCTATTTAAATATGGTTACGTGAAGTGTTACACTATAAAGTATAATTACACAAAATTAAACAATGTAGATTTCTAAGCGGATAAAAGGGGAACTATATTGTAAGGCGTAATAATACCAGGAGTAATTCGACATCCACACAGTGATATCTTCACTTTACTGTGCTGTGTTTACGTGACTGAAGACACACGTGAAGACCAGACAGGTACAGATGAACTCGTCTAAGGTAAGAACATATCTCAGTATGGAAAAACGGTGGCCTGTTCCTTTAAATAAATAATGAGGTACTCTTGTGTACCTCGATGACATCCATGTCCTCCTTGCTCCTCTGCGCTGCCAGACTCTGCAGACAGCTGTACTGGGGCCCTTTGTTGTGGGAGCTGCTGATGAAGGGCCCCGCCTCGCTCTTCCCAGGGCCTTGGCCAGGGGCCCGCAGTCGCTGGAGGAGTCCACCACCATGGGCTCGGTGCAGGGGTCGATCTCCGCCTCCATCATGGAGATCTTCAGGATGTCGGACACGGACTTCTCGGCCGAGGGCCCGGCTCCGCCTCCGCTGGGCTCAGGGAGGAGCTTGGCCGACGCCTCAGCGCTCGGGAGGAGAGCGCTCCCAAAGGTGATCTTAGTGACGGTGGCGCTCTGCGTGATGATCGGCTGAAGGACAACACAGGAGTTAGAGGAACATCAGGACCTCCTCAGTTTACCCATGAAGGTCTACTCAAATATACAAAGGATCTTCTTAATGCACCACCAGTATAGGGCTCAGAACTGCCTCATAACAACAGTTAAGGCAGCAGGGTGAGGGCTCGCTGATGGGGGGCTACTGCCCTCTACCTACTGGCCATATTACACCCTGGCTTATTAAAGGTCCTATATCATGCAAAATCGACTTTTTGGAGTTTTTAACCATGTTGTTTTGCCATTTCCTTCTCAAAAACACCCCCAGAGCGTTTTTTGGCTTCATTCACGCAGTTCTCAGTAATCCTCCTGAATCCTGCTCTCTGAGCAGCTGCTCCGCCCAGTGGCGCCACCAGGGCCACCCCATCAAATTAAATCAAACTTTATTTATAAAGCGCTTTTCATACAAAATGTAACACAAAGTGCTTTACAGTGATTAAAAAAATCATTAAAATATTGGCCCATTGGCCACCCCACTGGCCAGTGTTAACTGTAGTACTGTAGTATCAGTTATGAATATTTTCAGCCCAAATTCACAGCCAGCCAGGCAAGTATAGCAGTAGACGTTTCCTTAAGTCTTTCTGATACTTTTCTACAGGCCAGTTTACTACAACAGTAAATACAATTGTGAAATTATGGCTGATAGTTTTGGTTTGCCACCCCAAGATTTTAAGTGGCCCCATCTGGCCACCCCTATGAACAATTTCTGGAGGCGCCACTGGCTCCGCCCTCTCCTGGTAAACCACTGAGCTGTTCAGTTGTGTCGTCACAAAGGAATGGAAGTGCTCTACGTCTGTAATGTAATGCCTTACGGCCTGATTTTAATTTATAAAACAGCTTTTTCATTATTTCTGTCGTAAGAGAGAAATAAAAATAATAATAATAAAGTAAGTCTCCGATGCGTCTGTGCTGTCCCGGGAGAGTAAACAAACGCACCCCCGGAGGATCTGAACAGAAGTCATGTTTGTGCAGACTGAGCTCTTTCTAACCTACTCTGGACACGCCTGTTCTTTTTTCTTACCCAACGATAATGTCACGGGTTCGCGTTTGGCTACGAGAGGAACAGGACTATTCTACCTTCCTAAAGAAGAGTGCACTCGCCACACGTTGGAATTTCTTTCTGGGATTCAGCGACTTTATCAACCAACCTGATGGATGCTTGGTGAACCTCGGCCAGAATCAAAGTGGATTCACTTTTATAACCAACGCGATCCCATAACCCGATGGGGAGGCCAGACTGAGCGTGAGTCAATCAAAACGACTGTTAGCGTGTGTGTTAGCGTGCGTGTTAGCGTGCGTGTTAGCTATTTATGAAACTGTGTTGGACATGTCAACTCCTTATAACTGCATTATGTGTTGATTTCTGATTAAAAACTATGACAAAGTAATACTTTAATAACTAAATCAATGGTTAAAATACAATGGTGACTAGTGTTTATAAGTAATGATTGGATATGGTTATTATGCGAAGGGGAGTTTATATATTTACTGGTAAATTACATATGTTTCTATTTTTGTGCTATGTCTTCTTACTTGGAAGTCTTGTAAACCTCATATGATTTTCTTCTTGTAAAACATGAATGATTTTCTTAATTAATGCTGCTATACGTAGATTAATGCGGACAGTTGTAATTGTTGAAATGACAATTGTGGCTGTGTGTGTGACTATGTATGGGAAATGAAACTTGTTATTCACTAATTGCTTGTACGTAAACAGGTACATGCTTCTGTTGCACATGTGCCTGGGTAACTCTGGAATCTGTAGTAAAGTATTATATTGTATGAAATCACGAGATGCCGCTTGTATCACCGTTATTATTACCGTTATTATTTACCTGCAGCTGGACACATGCGTTTCAGTTATTTATATTCTCAGTGTTATGATGGGCCTTTTCTTTTGAAAGGACTTACAATTATGTTTTGTATTTCTTGAGTTAATCTGAAATGCATGAAAGTAATTACTTTGAATGGAGGGTAGGCATTTATAAGCTTTCTTGCTCCTTTTGAGATTTATATTTTATTTTAGGGAAACCCCTACGCCGCACTGAGCCCTGAGCGATATCTGCACTGACGACAGTAAAAAGGGAAGTGTTTGAGAGGAAATGGAAAGTATATGCGGCGTCAGGGCGATCAGAGTGGCATCAGAAACAACAGGAGTGTTTCCTAACTCTCTCCAGGGGAAACAGACGCTGCTCGTGTTAATGATGTTCAACGTAATTAAGTCTAAACCTGGACTTCTGTCGCCTCAGGTCTTTGTGCCTCTTTCACACGTGTTTGTCGAGTTAAAGCGAGACGCTGTAGGTGAAGAGGGAAAGCAATTAAATGTAGAAATAAGAATGTACTTCTGCTGTAAATTATAAATATGAACTAGAAACCACTGAGCAAGAGCAGAAGTTACAAATGCAAAAACTGATAGAGGTCAGTGCAGGAGAATCAAGTTTGTGCTGCAGTCACGATAAACTCGGATTATGCCCCGGAATGATAATTTCATGGCGGGTTTTAGTGGTGCAAAACAAACGATCGCTCATCACGGTCATATGCATATTATTGTATTAAGCCACGTCTGTAACATCCCTCAGGCCTCCAGCTCCTCCGTTTGGCCATATCCCTGTGTGCTGTCACCTTCTGAGCTCAATCCTTGTTTTTGTATTTAAATCTGGCTGTGGAAGTCCTCTTCAGCCATTGGTGGACTGTCTCTGAGCCTGGCTCCTGATTGGCTAATGGTCTTACTGATTCCCTGTCCCATGATTGGTGCTCTGCCCCAACCCTGGGATTCCACCTGAGCTGCCACGCCCTTAAAGGACCTGCCTACCTGCCACCCGGGGCTGCTGGGATTCACACTGAACAGCAGCCACTTAGCGCTGGGTCTCTTGTGTATCGTTATTCTGAGACATAAGTAGTCCTTGAGACTTTGTTAGAAACTGGTTTAGCTTTTTTTTTTGTACTTAGTTTTAGTTTGGGTTTTGTGTTTCATCCTGTTTGTTTTTAACCTTTTTGAAGCCTTTGTTCAATTGACTTTTGCATTCCTTTTAAAATCTATCATAACTTTAGTTTTGCCATTTTATGTCTTGGTTTTGTTACTTCCTAGCCTAGCCTTTGCCATCCGTAAACTCCGGTCAATAGAGCTCCACAGTCCCGCCTCCTCTCCGGTCCGGAAGTAAAATTCCCCTTGCTTTGGGGCCGTATGGATTTCAAAAAAAGTCTTTAACTCCATAACTACGTCAGCTTGGGCTGAAACCAGCTATGTGGTTATAAAGCGACCTCAAAGTCAGATGTAGGTGAAAAAAGCACATATGAGATCGATCTAGTTTAGGAAAAAATACAGTTAGAACTACGTTACCCAGTATGCTCGGTAGTCACGTGATCAACGCCAAGGCTTTTGATTGGTTGAGCTTCACGTTCCCCACGTATTTATTTATTGTAATGCAGAATGTCTAATTCTAGTAAATAAGCAATTTATTAAAACATCATGTAGGCAGGGGGGAAGGAGCCTGAGCTTGTTCGGGAGGTTGAGAGATACCGGCTAGATATAGTCGGGCTCACCTCCACGCACAGCCTGGGTTCCAGATCCCAACTCCTGGAGAGAGGCTGGACTCTCCATTTTTCTGGAGTTGCCCGCGGGGAGAGACGGCGGGCTGGGTGGGTTTGCTCATAGCCCCCCAGCTCAGCCGCCAAGTGTTGGAGTTCACCCCGGTGAACGAGAGGGTCGCGTCCCTACGCCTTCGGGTCGGGGACAGGTCTCTCACCGTTGTCTCGGCCTACGGGCCCAACATCGGTGCAGAGTACCCGGCCTTCTTGGAGTCCCTGGGAGGGGTACTAGATAGTGCTCCGACTGGGGACTCCATTGTTCTACTGGGGGACTTCAACGCCCACGTGGGTAACGACAGTGAGACCTGGACGGGGGTGATGGGGAAGAACGGCCTCCCCGATCTGAACCCGAGTGGTGTTCTGTTATTGGACTTCTGTGCTAGTTACAGTTTGTCCATAACGAACACCATGTTCGAGCACAAGGGTGTCCATAAGTGCACGTGGCACCAGGACACCCTAGGCAGGAGGTCGATGATCGACTTTGTAGTTGTGTCATCTGATCTCCGGCCGCGCGTCTCGGACACTCGGGTGAAGAGAGGGGCTGAGCTGTCAACCGATCACCACCTGGTGGTGAGCTGGATCCGCTGGCAGGGGAGGAAGCCGGTCAGACCTGGCAGGCCCAAACGTGTTGTGCGGGTCTATTGGGAACGTTTGGTGGATCCCTCTGTCAGTAGGGTCTTCAACTCCCACCTCCGGAAGAGCTTCACCCAGATTCCGAGGGAGGTTGGAGACATGGAGTCCGAGTGGACCATGTTCTCCTCCTCCATTGTCGATGCGGCTGCTCGCAGTTGTGGCCGTAAGGTCTCTGGTGCCTGTCGCGGCGGCAATCCCCGAACCCGGTGGTGGCGCCCGGAAGTAAGGGATGCCGTCAAGCTGAAGAAAGAGTCCTACCTGGCCTTGTTGGCTTGTGGGACTCCGGAGGCAGCTGAGAGGTACCGGCAGGCCAAGCGTGCTGCAGCTCGTGCAGTCACAGAGGCAAAAACTCGGGTCTGGGAGGAGTTCGGAGAAGCCATGGAGGAGGACTATCGGTCGGCCTCGAAGAGATTCTGGCAAACCATCCGGCGCCTCAGGAGGGGGAAGCAGTGCTTCACCAACACTGTTTACAGTGCGGGCGGGGAGCTGTTGACCTCGACTGGGGATGTGGTCGGGCGGTGGAAGGAGTACTTTGAGGATCTCCTCAATCCCACTGTCACGTCTTCCGATGAGGAGGCAGAGGCTGGGGACTCGGAGGGGGGTTCGTCCATCACCCAGGCTGAAGTCACTGAGGTGGTTAGAAAGCTCCTCGGTGGCCCCGGGGGTGGATGAGATTCGTCCCGAGTACCTTAAGTCTCTGGATGTTGTAGGGCTGTCTTGGCTGACACGTCTCTGCGGCGTCGCGTGGCGGTTGGGGACAGTGCCTCTGGATTGGCAGACCGGGGTGGTGGTCCCTCTCTTTAAGAAGGGGGATCGGAGGGTGTGCTCCAATTACAGAGGGATCACACTTCTCAGCCTCCCCGGTAAGGTCTACTCCAGGGTGCTGGAGAGGAAGATCCGGCCGATAGTCGAACCTCGGATTCAGGAGGAACAATGCGGTTTTCGTCCTGGTCGTGGCACACTGGACCAGCTCTATACCCTACATCGGGTGCTCGAGGGTTCGTGGGAGTTCGCCCAACCAGTCCACATGTGCTTTGTGGATCTGGAGAAAGCGTTCGACCGTGTCCCTCGTGGTGCCCTGTGGGGGTACTCCGGGAGTATGGGGTGCGGGGCCCTCTGCTAAGGGCTGTCCGTTCCCTGTATGACCGTAGCAGGAGCTTGGTTCGCATTGCCGGCAGTAAGTCACACTTGTTTCCGGTGCGTGTTGGTCTCCGCCAGGGCTGCCCTATGTCACCGGTTCTGTTCATTACCTTTATGGACAGAATTTCTAGGCGCAGCCAGGGGCCGGAGGGTGTCCGGTTTGGGAACCTCAGGATCTCATCTCTGCTGTTTGCAGATGATGTTGTTCTGTTGGCTTCATCAAATCAGGACCGCCAGCGCGCACTGGGGCGGTTTGCAGCCGAGTGTGAAGCGGCCGGGATGAGGATCAGCACCTCCAAATCTGAGGCCATGGTTCTCCACCGGAAAAAGGTGGCTTCCCCGCTTCAGGTCGGTGGGGAGTCCTTACCTCAAGTGGAGGAGTTCAAGTATCTCGGGGTCTTGTTCACGAGTGAGGGACGGATGGAGCGTGAGATCGATAGACGGATCGGTGCAGCGTCAGCAGTGATGCGGTCGCTGTATCGGACTGTTGTGGTGAAGAGGGAGCTGAGTCAGGGGGCAAAGCTCTCGATTTACCGATCGATCTACGTTCCCACCCTCACCTATGGTCATGAGATCTGGGTAATGACCGAAAGGACAAGATCGCGGATACAAGCGGCCGAAATGAGTTTCCTTCGCAGGGTGGCTGGGCGCACCCTCCGAGATCGGGTGAGGAGCTCAGTTACCCGGGAGGAGCTCGGGGTAGAGTCGCTGCTCCTTCACGTCGAAAGGAGCCAGCTGAGGTGGCTAGGGCATCTGTTCCGGATGCCTCCTGGTCGCCTCCCTCGGGAGGTGCTCCAGGCATGTCCTATTGGGAGGAGGCCTCGTGGAAGGCCCAGGACACGCTGGTGGGACTAAGTTTTCGAGCTGGCCTGGTGTCGCCTCGGGGTCCCCCCAGAACAGCTGGAGGAGGTGTGCGTGGATCGGGAAGTCTGGGCATCTCTGCTGAGACTGCTGCTTCCGCGACCCGGCCCCGGATAAAGCGGAAGAAAATGGATGGATGGATGGATGGATCATGTAGGCAGATCTGACGTTTTATCCATATAAAACACTGACGGTAAGAAAAATCGTAAGATGGCAATCAAGAAAATGTCCCTAAAGATCCCATTAAATGAGCCACAGATATGTTTTCATCCACTTAGCTTAAATCAGATTGTTAAATAGGAAAATTACGTTGAAACCCTTGTCTTAATGGTAAAAGAAACTCACCGAACCCGCTAAAAACCACCGTTGCCACTTACCAGCGCCGTGTCGCAATGGTTTATGGGATACGGAGTTTCTAATGTCAGGAAGTAAAATATGTACACAGCCTTGTACCTTTGCCTTTTCTTTAACATTATGTCTTCTTTTTGGATTGAAATGAAACATTTTATGGTCACAAATTGCTACATAGCTGATTAGCTTTTGCGGTGTTGTTAAACTCTTAATATTTGAATTTTTGGAAAATCGACGGTCTCAGAGAAAGGGATATTTTGCTTTCGGACTGGAGGAGCAGGACCGGAAGGGGTGGGACTGTGGAGCTCTATTATCTTTTCCCTACATGTACGTCTGGGTCTGACCTCAGTGGCCGCGCTTCATCGGTTCAATTCCAACCTACCAATCAGCGAGCGGGGGAGGCGGTGCTTGTTACGCATTTGCACCGGATTTGATGGTTGTAAAAAACAGATCCAATCGTTTCAAAGGAGTTCATCCTCCCACCTGGAAACGGAGCTCAATTATGAAGTTCCAGACCCTCTGTAGGAAATGAGTACGAGGGTTTGGAAAGACCTTCACCCAAGCAGAGCTGGGTCGTAACAGCCTCTCGCAGATTTGTACTTTGTGCTGAAATGCAATAACTAAGTATCATGATGTTTAACAGCAGATTTAGAAGTTTATCTGCAGCTCGAGCATGAAAAAAAAATAGGCTATATATAAAGTATTAAAATTGCAATCAGATAAATCGCAATTAGGTTTGTTGTCAAAATCGCACAGCTCTAGTGGGCGTGTCTTGTTAAGGTTAAACTCACCTGGTTGGGCGTGGCCTTGTTAATTAAAGTTAAATACCTGGCTGGGCGTGGCCTTGTTAATGAAAGTTAAACACCTGGCTGGGCGGGGTCTTGTTAATGAAAGTAAATACCTGGCTGGGCGGGGTCTTGTTAATGAAAGTTAAATACCTGGCTGGGCGGGTCTTGTTAATGAAAGTTAAATACCTGGTCGGGTGGGGTCTTGTTAATGAAAGTTAAATACCTGGTCGGGTGGGGTCTTGTTAATGAAAGTTAAATACCTGGTTGGGCGTGGTCTTGTGAATTAAAGTTAAATACCTGGCTGGACGGGGTCTTGTTAATTAAAGTTAAATACCTGGTTGGGCGGGGTCTTGTTAATGAAAGTTAAATACCTGGTTGGGCGGGGTCTTGTTAATGAAAGTTAAATACCTGGTTGGGCGTGGTCTTGTTAATGAAAGTTAAATACCTGGTTGGGCGGGGTCTTGTTAATAAAGTTAAATACCTGGTTGGGCGGGGTCTTGTTAATGAAAGTTAAATACCTGGCTGGGCGGGGTCTTGTTAATGAAAGTTAAATACCTGGCTGGGCGTGGTCTTGTTAATGAAAGTTAAATACCTGGTTGGGCGGGTTTGTTAATGAAAGTTAAATACTGGCTGTCTTGTTAATGAAAGTTAAATACCTGGTTGGGCGGGTCTTGTTAATGAAAGTTAAATACCTGGCTGGGCGGGTCTTGTTAATGAAAGTTAAATACCTGGCTGGGCGTGGTCTTGTTAATGAAAGTTAAATACCTGGTTGGGCGGGGTTTGTTAATGAAAGTTAAATACCTGGTTGGGCGGGGTCTTGTTAATGAAAGTTAAATACCTGGTTGGGCGGGTCTTGTTAATGAAAGTTAAATACCTGGTTGGGCGGGGTCTTGTTAATGAAAGTTAAATACCTGGTTGGGCGGGGTTTGTTAATGAAAGTTAAATACCTGGTGGGCGGGGTCTTGTTAATGAAAGTTAAATACCTGGTTGGGCGGGGTCTTGTTAATGAAAGTTAAATACCTGGTTGGGCGGGGTCTTGTTAATGAAAGTTAAATACCTGGTTGGGCGGGGTCTTGTTAATGAAAGTTAAATACCTGGTTGGGCGGGGTCTTGTTAATGAAAGTTAAATACCTGGTTGGGCGGGGTCTTGTTAATGAAAGTTAAATACCTGGTTGGGCGGGTCTTACCTGGTTGGGCGGGGTCTTGTTAATGAAAGTTAAATACCTGGTTGGGCGGGGTCTTGTTAATGAAAGTTAAATACCTGGTTGGGCGGGGTTTTGTTAATGAAAGTTAAATACCTGGTTGGGCGTGGTCTTACCTGGTTGGGCGGGGTCTTGTCGGCGCTGACCGGGTGATGCGCCTGCAGAGGGGGCGGGTGCGACAGGTCGGAGCGCGGCGGCCTGTGGAGCGAGGAGGTGGGGGCGTGCTGGAGCCTGGGCAGCTGTGGGGTCAGTTTGGCGCCCGCTTGTGTCGGGACGGCGAGGGCGGAGGGCGAGGGGGTGAGGGCGGTGGGGGTGGAGGAGCTGTGGGAGGAGCTGGGCGTCTGGGGGGAGGAGAGTTTGGGCAGTTTCTTGGCGAGCGGTGGCGTGGAGGGCGTGAGCTGTGGTTTGCTGTGCAGCTGCGGCGGAGGGGCCTGGGTGGGTTTAGGGGCCGGGGCCTGGATGGGTTTAGGGGCCGTGGCCGGGGTGTGGGCGGGTTTCAGGATCGGGGCCTGGGCAGGTTTAGGGGCCGGGACCTGGGCGGGTTTCAGAGCCGGAGCCGGGGCCTGGGCGGGTTTAGGGGGCGGGGCCTGGGCGGGTTTCAGAGCCGGAGCCGGGGCGGGTTTAGGGGGCGGGGCCTGGGCGGGTTTAGGGGGCGGGGCCTGGGCGGGTTTAGGGGGGTCGGAGGTCTCTGTGGAGCGGTAAAAGAGGCCGGTCTGAGGGTCCAGAGTGTCCCCCTCCGCCTCGCTGACCTCCAGGACGCTCTTACCGCCGTCCAGCGCCTGGGACACACAACCGTCACAAAGAAATACATTTGAAATTTCTGCTGAAGAGACTAAATATGAGGAAAACAGGGATAAGAAGTTCTCATTTTAACATTTTATTTATGAAGGATTGAAACTGCCACAAATAAATAAATACACCATTAAATATTTCATTCAAAATATCATTAATTAAATGTTTCATTCATTAATTAAACATGGAATAAATAAATAAATGCACCAACAAAGAAATATATAAATGTGTAATTAATTACTTAAATGTTTAATTAATCATTTAGATATGAAATTAAATAAATGTATTCTTAAATGTGTCATTGATTAATTAAATTACCAATGATTATGTGTAAAAGTTTATAAATATATATATATATATATATATAATTATTCATCTATTTAATGAATTGTTTCATGGTCCTGTGTTGCAGTGTTTCATGAATTTATTTTAGTTTAGTTTATTGGTTTATTTGGTAGGGACAGTGCAAGTTAATGAACAAGCCACACCGGATTGTAGCCTTGGGCTAATTTCCATCCGTCGTCCCCCATGCACACTCTCAAACACACTCTCATTTATCCTGGCCTATTGTACATGTTTTTAGTGGTAGGGGAAACCGGAGTACCCGGAGGAAACCTACGCATTTCTCTGTCAAACTTGACAGAGAAATCTGTCAAACTTGCCCATCAAAATTAGTGGGCGGGGCTAAAGCCTGATTAACTCAAATCTGGTCTAATCCATTGCTTTGGCCTTAAGTGTTTGGAAACATGGCGGCTACGATGATGGAGGACCTTCATGAGCTTTCAAGGGAGTTGGTGAGAGATATTTTAGACCTTGTTGAGTATGTGGAAGCAGGACCTGCAGACCCCGAGCATATACAGTGTAAAGCAGAGGAATTTATTGAAGTTGTTTGAGTTATCAATCCATTATTCTGGAATTAATTTGCCTTGACTCGATGAGCTGGGTAACCTATCAGGTGTGTGGACTCGCCCATCAAACTTTGATGTTTGACAGATAAAATAAATTCATGAAACACGGCCACACAGGACCATGAAACAATTTATTAAATAGATAAAAAATTGCGCTTTTTTTTTACACATAATCATTGGTAATTTAATTAATCAATGACACATTTAATAGTGTAGTAGTAGTAGTTTATTCGGTCATTTCATTCCTTTAAAAATTAAACAAACATTTCCATTATTTGTGTACAACACGACCGAGGTTTAGGCTGAAGTGAAAACTTATTATGCCAAACGCAGTTTACAAACTTCCACGGGAAAAAAACACAAACATTTATAATAAACAATATCAAGTGTCAAACAAGAGAAATAAGCATGTATTTAAAATTGATTATAACAAAAATTTCAATATTCCAATATATATGTATGTATGTGTATGTGTATATATATATATATATATACATACACATCAATAATCAACATTACATTGATTTATTTTATTCCACAATTAATTAATGACACATTTATTTATTTAATTATTTAATGGTGCATATATTAAATGCATTTAATTACATATTTAATGAATGAATTAAAAATTTAATAAATGACATTTTTAATCAAATATTTAATGATTTATTTGTGGCACTAGGTGTTTTACTTTATAGATTAAAATAGTGGCCCCCCATTAAAAACTCTTTAAGGTCATAAAACTACAATTAAATACTGTTTATTATCGTTTACTTTTCGCTATGGTAAGGTTTAACTGTTGTAATATAACATGCAATGCTTGGTGTGTTTGGTATCAGTAGCTGGCGCTGTAGAAGAAGTCCTGTCAGTACGTGATATGAGTGAAACAAAGGCAGCAAGCTCCGGTGTTAATAGTATTTGTAACTGTTTTACAGGTAAGCTGGTTGGTAAAATGCACATTAAACAGTAGTAGAGTTTCTCCTGTACCTTTTAGAGTAAGTTAAGTTAGGAAGTGTTTTGTATATTTTATTTGTTTAAAGAGCAACTAAACACCAAATCAAGTTTTTTTTACTGATAAACTGTCTCAATGGGTGTCTCATAGTGTTGTCCACTGGTCCCAGACATTATTCTGACATTATAGCGCAAACATGTGTAAAATCCTAACTTTGGCCTGAAAACGAATGGGTTGCGCCCCCTTCAGGGTAAACTCTGCTACTAAATTAGAATTTCCTGATTGGCTGGAGACGTGTCCACGGCTTCCACAGAACGTCATAAGCCGCACCAGCTCCACACATCGTCACCAGGTGCTGCCCATTGTCCTGCCCATTGTCCCGCCCCTGTACCTGTGGTTTATAACCAAGTCCCTCCCATGTAATCAGTCTGCTGTGATTGTGCCAATGCAAAGGCCCACACACTCACCCCCCGCATGTCACCCCCAAACTTCAGAGACCGCCTCTTTCACAGCAATTTTTGACTTTTGTTTGTGGGTGGGGAAAGGCTTTGGCACGCCCGTTTAGGTACTCTTTAAAAACGAGTGTTAGACCAAGTTAACGGTTCTAAGCTGGCGGACGTTGGTCCAACGGTAACCAAACTAAATACTGTTTTAATTCTGTACAAGGTTAAGTTCAAGACATAAGTGCCCAGAGATACTTGAAAAGATTGTGCTATAGGCAATTTAAGTAATAAGGACATTCCAAACTTTTAAGTGTTTTGTTTTTACCATAAGCACATCGGTTATGTGTGTTCAGCTAAGCTACTAGTGTATGTGTGCTACGTCAGGAAAATGTACAGTCACACATTACAGTAGATAAAGTTTCCTAAGAGAAGACACAAGATAAATACAATTCATAGGTAATAAATAAGTGATTAAAAACAGGAGTATAAGGTAGTTAAAAACTGGTAAAAAGGTTGTTCTTAAGTAATTTGAATATTGTAAAATTGTTCAACTCCAGACGTTTAATATTTTTTTGGAAGAAGTCCTGTCAGTACGTGATATGAGTGAAACAAGGCAGCAAGCTCCGGTATTTGTAACTGTTTTACAGCTTGTGCCTGAATAATAAATGTGCTGCACCAAGAGAGAGTCGGCCCATCTTTCGAGACGTGTAACATATTTATTAATTTAATTGTGGCACTTTAAATCCTCCATACTATAGTAGCTCTCTGTCGCTTTTGTTACATAAAAGTACCTCGTGTGAAAAGGTTGGAGATCCCTGGATTACAATCTGTAGTTAATACAAGTGTAATATGTGTCAGATAAAGTTTGGGGAAAAAACATATACAGGAAGTAAGTGCTTTATATGTCGATAATAAATATATGATACGATTAATTAGTGATTAAATATTTTTAAAGCTTTAACTTTGACAGCTCTAGTTAGACACTAAAAATTTCAGGTATTTTCAGCGACGAAATCTAAAAATAATGGACAGAACTTGGTTTAAATGTGTGGTTTTACTTTGTGACATATTAGAGTTTATATAGGCAGATGCAAGTCAAATGTAATACTTTTTAATGCCCTTTTAATTACCAAATACTAAATCTCAATGCCACGTATGCAGGAAAAAAGGGGCATATATTTCATTTAAGATTTTCAATAAACCTATACAGTAAAAATTGTTGAGCATGAGAAATGTCAATTTCTTTTTTTCAAATTTTCCAGTTTTAATCCTGTTTATCGCTTTTTAGTGCCATTTAAGGCCTTGATTTTGGCACAATTCATCTAATGATTTAAAGTGCTTTTAAAAGCACCACGGAAACAATGTATTTTTACCCTGTATATTCCACATATTTGCTCAGAGGGATTTTGGATCATGTCAGTATTTGTGAATGAATGAGCGTGGGAAAGACCAGGGAGCCACACAGACACATGTTGGAGTCACTTCCTGGATAAATCTCAGAGAATAAACATCGTAAAGAGAGAGTTAGGGCTGTTTTTACTCTGACAGAGTTAAAACTAAGACGTTAAGGAAGAAAGTAGACAAAACATTAATCGCCTGCAGAGTCTCAGTTTAATGATTCAACTCATTACTGATGTTTGTTTCTCTTGTTCCTCCAGTGGAAACTTTTGAAAATGCCGCAGATAAATCGCTCCATTGTTGAGCTGGATTCAGGTTTGACCGATACTGTATTTGTAAAACTCGACACGTAGAAATGTAATCGGTAATCCCCAAACCAATGACACCGAACAGGTGACTCAATTAGATTTAATAACCATCTTTATCTGGAAACTAGTTTTACTCAATGACTAACAGTGTTCTTCTGTTTCACAGCACATGTACAAACAAAGGAGTAGTTTATATTTAAATCTACAAACATTTGTTTTAGTTTTTATGTTGTTGAAAATATCTAGGGATTTGGTCACACTTTTAGTCCTATTTTTATCACTTAAAGTTTTTAATCCGCACATTATTACATCAACGTGATATTGACATTAATTAACTTCAATAACGATGAAGCAACATTCACCAGAAATCTGCAAAAATGTGCAGCAAACATTTTCATTTCCATCACTTTGTCGCTCAGAATGAGAATTGTCCTGAACAGACAAAAGGCTACAAAAAACACTTTCCCCCATTTTCCCCAAAATGGTTTTCCCTATTTTCCTCCCATTTCTTCCCAACTGACAAATCATAACAACGCCGCCCAAGAACTAACTTCCTGTTTCGATCCAGCACGCCAAAATAAAAGCACACAGCTCGTCTCATTGATTAGTTCAGCAGGTGCTCGCAACATTACAAAGATATAATTAAATACACACACTAAGTGTTTTGTCTGTTAATAGTTAGGCAGAAAGAAAGTTGAACTAATGAATAAGATGGTGCTTTTATTTTGGCATGCTGGATCGAAACAGGAAGTCACTTCTTGGGCGGCGTTGTTATGATTTGAAGTTTTCCCCCATTTGTTGGGTAATTTCTAACACATTTCTCATAAATTTTCTCCCCATTTTTGCCAATTTCCGCAATTTTTTTTCAATTTTTTTCCTAATTCTTGCTACATTTTCCCCAATTCTTTCCACATTCCTTGACATTGGAGATAAACTTGATATTGTAAATTTGTGTATCTTCCAAATATTATATAATTGTAGACGATATATCGCCCCGCTATAATTATATTTTTACGTTTGGAGTGTTTTCTCACCGTGTGGCCGACCGGTCCAGCCGCGGTGACGCTTGTGGAGACGGGGACGGGTTTGGTCGCCGTGGTAACCGGACTGGCCTTCACCATCTTCCCCGGAGGCAGAGCCGAGTCGTCTTCTCTCGCTTTACCTGAAACAGCGGCGTCGTTACGGCCTGAAACCTCCTGAATGAGCAGTGGTGATGTTTCTGTACCTGCGGAGGAGAGCTCAGCAGCAGCAGCGTCTCCCTCGGCCGTGGAGCTGATGGAGGAGCTGATGGAGGAGCTGATGGAGGAGCTGATGGTGGAGCTGGTGGAGGAGCTGATCGTGGAGCTGGTGGAGGAGCTAATGGTGGAGCTGGTGGAGGAGCTAATGGTGGAGCTGGTGGAGGAGCTGATGGAGGAGGAGGGAGCAGGTGTTCTGAGCGGCTCTGGGACGCTCCTCTTCTCCTGGGACAGCTGCAGGGGCACGGCCATCTGGCTCAGGTCGATGGTGTGCTGCCTCAGCTTCGACTCACCTTTGTCCTTCACTAACGACACACAACGACAGCACTTTGAAAAACCCTCACACAAGACACTAATCAAGAACTTCTCTCTGTAAACCAGGTCCTCCTCTGCAGACCCCACGCTTCCACATTTCATTAGAAATTATTCAGTGTCAAAATCACTGCAAATTTTGAAAAAAAATGGGAATAAAGATTTGGAGTTCCAGGGGAAGCTTCACAAACCACAAAACTACTCTTATTTTAGCAAATAAAATATAGGGTCCATTAACCCAAAAGTCATTTACAGAATATTTTTAGCTTTGATAGAAAAGCCGTAATTAAAATAAAGACGCTCTCTCTCTGAACGCAGCTTCACTGTTTAACTGTGTGTGGTTTCGCTTTGCTTTTCGGTGCTGGTGTTTGCCCCTAATGACGCTATTCCAGGGATTCACCAGTATCTGGGCGACCCGAGTCTGTCTGCTAAACAAGCCTTAGAAATCCAGGCAATAACTTTGACAACGCAAAGTCCTTAGACTCTAAACTGCTGACAACTGAGGAAAATCTCAAAACTTAGAACAACTGTGTCCAGAGATGATCTTGAAATGATTATCCACGGCGTTGTGTCTTCCCGTTTCCATTTTAAAATCCTGGTGCTGCCCTTCAGAGCCCTGCATGGTCAGGCTCCCTCCTACATTAGAGACTTATCCCCGCTCTCGGAGGCTGAGGTCTCAGGATCAGAACCTTCTCATGGTCCCTCGTACTCGTTTCAGGACCAGAGGAGATCGCTCCGACGCTCTTGAACAGAACTGAACAGCTTTTTAGTGCCGTGATGGATATAGTAGTAGTAGTTTATTTTTCTTCTGTCATTATGAAAATTTAGATCTTAGGTCACATGATTTTCAAAGATCTTATACATTAGACAATAAGAAAAAAAATGTACATTAAGAATTTAAGTGCTAGATGATGCCTGACCGAAAGGGGTTAAGGCTGAAGTCAAGACTTATTTTGCCAAACCCCTTTTACAACTGAGACACTATATCCCAAGAGACACATTATACAGTTTCTCTTATACCAACGATGGAAACATGTGAGCACAAAACTTCAACTTCAACAATCACAACTATATTATGCATCCTCGATCAACTTCTTTTCTAATGATCTTCATTCAAGTGTTCTATACTTCTCCATAATGTTTAACTTATACATTTTCTTAAATGCTTTAATAGTTTAGGAGCCCTTAAGTTGAATAGATAAACCGTTCCATAGATCAACTCCTTTGACTGACAGACTCCTCCTCTTAGTATTACTCTTCCCCATGGGTTTTTGTAGCAGATCAGTTCCTCTGAGGTTGTATCTAGATTCTCTAGTTTGAAACATCTCTTGTAAACAGGGAGGAAGCATGAGATTGTGAGCCTTGTTCATCACAACTGCTGTGTAAACATAAACAAGATCATGCAATTTTAAGATATTTAGTCTAATAAAAAGTGGATTTGTTGGAGCGAGGTATTCTGCATGGCTGATCACTCTAACTGCTTTCTTTTGTAATAAGAAGATGGGTTGTATATTAGTTTTATAGGTATTTCCCATATTTCCACACAATAGCTAAGGTATGGAAGGATGAGGGAATTGTACAGTAAATATAAAGCATTTTGATTCACAGAGGTTTTTATTTTACACATTATGGCAATAAGTTTAGAAATGTTAGTCTTTAGTGTATTTATGTGCAGTTTCCAATTTAACTTATCATCAATATTGATTCCAAAAAACTGTTACATACACCCTTTCAATTTCTACCTCCCCAATTTTAATTCGACATGGTTTGTTTACTTCCTTTTTTCCAAATACAATATATTTAGTTTTATGCAGATTTATGGAAAGTTTATTTACATCAAACCATTTTTTTATATATCTTAAGTTCAGTTCCTACTGTATTCAAAAGCAGCTCAAGATCTTTTCCCGAACAGTACAAACTGGTATCATCAGCAAATAGGACGCATTGCGTTGTTGAGGACTTCACTGATTTAATTTTGTACATAATAAATAGTTTAGGTCCCAAAACGGAGCCCTGAGGAACCCCGGGGGTTATTATTGCCTCCATTGAGTTAATATTGTCAACATGCACATACAGATTTCGGTCACTTAGATAACTTTGTAACAAAGCGTGTGGGATCTCACATCGGAGCTGAGAGCAAATGGATTTGGATAAACACATGAAGGACCGAGAGACAGGAGAGGGAAGAGAGAGGAGGCAGATCGGGCGGCGCGTGGAGCAGCTTCAAACACGTACATATTGTCTTTACATCTTATTCGTACGTCTTTACGAATATTGTGTATCTTAATCATTACGTTAAAATTGAGAAAATGTAAATATTTAACTCCAATTTACATTTGTATTCATGTAATATGAGATTTAATATTGAGGAACAGATGAGGCTCTGAAAAAGTCGTCCTCCTCTGAGACTTTTACGCACGAGTTTATTCACAGTTCTGTAGCAAAATGTGTGTTTCCGTGACTCTGTTCAGATCAGGTTTATTTAGATCCATTTATCCTGAAACTCACATTTTTCCAAACATTAATAATCTGCAGCCTCTTTACAAATTCTTATGAGAGATTAATCAATTCATGACGGATAAAACAGCTCATGACAGATTTTTTACAACCCTGTCCGTCAAAATGAGGGAGAGAAATGATCCCTAGTGAAACCACTGGTGTGTAGTGTCTGTTGTAGTGACTGTGTAATGTAGTGACTGTGTAGTGACTGTGTAATGTAGTGACTGTGTAGTGACTGTGTAATGTAGTGACTGTGTAGTGACTGTGTAATTGTAGTGACTGGTATGTATGTCTGTGTATGACTGTGTAATGTAGTGTCTGGTGTAGTGACTGTGTAATGTTAGTGTCTGGTCTGTGTAGTGACTGTGTAATGTAGTGTCTGTGTAGTGACTGTGTAATGTAGTGCTGTGTAGTGACTGTGTAATGTAGTGACTGTGTAGTGACTGTGTATGTAGTGACTGTGTAATGTAGTGTCTGTGTAGTGACTGTGTAATGTAGTGTCTGTGTAGTGACTGTGTGTAGTTTTTTTTTTTTTTGTAATGTAGTTGTTAGTGACTGTGAAGGTGACTGTGTAGTGACTGTGTAATGTAGTGACGGTGTGACTGTGTAATGTAGTGACTGTGTAATGTAGTGTCTGTGTAGTGACTGTGTAATGTAGTGTCTGTGTAGTGACTGTGTAATGTAGTGTCTGTGTAGTGACTGTGTAATGTAGTGACTGTGTAATGTAGTGACTGTGTAATGTAGTGTCTGTGTAGTGACTGTGTAATGCAGTGTCTGTGTAGTGACTGTGTAATGCAGTGTCGGTGTAGTGTCTGTGTAGTGACTGTGTAATGTAGTGTCGGTGTAGTGACTGTGTAATGCAGTGACTGTGTAGTGACTGTGTAATGCAGTGTCGGTTGTAGTGTCTGTGTAGTGACTGTGTAGTGACTGTGTTAGTGACTGTGTAATGTAGTGACTGTGTTAATGTAGTGTCTGTGTAGTGACTGTGTAATGTAGTGTCTGTGTAGTGACTGTGTAATGTAGTGACTGTGTAGTGACTGTGTAATGTAGTGACTGTGTAGTGACTGTGTTTGTAGTGACTGTGTAATGTAGTGTCTGTGTAGTGACTGTGTAATGTAGTGTCGGTGTAGTGACTGTAATGCAGTGACTGTGTAGTGACTGTGTTTGTATAGTGACTGTGTAATGTAGTGTCTGTGTAGTGACTGTGTAATGTAGTGTCTGTGTAGTGACTGTGTAATGCAGTGTCTGTGTAGTGACTGTGTAATGCAGTGGTCTGTGTAGTGACTGTAATGCAGTGACTGTGTAGTGACTGTGTAATGCAGTGTCTGTGTAGTGACTGGTAATGCAGTGACTGTTGTTAGTGACTGTGTAATGCAGTTGTCTGTGTAGTGACCGTGTAAGTGACTGTGTAAGTAGTGTCTTGTGTAGTGAACTTTAATGCAGTGACTTGTGTAGTGAACTGTGTAAAGCAGTGTCCTGTGTAGTGACTGTAAATGCAGTGGACTGGTGAGGTGACTGTTGTAATGGCCAGTGTCTGTGTAGTGACTGTGTAGTGACTGTGTAATGTAGTGTCTGTGTAGTGACTGTGTAGTGACTTGTGTAGTGACTGGGTATGACTGTGTAGTGCTGTGTATATGCAGTGTCCGGTGTAGTGACTGTTAATGCAAGTTGTCCTGTGTAGTGACTGTGTAGTGACTGTGTAGTGACTGTGTAGTGACTGGTGTAATGCAGTGTCTGTGTGTGACTGTAATGCAGTGACTGTGTAGTGACTGTGTTATGTAGTGTCTGTGTAGTGACTGTGTAATGAGTGTCTGTTGTAGTGACTGTGTATGCAGTGTCTGTGTAGTGACTGTGTAGTGACTGTGTAATGTAGTGTCTGTGTATGACTGTGTAGTGACTGTGTAGTGACTGTGTGAGTGTCCTGTGAGTGACTGTGTAATCAGTGTCTGTGTAGTGACTGTAAATGCATGGTCTGTGTAGTGACTGAATGCATTGACCTGGTGTAGTGACTGTGTAATGCAGTGTCTGTGTAGTGACTGTGTAGTGACTGTGTAATGTAGTGGTCTGTGTAGTGATGTAATGCAGTGACGTGTAGTACTGGTAATGCAGTGTCTGCTGTAGTGACTGGTGTAGTGGACTGGTTGTAATGTAGTGTCTGTGTAGTGACTGTGTAGTGAACTGTGTTAGTGGACTGTGTAATGCAGTGTCTGTGTAGTGACTTTAATGCAGTGTCTGTGTAAGTGACTGTGTAGTGACTGTGGTATGACTGTGTAATGTAGTGTCTGTGTAGTGACCTGTGTAAGTGACTGTGTAATGCAGTGACTGTGTAGTGACTTATATGCAGTGTCTGTGTAGTGACTGTGTAGTGACTTGTAATGAGTGACTGTGTAATCAAGTGAACGTGAGTGACTGTGTAATACAGTGGCTGTGTAGTGGACTGTAATGAGTGCTGTGTAGTGACTGTAATGTAGTTCTGTGTAGTGAGCTGTGTAATCAGTGTCCTGTGTAGTGACTGTAATGCTAGTGTCTTGTAGTGACTGTGGTAATGTAGTGAACTAGCGTAAGTAGTGTCTGTGTAGTGAGCTGTGTAATGTAGTGTCTGTGTAGTGACTGTGTAATGCAGCGTCTGTGAGTGACTTAATGTAGTGTCTGTGTAGTGACTGTGTATGCAGTGTCTGTGTGTGACTGTGTAAATGCAGCGGCTGTGTATGACTGTAATGTAGTGTCTGTGTAGTGACTGTGTAATGCAGTGGTCTGTGTAGTGAATGTGTAATGCAGCGTCTGTGTATGTGAACTGTGTAATGCAGCGTCTGTGTAAGTGACTGTGTATGCAGTGTCTGTGGTAGTACTGTGTAATGTAGTGGTCTGTGTAGTGACTGTGTAATCAGCGTCTGTGTTAGTGACTGTGTAATGCAGGTCTGTGTAGTGACTGTGTAATGCAGTGTCTGTGTAGTGACGTGTGTGACTGGTAATGTAGTGTCCTGTGTAGTGCTGTGTAATGTAGTGTCTTGTAGTGACTGTGTAATGCAGTGACTGTGTAAGTGACTGTGTAATGCAGTGTCTGTGTAGTGACTGTAATGCCAGTTGACTGTGGTAGTGACTTGTGTAATGCAAGTGTCTGTGTAAGTGACCTGTAATGCAGTGAACTGTGTAAGTGACTTGTAATGCAGTGTCTGTGTAGTGACTGTGTAGTGACTGTGTAATGTAGTGGTCCTGTGTAGTGACTTTAATGCAGTGGACTGTGTAGTGACTGTGTAATGCAGTGTCTGTGTAGTGACTGTAAGCAGTGGTCTGTGTAGTGACTGTGTAGTGACTGTGTAATGTAGTGTCTGTGTAGTGCTGTTGTAGTGACTGTGTAATGCAGTGTCTGTGTAGTGACGTGTAGTGACTGTGTATGACTGTGTAATGTAAGTGTCTGTGTACGTGTCTGTGTAGGACTGTGTAGTGACTGTGTAGTGATGTGTAATGTAGTGTCGGTGTAAGTGACTGTGTAGTGGACTGTGTAATGCAGTGACTTGTGTAGTGACTTTAATGCAGTGTCTGTGTAGTGACTGTGTAAGTGACTGTGTAACTGGTGAAACTGTGGTTAATGCAGTGACTGTGAGTGACCTGTAATGCAGTGACGTGTAGTGACTGTAATGTAGTTGTCTGTGTAGTGACTGTGTTAATACAAGAGTGTCTGTTGTAGTGACTGTAATGCAGTGTCCTGTGTAGTGACTGTGTTAATACAGTGTCTGTGTAGTGACTGAGTAATGCAGTGTCCTGTGTAGTGACTGTGTAATGGCAGTGACTGTGTAGTGACTGTAATGCAGGTGACTGTGTAGTGACTGTAATGTAGTGTCCTGTGTAGTTGACTTGTAATGTAGTGTCTGTGTAGTGACTGTAATGTCAGTGTCTGTGTAGTGACTGCTATGCAGTGACTGTGTAGTGACTGTTAGATGCAGTGGACTGTGGTATGACTGTAATGTTAGTGTCTGTGTAGTGACTGTGTAAGTAGGTGTCCTGGTGTAGTGACTGGTGTAATGCAGCGTCTGTGTAGGACTGTGTTAATTGCAGCGTCTGTGTATGACTGTAATGTAGTGTCTGTGTAGTGACTTGTAATGTAGTGTCTGTGTAGTGACTGTGTAGTGACTGTGTGAGTGTCCTGTGAGTGACTGTGTAATCAGTGTCTGTGTAGTGACTGTAAATGCATGGTCTGTGTAGTGACTGGTAATGCAGCGTCCCTGTGTAGTGACTGTAATGTAGTGTCTGTGTAGTTGACTGTGTAATGCAGAGTCTGTGTAGTGACTGTGTGTAATGCAGTGGTCTGTGTAGTGACTGTGTAATGTAGTGTCTGTGTAGTGACGTGTAATGCAGGTCTGTGTAAGTGACTGTGTAATGCGCGTTGTGTAGTGACTGTGTTTAATGCAGTGTCTTGTTAGTGACTGTGTAGTGACTAGTGTAATGTAGTGACTTGTAATGCGTGACTGTGTAGGTGACTGTATGTAGTGTCTGTGTAGTGACTGTGTAAGCAGTTGTGTGTAGGACTGTGTAATGCAGTGTCTGTGTAGTGACTGTGTAATGCAGTGACTGCCGTAATGTAGTGTCCTGTGTAGTGACTTGTGTAATGTAAGTGTCTGTTGTAGTGACTGTGTAATGTAGTGTCCTGTGTAGTGACTGTGTAATGCCGAGCGTCTGTTGGTATGACTGTGTAATGGAGTGTCGTGTAGTGATGTGTAATGTAGTGTCTGTGTAGTGACTGTGTAATGTATTCTGTGTAGTGACGCGTAAATGTTCGTGTCTGTGTAAGTGGACTGGGTAATGCAGCGTCTGTGTAGTGCTGTTAATGCAGTGTCCCTGTGTAGTGACTGTGTAAATGTAGTGACTGCGTAATGTAGTGTCTGTGTAGTGACTGTTGTAATGCAGTGACTGTGTAATTGCAGGCGTCTGTGGTAGTGACTGTGTAATGTAGTGACTGGTGTAATGTAGTGTCTGTGTAGGTGGACTGTGTAATGCAGTGTCTGTGTAGTGACTGTGAATGCAGGACTGGTGTAGTGACTGTGTAATTGTGTGACTGTGGTAATGTAAGTGTCTGTGTAGTGACCTTGGGTAATGCAGTGGCTGTGTAGTGACTGTGTAATGTAGTTGTCTGTGTTAGTGACACTGTGTAATGTAGTGACTGTGTAGTGACTGTGTAATGTAGTGACTGTTGTAATGTAGTGGTCTGTGTTAGTGACTGTGTAATGTAGTGTCTGTGTAGTGGACTGATGTGTAATGTAGTGTCTGTGTAGTGACTTGTTGTAAATGTAGTGACTGTGTAATGTATGACTGTGTAATGTAGTGTCTGTTGTAGTGTCTGGGTAATGGCAGTGTCTGTGTAGTGACTGTGTAATGCAGTGTCGGTGTAAGTTGTCTGGTGTAGTGACTGTGTAATGTAGTGTCGGTGTATGACTGTGTAATGCAGTGACTTGTGTAGTGACTGTGGTAATGCAGTGTCGGTGTAGTGTCTGTGTAGTGACCTGTGGTATGACTGTGTAAGTGACTGTGTAATGTGTGACTGTGTAATGTAAGTGTTGTGTAGTGACTGTGTAATGTAGTGTCTGTGTAGTGACTGTGGTAATGTAGTGACTGTGTAGGTGACTGTGGTAATGTAGTGACTGTGGTAGTGACTGTGTAGTGACTGTGTAATGTAGTGTCTGTGTAGTGACTGTGTAATGTTAGTGTCGGTGTAGTGACTGTAATGGCAGTGACTGTTGTAGTGACTGTGTAGTGACTGTGTAATGGTAGTGTCTGTGTAGTGACCTGTGTATGTAGTGTCTGTGTTAGTGACTGTGTAATGCAGTGGTCTTGTGTAGTGGACTGTGTAATGCATGTCTGTGTAGTGACTGTAATGCAGTGACCCTGTGTAGTGACTGTTGTAATTGCAGTGTCTGTGTAGTTGACTTTAATGGCAGTGACTTTGTGTAGTGCTGGTGTATGCAGTGTCACTGTGTAGTGACTGTAATGCAGTGACTGGTGTAGTGACTGTGTAATGCATGTCTGTGTTAGTAGACTGTGTAGTGACTGTGTAATGTAGTGTCTGTGTAGTGACTGTGTGTGACTGTGTATGAACTGGTGTATGCAGTGTCTGTGTAGTGACTTTTAATGCAGTGTCTGTGTAGTGACTGTGTAGTGACTGTGTAGTGACTGTGTAGTGACTGTGTATGCAAGTGTCTGTGTAGTGGACTGTATGCAGTGTCTGTGTAGTGACTGTGTAGTGACTGGTTAGTGACTGTGTAGTGGACTGTGTAATGCAGTGTCTGTGTAGGCTGTAATGCAGTGACTGTGTAGTGCTGTGTAATTAGTGTCCTGGTGTAGTGAAACTGTGTAATGCAGTGTCCTGTGTAGTGACTGGGTGTAATGCCAGTGTCCTGTGTATGACCTGTAATGCAGTGACTGTGTAGTGACTGTGTAAATGCAGTGTCCCTGGTAGTGACTGTTAATGCAGTGAACTGTTGTAGTGAACTGTGTAATGCAGTGTCTGTGTAGTGAAACTGTGTAGTGACTGTGTAATGCAGTGTCTGTTTAGTGACTTGTGTAGTGACTGTGTAATGTAGTGTCTGTGTAGTACTGTAATGCAGTGACTGTGTAGTGACTGTGTATGCAAGTGCTGTGTAGTGACTGTGTAGTGACCTGTGTAATGTATTCTGTGTAGTTGACTGGTGTAGTGACTGTGTAGTGACTGTGGTAATGCAGTGTCTGTGTAGTGACTTTAATGCAGTGTCTGGTAGTGACTGTGTAGTGACTGTGTAGTGACTGTGTAATGTAGTGTCTGTGTAGTGACTGTGTAGTGACTGTGTAATGCAGTGACTTGTGTAGTGACTTTAATGCAGTGTCTGTGTAGTGATCTTGTGTAGTGACTGTGTAATGTAGTGACTGTGTAAGCAGTGACTGTGTAGTGACTGTGTAATGTAAGTGTCTGTGTAGTGACTGTGTAATGTAGTGACTGTAGTGACTGTGTAATGTAGTGACTGTGTAGTTGACTGTGTAATGTAGTGGACTGTGGTAGTTGATGTAATGCAGTGGTCCTGTGTAGTGACGTGTAATGGTAGTGACTGCGTATGTAGTGACTGTGTAGTGACTGTGTAAGCAGCGTCTGTGTAGTGACTGTGTAATGCAGCGTCTGGTGTAGTGACTGTAGTAGTTTGTCTGTGTAGTGACCTGTGTAATGCAGTTCTGTGTCGTGATTGTAATGTAGTGTCTGTGTATGAACTGTGTAATGCAGTCTGTGTAGTGACTGTGTAATGCAGCGTCTGTGTAGTGACTGTGTAATGCAGTGTCTGTGGTAGTGAACTGTGGTAATGAATGTCGTCTGTGTAGTGACTGTAATGTAGTGTCTGTGTAGTGACTGTGTGATGCAGCGTCCTGTGTAGTGACTGTAATGTAGTGACTGTGTAGTGACGTGTAATGGGCAGTGTCCTGTGAGTGACTGTGTAATGCAGGCGTCTGTGTAGTGACGTAATGTAGTGTCTTGTAGTGACTGTGTAATAGTGTCTGTGTAGTGACTGTGTAATGCACGTCTGTGTAGTGACTGTGTAATGCAGAGCGCTGTGTAGTGACTGTGTAATGCAGTGTCTGTGGTAGTGACTGTGTAATGGTAGTGTCTGTGTAGTGACTGTGTAATGCAGCGTCTGTGTAGTGACTGTGTAATGCAGCGTCGTGTAGTGACTGTGTAATGCAGTGTCTGTGTAGTGACTGTGTAGTGACTGTGTAATGTAGTGTCTGTGTAGTGGACTGTGTAATGTAGTGTCTGTGTAGTGACTGTGTTAATGGCAGTGATGTGTAGTGAAACGTGTAATTGCAGTGTCTGTGTAGTGACCTGTAATGCAGTGAATGTGTAGTGATCATGTGTAATGCAGTGTCTGTGTATGACTGTGTAGTGACTGTGTAATGTAGTGTCTGTGTAGTGATTTAATTGCAGTGGACTGTGTAAGTGACTGTGTAATTGCGAGTGTCTGTGTTAGTGACTGTATGCAGTGTCTGTGTAGTGGACTGTGTAGTGACTGTGTAATGTAGTGGGACTGTGTAATTGCAGCGTCTGTGTAGACTTGTGTAATTGCAGTGTCTGTTGTAGTGGATGCTTGTAGTGACTGTGTAATGTAGTTTCTGTGTAGGACTGTGTAATGTAGTTTGTGTAGTGTCTGTTTGTAGTGACTGTGTTAGTGATGTTGTAGTGACTGTTTTTGTAGTGACTTGTAAGTAGTGTCTGTGTAGTGATGGTGTAATGCAGCGTCTGTTGTAAGTGACTGTGTTAATGCAGTGTCTGTGTAGTGACTGTGTAATGTAGTGGTCTGTTGTAGTGACTGTGTAATGCCAGCGTGACTGTTGTAGTGACTGTAATGTAGTGTCATGTTTTAGTGACTGTTTTTGTAATACAGTGTCGTGTAGTGATGTAATGCGTGGTCTGTGTAGGTGACTGTGTATAATACAGTGTCTGTGTAGTAGACTGTAAGCAGTGTCTGTGTCAGGTGACTGTTGTAATACAGTGTCCGTCTGTGTAGTGACTGTAATGCAGTGTCTTGTAGTGACTGTGGTTAATGTAGTTGTCTGATGTAGTGACTGTAATGCAGTGACTGTGTATTGACTGTAATGTAGTGTCTGTGTTTAGTGACTGTGTAATACAGTGTTCTGTGTAGTGACTGTAAATGCAGTGTCTGTGTAGTGACTGATGTAATACAGTGTCTGATGTAGTGGACTGGTTAATGCAGTGTCTGTGTTGTAGTGACTGCTGTAATTGTAGTTGACTGCGTAATGCAGTGACTTGTAGTGACTGTAATGCAGTGACTGTTTAGTGACTGTAATGTCAGTGTCTGTGTAGTGACTGTGTAATGTATGTCGTGTAGTGACTGTGTAATGCAGCGTCTGTGTAGTGACTGTGTAATGCAGCGTCTGTGTAGTGACTTGTAATGTAGTGTCTGTGTAGTGCTGTGTATGCAGTGTTGTGTAGTGGACTGTGTAATGCAGCGTTCTGTGTTAAAGTGACTGTAATTTAGTGTTGTGAGTGACTGTGAATGCAGCGTCGTGTAGTGGGACTGTTAATGCAGTGTCTCCTTGTAGTGACTGTTGTAATGTAGTTTCTGTGTAGTGACTGTGTTAATGGCAGCGTCTGTGTTAGTGACTGTGTAATGCAGCCGTCTGTTGTAGTGACTGTGTAATCAGTGTCTGGTAGTGACTGTGTAGTGGACTCGTTAATGTAGTGACTGTGTAATGCAGTGACGTGGTAGTGACTGTAATGTAGGTCTGTGTAGTGACTGTGTGGATGCAGTGTCTGTGTTAGTGACTGTGTTAAGTAGTGACTGATGTAATTGCAGTGTCTGTGTGTGACTGTGTAGTGACTGTGTAATGTAGTGTCTGTGTATGACTGTGTAGTGACTGTGTAGTGACTGTGTGAGTGTCCTGTGAGTGACTGTGTTAATGTAGTGACTGCGTTAATGTAGTGTCTGTTGTAGTGACTGTGTAATGTAGTGTCTGTGTAGTGACTGTTAATGCATCGTCTTGATGTAGGACTGTGTAATGTGTTGTCTGTTTGTAGTGACTGTGTAATGTAGTGTCTGTGTAGTGACTGTGTAATGTCAGTGTACTGTGTATGGACTGCGTAATGTAGGTCTGTTGTTAGTGGACTGTGTAAGCAAGCGGTCTGTGTAGTGATGTGTAATGCAGTGTCTGGTGTAGTGACTGGGTAAGTAGTGACTGCTATGTAGTGTCTGTGTAGTGACTGTGTAACTGCAGTGACTGTGTAATGCAGCGTCTGTGTAGTGACTGTTGTAATGTTAGTGGAACTGTGTAATGTAGTGTCTGTGTAGTGACTGTGAATGCAGTGTCTGTGTAGTGACTGTGTAAATGCAGTGACTGTGTAGTGAACTGTGTAATGTATAGTGACTGTTTGTAATGTAGTGTCTGTTGTAGTGACTGTGTTATGCAGTGTCTGTGTAGTGGACTGTGTAATGTAGTGTCTGTGTAGTGACTGATGTAAATGTATGACTGTTGTAATGACAGCGTCTGTGTAGTGACTGGTAATGTTAGTGACTGTGTAATTAGTCTGTCTGGTGTAGTGACTGTTTGTAATGTAGGTCTGTGTAGTGACTGTGTAATGGTACTGACTGTGTAGTGACTGTGTATGTAGTGTCTGAGTATGGGACTTGCGTAATGTAGTGTCTGTGTAGTGACATGTGTAATGCAGCGTCTGTGTAGTGACTGTTGTTAATGTAGTTGTCTGTGTAGTGACTGCTGTATGTCAGTGTCTGTGTAGTGCTGCGTAATGTAGTTGTCTGTGTAGTGACTGTTGTATGCAGTGTCTGTGTAGGTGGACTGTGTATGTGACTGCGTAATGTAGTGTCTGTGTACGTGACGTTGTAGTGACATGCGTAATGTAGTGTCTGTGTAGTATGACTGTGAATGTAGTGACTGTGTATTGAAGTGTCTGTGTAGTGACTGTGTAATGCCAGTGTCATGTGTAGTGACTGTTGTAATGTAGTGTTCTGTTGGTTAGTGGTCTGTGTAGTGACTGTGTTGTAGTGGTCTGTGTAGTGACTGTGTAATGGTAGTTGTCTGTGTAGTGACGTGTAATTTGTGTCTGTTGTTTGACTGTGTAATGTAGTGACTGGTGTAGTGGAAGTGTCTGTGTTAGTGACTGTGTAATGCAGTGTCTGTGTAGTGGACTGTTGTAATGTAGTCTGTGTAGTGACTGTGTTGTAATGCAGTGGTCTGTGTAGTGACTGTGTAATGTAGTGTCTGTGTATTGACTGTTAGTTGACTGTGTAATGTAGTGTCTGTTTGTAGTGACTGTTAATGCAGTGTCGTGTAGTGACTGCTGTAATGTAGTGTCTGTTGTAGTGACTGTTGTTGACTGTGAATGCAGCGTCTTTGTAGTGACTGTTGTAATGCAGCGTCTGTGTAGTGACTGTGTAAATGTAGTGTCTGTGTAGTGACTGGTGTAATGCAGTTGTCTGTTGTAGTGACTGCGTATGAAGTGTCTGTTGTAGTGACTGTGTAATGTAGTGTCTGTGTAGTGACTGTTGTAATGTAGGTCTTGTAGTGACTGTGTAATGCAGTGGTCTGTGTATGACTGGTATGCAGCGTCTGATGTAGTGACTGTGTAATGTTAGTGTTCTGTGTAGTGACTGTGTATGTAGCTGTCTGTGTAGTGACTGTGAATGTAGGTCTGTTATGACTGTTGTAATGTAGTGTTGTGTAGTGACTGTGTAATGTAGTGACTGTGTAATGTTAGTGTCTGTTGTAGACTGTGTAGTTGACTGTGTAATTGTATTGTTGTGGTAGTGACTGTGTAACTGTAGTGTCTGTTGTAATCAGTTGTCTGTGTAGTGACTGTGTAATGCAGCTCTGTTGTAGTGGACTGTTGTAATTGAGTGACTGTGTATTGACTTGTGTAATGTAAGTGTCTGTGTAGTGACTGTTTATGTAGGTCTGTGTATGACTGTGTAATGTAGTGACTGTTGTAATGTATTGTCTGTGTAGTGACTGTGTAATGCAGTGTCTGTTGTTAGTGACTGTGTAATGCAGCGTCTGTGTAGTGACTTAATGCAGTGTCTATGTTTAGGACTGAATGTAGTGTCTGTGTAGTGACTGTGTAGTATTGTCTGTGTAGTGACTGTTTTGTTAATGCATGTCTGTGTAGTGACTGATGTAATGCAGCGTCTGTGATTAGTGACTGTTGTAATGCAGTGTCTTGTAGGACTTGTGTAATGCAGTGTCTGTGTAGTGACTGTGTTAATGTATTGGTTTCTGTGGTAGTGACGTGTAATGTAGTGTCTGTGTAGTGACATGTAATGCAGTGTCTGTTGTAGTGACTGTGTAATGTATTGTCTGTTGTGTTGACTGTTAATGCAGTGTCTTGTGTAGTGACTGTGTAATGATAAGTGTCTGTGTAGTACTGTGTAATGTAGTGGTTCTGTTGTTAGGACTGTGTAATGCATGTCTGTTGTAGTGACTGTGTAATGCAAGTGTCTGTGTAGTGACTTGTGTATGCAGCTGTCTGTGTATGCGATGTCATGTGTAGTGACTGTGCTAATGGAAAGGTCTGTGTATGTGACTGTGTAATGTATTGTCTTGTGTAGTGACTGTGTTAATGCAGTCTCTGTGTAATTGCAGGTGTTCTTTAGTAGTGACTGTGTAATGTAGTGGACTTGTAGTACAGTGCGTATGAACTCCGGTTGCACAGTCTGCTGTTTGCTGACTCCTTGGCAGATGGAGTTACCGGCAGTCGCTGTCGGCTTTACTCGGGAGGAACTGATTCCTGACACGGCGACACTCGATCTGTCTGAGAGGCCGACGTCACGAGGCTCTGACTCGGCCGCCGCGCCTTCCAGGGAATGAACTCTGATACTGTTCACAGCTCCACTTACAAAACATATACAAGTCCAATCCCACTGCAGGTGAACAGAGACATCCTTTTAAAGCTGCAGAGTCAAATATGAGGAACAATGTGCTGCCAAAGAAAATCTAAATAATGTTCAGACCTAGGTTTAAATGTGTGGTTTATTTTGTAACATATTAGTTTTTAAAGATTTGCTCAGAGGACCTGGTTTAGTTTGGATTTTGTAATGTTTTTAATGCCTAAATACTACACTTTTTAAAGCCACAAATGAAATAAATCTCGGCATATTTCATTTTGTGAGATGCGTAAACATTCAATGAAATGGGGAAATGAGGAGACATTTCCTGGATAAATCTCCGACTCAAAGGCACAAAACGTCAGAGAATAAACATCGGAAAGACAGAGTTTGGGCTGATTTTTACTAGATGTGCCGGGTTATAGGGCTAACCCGTGTCTGTGGCGGGGCCAGGACTCACCTGTGGGCAGTGGGCGGGGTTATAGGAATCACCTGTGGGCGTGGTTATAGGACTCACCTGTTGGCGGGTCAGACTCACCTGTGGCGGGGTTCAGACTCACTTGTGGCGGGGTTCAGACTCACCTGTGGCGGGTTATAGCACTCACCTGTGGCGGGTCAGGACTCACCTGTGGCAGTGGGCGGGGTTATAGAATCACCTGTGGGCGTGGGTTCAGACTCACCTGTGGGCGGGGTTCAGACTCACCTGTGGGCGGGGTTCAGACTTACCTGTGGGCGGGGTTATAGCACTCACCTGTGGGCGGGGTTCAGACTCACCTGTGGCGGGGTTCAGACTCACCTGTGGGCGGGGTTCAGACTTACCTGTGGGCGGGGTTATAGCACTCACCTGTGGGCGGGTTCAGACTCACCTGTGGGCGGGGTTATAGCACTCACCTGTGGTCTGCTGCAGCTCCAGCAGGGCCTTGATGGTGGAGGTGGCTGACTGGCCTCCCCTGGGGTCAGCTCCTGGTAGATGATGGTGGGGCTGGACTCCACAGACACCTCCTGCTCCGTCCACTCCGCCTCCGAGAGGAGACCACGTGCAGCACCGGATGGGCGTCTGCGCCGGGACGAGGAGGAGATCATTTAAAGACTAGGACGTGTGTCTTCATTCTATTCTGTCATAGGAACAGCGGCCGATACGACTCAACGAGAGAGACACCGTTTAACATCGTAACCGAGTGCACTCTCTCCAGTCCGGCTTTACCCAAATCTAAATGGGTATGTGGCCTATAGGTCACAGCCTATAGGCCAGAGCCTATAGGCCAGAGCAATCATTTGAAAGCTAAGACCTTCAAAACTTGTTTACATTGATATTTTTCTTCGTGTTGTCATTGACCTTCCAATCACTGAGAGCAGAAACTCCGAGGACGTCTGTAATATTTACCAGAGGTCCGAGTCCCGAGGTCATTCTAATCTGTGCGAAAAGGCTTTAGTTTAAAGGTCCTATATCATGCAAAATCGCCTTTTTGGAGTTTTTAGCCATGTTGTTTTGCTATTTCCTTCTCAAAAACACCCCAGAGCGGTGTTTGGCTTCATTCACACAGTTCTCAGTAATCCTCCTGAATCCTGCTCTCTGAGCAGCTGCTCCGCCCTCTCCTGGTAAACCACTGAGCTGTTCAGTTGTTCGTCCCAAAGGAACGGAAGTGCTCTACGTCTGTAATGTAAGGCCTTACGGCCTGATTTAATTTACAAAACAGCTTTTTCATTATTTCTGTTGTAAGAGAGAAATAACAAAAAAAATAAAAAAAAATAAAAAAGTAAGTCTCCGACGCGTCTGTGCTGTCCCGGGAGAGTAAACAAACGCACCCACGGAGGATCCAAACAGAAGTCATGTTTGTGAAGACTGAGCTCTTTCTAACCTACTCTGGACACGCCTGTTCTTTTTTCTTACCCAACGATAATGTCACGGGTTCACGTTTGGCTACAAGAGGAACAGGACTATTCAACCTTCCTAAAGAAGAGTGCACTAGCCAGAGTGCCAGGCTGAGCGGTGAGTCAATCAAAACGACTGTTAGCGCGTGTGTTAGCGCGTGTGTTAGCGCGTGTGTTAGCGCGTGTGTTAGCGCGTGTGTTAGCGCGTGTTTAGCGCGTGTGTTAGCGCGTGTGTTAGCGCGTGTTTAGCGCGTGTGTTAGCGCGTGTGTTAGCGCGTGTGTTAGCGCGTGTGTTAGCGCGTGTGTTAGCGCGTGTGTTAGCGCGTGTGTTAGCGCGTGTGTTAGCGCGTTAGTCATTTGTGAAACTGTGTTGCACATGTCAACTCCTTATAACTGCATTATGTGAAGTAACTTTTTGCAGTGATATTTATATTTATAATACTGTAAATGTGGAATGAGCGGAGAGAGGGGCGGAGTTAACTGAATCGAAGTGTCTTGTCTTCCGGGTTTGGAAAATACCCCCAGAAAATACTTATATTTCTCTCAAAAATGAGTACTCCATAGTGATAGAGGTACAATATATCATATAAATGCCTATACTTTACTTTGGAATGGCTAAAATAGCAGGATACAGCTCCTTTAATGTTTTTTGAGGTCTCCTTACGGTTCTCTTCTCATAAGCCTGGGCTCCTTTAGGTGCACGACACCACATAAGAAACTAAACTAAACTAAAGGCAAATCACTTTATCCATGACTCAAATCAGGGTCAAATATTCCTAAATAAAGGAAATGTATCTCCTGTTTGGCTTTGTTAGGCAGAGTCTTTGTGGAGGTGCAGACACAGGTGAGGTCAGTGTTGTCAAAACAATGTAGTATTTTCAGTTTCACTTCCGTTTATCCTGGTTTTCCCCTGAGCTCCCACAGATAAAGCAGTGTTTACTGAGTTTACAGCTGTGGAGTCATTTATTCAAAGAAAGTAAAGATCATTAGGAAGTTTAAATGCAGAGGCTTTTCCCCTCGAGTTACGGGGAACTTTCACTACAAGCCTCTTCTTTGTGTATTTCCGCAGAAGAACAGGAAGGAACAGGGCTGTTAAAGTCAGAGTGACACAATTCCAGTTTCACTTTGCCTTTATTTGGCTCCTGATGTAATTACTACAGCGTAAACAAACGAGGTGCTGCTCGGGACTTTCTGCTCTCGAGTCACATTCACAGCTCGTGGGTTTCAGGCCGCGGTCACCACTTTGAGAATCTGTGTGTGACTCGTGTCATTTAGAAAGAAAAATAAATCATCAATGTGAAAAGATTAATTACCCCAGTTCAGCTTTACCCAAATCTAAAAGCTTCTGGACTGGAGACCAAATCTGATCCTAATCTGATTTCTGCAGTTCTCAGATCACTGAAGAGACGTGTAAACACCATAATCTGATCTTTCACACGTATAAACTAACCAGGGAAAGAACAGAGAAAAAAGTCAAACTAACGTCACAAACTATAAAGATAAAGTAAAAAAGACTAAAACATTTGAATTAAAAATGAAATAGGAAAATGAAACAGTAAAACAGTGTCCAGTGGTTAGAGCTGCTGCACATATGCAGAATATGGCTCCATCTTCAGAGTTGTGGTTCGAGTCCCAGCTTGAAATGTTTACGACATTTTAATTTTGTGTGTGAAGGCTCTCAGTTGTACAGGAGTTGTCCATCTTCAATGAAGATTCTTAAGTCCTCGTCTGTACTTTTATCTGATTATACTAAATGTACAGCTCTTCCCTTATATCCTTATTAAAAGTTAAAGCGCAGTTTGTCTCATTTGTGTTTAACACTACAATTATGAAGAAAAACAGGTTTGAACCTGGACCTTTGAGTTTCTAAACCTGTGCGTCTCCACTGGAAGAGAAGTGCAATGATACACGAGTCCTTTGACTCCAAGTGCACGATCATCTTCAGTCATCTGCCCCTGGTTCTGCCCCTGGTTCTGCCCCTGGTTCTGCCCCTGGTTCTGCCCCTGGTTCTGCCCCTGGTTCTTCCCCTGGTTCTTCCCCTGGTTCTTCCCCTGGTTCTGCCCCTGGTTCTGCCCCTGGTTCTGCTCCTGGTTCTGCCCCTGGTTCTGCCCTTTCTGCACCTGGTTCTCCCCTGGTTCTGCTCCTGTTCTGCCCTGGTTCTGCCCCTGGTTCTGCCCCTGGTTCTGCCCCTGGTTCTGCCCCTGGTTCTGCACCTGGTTCTGCCCTGGTCTGCACCTGGTTCTGCACCTGGTTCTGCACCTGGTTCTGCACCTGGTTCTGCCCCTGTTCTGCACCTGGTTCTGCCCCTGGTTCTGCCCTGGTTCTGCCCCTGGTTCTGCAGCTGGTTCTGCACCTGGTTCTGCCCCTGGTTCTGCACCTGGTTCTGCCCCTGGTTCTGCCCCTGGTTCTGCCCCTGGTTCTGCAGCTGGTTCTGCACCTGGTTCTGCAGCTGGTTCTGCAGCTGGTTCTGCACCTGGTTCTGCACCTGGTTCTGCAGGAGGGTTTGATCGAAGGAGGGGAGAGAGTTCTGTAGCTCTAAAAACCCCAAACTCTCCGATTTCAAAAGTGAATATAAACGTACTAGATCTGATTATTGGGTAATCTGATTACTCTAGTTCTCTGATTTTTCTGGCCATGAAAACGTAGCCAGTAACTGTTCCAAACTTTCCAAGCTGTTCCAGACTTTTTTTAAATTAAAAAAGAAAAAGTAAAAAAAAGATTCAGAATTTTCCAACATTTTTAAAACGCTCCCAAACTGTTCCAAATTTCAAAACTCTTTCAAATTTTTATAAACTTTTAGCAAAATGTTGGAGTCACTTCCTGGATAAATCTCGGCTCAAAGCGACAAAACGTCAGAGAATAAACGTCTTTGGGCTGTTTTTACACACGTGTAACTCTGTTACACGTGTGTTTCATATTGTGAGCGGTAAAGAGAGTTTGGGCTGTTTTTACTCTGACAGAGTCTGTGTTTGATATTGTGAGCGCACTGACCTGTAGACGACCCGGGAGCAGCCTCTGACAGCAGTCCGGCCCCGGTCTCGGTGAAGGCCTCGTCTCGGGCCTCCTGAAGACCCGGTCCCGCCTCTGCAGAGCGGCTCGCCTGCTGCAGCGTCTCCGTCACCAGCTGTCTCGCCTGTTCACTCACGACGGCCGCCTGGAACACGGGCTTCGGTTTGATCAGCACCTGCACAAACACAAACACCGTCACGACACTCAGCTGCAGGGAAGCACGAACCATCAGACACGTTATTCCTTAAGTGCCGGGACTTTCTCCATAACGATGATGAAGCTGAAGGTCATGATGGCGCCCCCTCGTAGACAAACATGGATCAGCTCTGGTGTTTTTGGGTCTTCCACTTGTTTCTGTTCTGTAACTCCCATTTCTTCTTGTTGCAGACTGAACTTGTTAAGATCCAACCATGAGAAATGTGAATTTGAGTCATTTTTCAACTGGTCTTGAACTTTTGCTCCAGACTGTATTAATCTGACCTAAATATCCCGGCGTCCTGGCTCCCTGAGAAAAGTCTAGTTATTCTTGTTTTGTTCCATTACAGTTTATTAATAGATATGTCTGACTTCCCCTCTGTAGCAGAACAAACCTCACAGTACATCTGCACAGCGCCACCTGCTGTTCATAGTGTGTGCATCATTTAGCCTGGCGAGACCAGACTGTAGTATTTATTCCTGCCATCAGATCCGTTTATTTGCATCACATGTTGTTCGCGACAAAGAGATTTGCAGCATTTTTTTTTACATATTTCTGATGTTTGCAAAAATATCGCTTCATCATCGTTGGAGAAAGTCCCACTAACACAGAGATATTCCTTTCCCCTGTTTTCTGTGCATTCATCAGTCAAAGCAGATGAATGGAAACCTGACTCTGGACTGCTCTTCCTCAGGCTGCACTGAGGAGTCACAAAGCGTTACAGGATCCAGGTTTAGTTTGTGAAACCTTTGTGTTGAAATGAACACCGTCTTAGAGACTGACTGAGTTTACTATTGTTATGACGCTTTAGGAGACGGCGCTGCACTCGGCCGGATCCTTTTTCTCTTTTTACCCCGATATCGCTCCAGTGTCGCCTTTATTTGGATAGAAACATCCAACAATGGCTTCATTTATCTGGATTTAACTCACGGCAAAGTGCAGAGATGTGATGTGGATCCGTTTTGTTTCGCGTCATTCATTTAAAGAGGGGTATTATGTAAAATGGCCTTTTTCAAGCTTTATATCATGTTATTATGTCATTCCCTCATTAAACACATGCCTGGAGTGTTGCCTTGGCTCATTCACATATTTTTGAGTAATCAGTAAAAACTTAGACGGCAGCCATTTTAGGTGTAGCTATGCCTCAGTCCTCCTAGGAACGCCCCCACCTCCTGGAGACGCCTCTGGACCTTTCGTCACCAGCCAAGCCACCAACCACTGCTCCTCAGCTCAGCAGAGCCCCCTCCCCGCACAGTAGTGTTGTTTAGATGCCACAGCAGTGTGCTGAAGGGGGCGTGTCGGAAAGCTTCTTAAAGAGACAGAGGCCTATTTCAAGACGTTCAGTACAGCCATTTTGAGAGAGCAATTTTATTCAAGGCAGTTATTTTAATTTACTGCATATACAGACCAACAGAAGGTTACGTCATCATTGTAGTATGCTATAGACTGGTGCTATGTGATTGGAAAAAGCATAATACCCCCTCTTTAACTTTAATTGAATCCAATTAAAAGCCTTTTAAACTGAAACGCAGTCAAACACACAGGTTTATTTCTCTCTAAACGCTGGAGGAACTGAGGCAGCCGTCGCAGATCTAACCTTTACCAGGGGATTTCTGCACGTTTCAGATGAAATGATGATGGTTTTAGAAACTACAGAGGCGTCAGAAAGGAGACAATGACCTCCTGTTCAGAGTCACTCAGTCTGATCCTCCATGACTCAACAAACCCGTGTCCAGAGGTTTCAAACTTTATAATCAGAGAAATATTCACAAACATCACCACTAAAACATTTCCTTTCATTCACGTCTTTCTCTAAGCCTTGGACCACAGTGTTATCGATTCTCAGTGAATGAACTGCACTAACTGTACCACAAGAATCACTAATGACTTTTGGAATTAAAGTGTTTGATTGAATTGAGTGTCTAACGCCCGGTGTCCACTGCACATTGTTTTATCACATGCAGACGTGAGGAGGTCAAATCGTCTCCACTGAGCGATGGTTCAAAGACAGAATTAGCTACGATTAGAGTTTAGATCCGACCGAGCAATTTACATGAATTATCGGCCCAATAATTCTTGATTTAAGGCTCAGTCAGAGCAGCAGACGTCTCTCTCCTCCTCCTCGTTCATAAACATCGAGCTGCATTTACAATAGTCTTTGTTTTACGCACAAACAGGATCCAAACAGCTTATTTACAGGCTGTAAATTAAACGCTGGCCTGAAACGTGACCAACACAGTCAGCACCTCCTGCCCCCACGGGACACCTCCTCTATTTTATAATAAGTACAGTATAAATAGACTGAGCCTATTGTATTATTAGGGTGGGCGATATGGCAAAATATAATATCATTATAAACTCCCGATTTCGATTTATCACAATGTTTTATTATTGTCACTAAAATAACTTAAATTACACACTGAAAAACAAAAAGATCGAATGAATAAATTCACTTTGTGAAAATCAACACAGCAAAAATAGACTTAGAACTTAGACTAGACTTAGAACTACAGCAAACTAACTCTATACATTAAAAAACACAATAAAACAGACAAGTTGGTAAAGGCTTGTTGTTCGTCTCTCTCATGACGTCCGACATGGCGTAGCAGAACGTTAGCGTTAGCAGCTTGGGTTTACGTCACTGACGGTGAAAAGAGTCAACTGTGCAGAAGAGCTTAGAACCGTGATAAAACCATCCCACAAACATGACAGATCGTCTGCTCTGGAGATCGTAACACGGTCTCATATCGTCAGATCGCCCAGCCCTATATAATATATATTAAATATATATTATCAATTCAATTCAATTTCATTCATCTTTTATGTGAGCATCGGAGTTCCACAAAGTTCTACATATATACAGAGTTCAGCACAGTAATCAAAGCCAAAGAGATACAGTCGTAGGAAAATAAGTAAATAATTAAATAAATAACGTGGATATGATGCTCAAAAGGAGGAGGCAGAAGCTTAAGCTGTTTGCACCTTCCCCCTAGTTACTGAAGAATTTGACACATTCATTTACTAAGCATAATCAAGAAGACATATAGTTATTTTTGTCCTATTCCAGTGACTTTACAATCAGCAATAATAACATCACAATATTCTACTCATTATACAGCTGAGATGATCTAAGCTGAGATGATCTAAGCTGAGATGATCTAAGCTGAGATACGACCTAAGAAGGACTGATCGTTCATGCGAGTCTTCAATGATGAGACAATGAAGGATTGAAGCTCGTATACAAACAGTTTCCTCCATCGTGGATTAAAGAGTTTCCAACATTTCACTCCTTCACTAAGACGCTTCATCAGTGACTAACGACACTCCAGCAGCAGGAGGAACATAAACAAAGCCACTCCACTGTCTATGGCAGGGGGCCCAAACCTTTTGTCTCCGAGGGCCAAAATGAAAAAGTGCCTGTGGGTCGTGGCCAAACACGGCGATGTCAAGCGTGAAACATATACTATAAGTGCAAATAATACTAGTTACTTTATTTTTCAGTATACATTTGCATTTGATTATATCTATGCAAATAACATGCTACATTAAAACAAATGTTAACTATGACAAAGCCTTGTTTTAGTCGAACAAAATCAACAATTGCAGCAATATAGTGCAAAATGTAAACAACAACAACACCTGTATCTACAGCACCTACTGTGAATTTACCTCATTCATTTGTTAACTCAAAGAAAATGTCACATTAGATCATTTTGAAAGTGTCAGTTCAGCATAAAGTCAATTTTTAACACACACCTTTGTTGTCACAACCTTTGCAATAAAAGATGGAAAACTGGGAAAGTTGATGCTACAAAGCTCTGTGATAAACACCAAGACACCACAACAGTGAAAAGAGAGAAACAGCGCCCCCAATTTGACGCTGGTGGCCAAACAGTGTACTGCATCCATATTTACCATTGAGAATGAATGGGAGAGAGTTAGTATTAATCATACTGGCGCAAAAGTAGGTCACTCTCTGGCGGGCCAATGGAATTGTTCCGGCCCCACTTTGGCCACCTCTGGTCTATGGTTTAGTACGAGTGGATTCAGACCCGTTTACAGAGGAGCGTGTAGCGTGTTGTAGCGTGTTGTAGCATGTTGTAGCATGTTGTAGCGTGTAGTAGCTCATGTCTGACCTGCGTCTTGCCCTGCTGCCCGTACACGATCTTGGTGGGGATGATCTTGGTGGCCGTGGCTCCGGAGGCGAGGCCTTTGGGCTGAGTCACGATCATCTTGGTGATGGGCGCGAGGCCGTGATGATGGCCGGTTTGGTTCCCTGCACGGCCTGGAGGCTCTTCTCGGCCTGGAGGCACACGCAGCACACGCCAGGCACACGCAGCACACGCCAGGCACATGGAAGAGGAGGACATCCAGATGTTTAGGTTAAGGCCGGAAACACTTTTAACATTTGACTTTTGGGTGGGAAGCTGTAGGAACCTCACGATACTGCGATACACGATACTGCGATACACGATACTGCGATACACGATACAGGACTCATACGATACACGATACTGCGATACACGATACTGCGATACACGATACTGCGATACACGATACAGGACTCATACGATACACGATACTGCGATACACGATACAGGACTCATACGATACAGATACTGCAATACAGGGATGTCACGAGTCTAAATGTTTCACAATTATGATGAAGGAAATATTGCCATTTTACGATTTTCACAATTATCGAAAATAAGGAAGAAAATACTGACAATTCCTCGGTCCCCTTACACCTGTAGTTCTGTCTAAATGTTCCCCCATGACGGGCCGACGTTGGCCTTTGGTCTAAACTGCCCGAGGGGAGGGGCTGGTATAAAAGAGTCTGAGCTGGAACTATGACAGCCTTGTTTATGCCTCATTACTGTTTGTCAATATTGTGTATATTTATACTTTATTTGTTTTGTCGCAGTACACTCTTTTCACCTGTAGGGAACATCGGGTTTTGTAAATAATAACAACAGTACAAATCACATAATACCAGAGTTACGTTGTTCTCTCATGACTCCCTGACTTTCAAGCCCTCGCCTTAACCGAGTTCCAGTTCGGCTTTACCCAAATCTAAAAGGATCTTGACCGGAGAGCAACAGTGTAACGCCTCATTTGAAAGCTAAGGCCTACAAAACAGATCCGCGTTGTCACCACATTTTTTTTTAAAGTGTTTTCACCGCTCTTATGTTTTTGTCCCATTTTCTTTGCGTTTTCGTCGCCATTTTGACACTTTCTTCAGAGAGCTGTCAGATTTGGGTAAAGCCAAACTGGAGAAAATGTGCTCGGTTAAGGCGGGGGTTAAGGGGTTAAATCTTGTGAAGAAACTTCCAAAATAAATGTCGTTTTTCTTTTGAGGAATGGAGGATAAAAGCTTCAGAGCGTTTCCGTCTGTGGCAGATTTCATTAATGACACAGAAAACGATTTAAGATAAAAATATGAATTTGAAATATGACTCCACATAATCAAGAGTAAATAAAAGGTCTTTGTGAAGTTTGTTACGGTTATAAACAGTGAGCGTAAAGTAGAGCGCTGGCACCACCTAGTGGCAACACAAGGTCAAAGGCACTACACCTTAGGAAGTTATAAATACATTTAATCATTTATTCTTTCATTGTTTGTAATTGACAAAAGGTGCATTTGCAACATTTATGTGGAAAATAAAAGTTGTTTGTGTATTTGACCTCAGCGGCTGTATGAGCGTCAGCAGAGCCTTTACTTTCCATCATGGAGGTCTTTAAAACGATCCTCCTGGGTCAAGCTTAACCTCTTAACCCCGACCTGAACTGAGCACATTCTCTCCAGTTTGGCTTTACCCAAATCTAAAAGCCTCAAAACAGCGACGACAACGAGGATGAAAACGCAACAAAAAGTGAAGAAAACGGAACAAAAGAAAGTGGCAAAAGAGCGACAGAAACATGACAGGAAACAACAAAATAAAATATTATCCTTATAATATAATCCTTCAAAGAGCGACAAAACAACACGACAAAAGAAGTGACAGTTTTCTTTCAAATGAGGCGTTAAACTGTTGCTCTCCAGACTAGCTTTTAGATTTGGGTAAAGCCCGAACTGGAGACGATGCGTTAAGGCGTAAGAGGTGAAACACACACAAATATCAACCTTTAAAGTGAAGCTGAACTTCAGAAACTCCCAAAGAGAAACAAGTCTCTGTATTTGACCTGACCGTAGATGTGGATATCTGGGTATTTTACAATATCAGATATCGGCCGATATTACGTGATTAAAGGCCGATATCACGTGATTAAAGGCCGATATCACGTGATTAAAGGCCGATGATTAAAGGCCGATATCAGTCAGAGCCTTGAAATGAACCTCCACAACTTCCTCGGCCTCAGGAGAAACATCGCGGTGAAATCGGTCTCAAGTTCGTTCACCGAGGATCCTATTTTATATGTTTTATGCGTTTCATTTCAGAACCATTAGAAATAGAGGCTCACAGTTTGTTTTGTAATCTGCTGATTTTTGTTTCAATCGAGTTCCCCCAGGAGTCGCCACTAAACATGAATGTCCTGAATAAAGCCGCTTCATACAGCGCCCCCTGCTGTCACAGGATTATAGAGCAGACATTTTAAACATCAGGCTTAGAAAGAACTCTTTCAGTAACAGAGACTGACCCCGGCGTTGAGCAGCGTGGTGACCACGTTCTTGGCGGGCAGGCCCTGGATGGTGGCGCCTTTGCCCGTGGTCTTCTGCACCACGATGACGTTGGGTTTGGACGTCATGGGATGGTGGTGATCTTCGTGGTGGTGCCTTCAGGGGGAGACAGGACGTTACAGTATTCATAACCATATAATCTCGTTTGTTTCTCACCCGTCACGATGTTGCTGCTGATGATCTTCCCGCCCAGCGTGGCCAGGGACTTGGGCACCACGGTGATGATGCTGCCGCTGGTCGTCTTCACGTAGGTGGCGCCGGCGCCGGAGGCCGTTAGGCGAGCGCCGAGGCTGGGGCCCACGGTGGGTCTGGTGTAGGTGGTTGTGTCGCTGCGATAACGAGAAGACACAAAGCAAATCTCTTTTCAGTCTTAGTCACATTCTAGTCGTTTCTAAGTATGTGGTGGAAATGTGAGGATACAGCTGTGCCCAGACGTTTACTCTCACTGGGGGAGTTTCTTAATATAATGAAAACACAAAAACACAAACACCTTTTTTCACTCATGGTCAGTAAAGTTGTGAAGACATTTATTACGGAAAAAAGTGTGAACTCAATTCAAATCACTGTAACAAAACACCAAAATGATGTAAAGTTCACTTTAGACTCTGTTTACTACATTGAACAATTATTTATTAACAAAATAAATAAAGAAACAAAGAAACACTTTTCTGTTGGCCATGTTATACTCACTACTGCCCCCTCAGGTCTAACGTGCAACTGCAGTCTCTATATTAAGCTCGTGCATGACGGTACTACAGACCTGAAATAACACGTGTGTCAGCCCAATGGCTCTTTTCCACATGCGTGTCAGCCCAATGGCTCTTTCCACACGCGTGTCAGCCCAATGGCTCTTTTCCACACGCGTGTCAGCCCAATGGCTCTTTTCCACACGCGTGTCAGCCCAATGGCTCTTTTCCACATGCGTGTCAGCCCAATGGCTCTTTTCCACATGCGTGTCAGCCCAATGCTCTTTTCCACATGCGTGTCAGCCCAATGGCTCTTTTCCACATGCGTGTCAGCCCAATGGCTCTTTCACCCGCTTTGTCCAGCTTTTCCATAACAAAGGCCAAAGCGGTCTGACCAGGTGTAGGTTTTGGGACCGACCTCTGGCTGTGGCCAAAGCGCTGACCCGTGTGACCCGTGTCTGATGTGACGTGAACAGACTCTGGCCTCTGATTGGCCACGAGAGAGTGGACAGCCCTCACTATTGACACACAGGTCATACGGATTTCATATTTCACAACATCATACTGCTTTGCTAAAAAGGGATTTTGCCGATAATAGCTTTTAGTCGCTGTTAGCGCAGCTTTAGCTTGTGTTAGCATAACATTTGCATGTAGCTTACCTTCATAGTTGTATTTAGCAGTTTCTTTTCTGTTTTAATACAGCTTGGCTCCTCTGAATGATTCCATAACTCCCACCAGAGGGCAGCATTTGCCCACATTTGTTCTCATCGCGGCTCTAAAAACTTTTAATGACGATCTGTACAGCAGCTCCGCCCACAATGCATGTGTGTGTGTGTGGAAACAGAAAGGTCTGTAGGGTAGTGTCGATACGTGCACGTAGATCGTGGCGTGCGCGGCCTTTGTGACAGTGCAGGATTGTAGAGGCCGTTGTGGTGAACAGGTCTGGGCTCATTCGGACATTAGACATGGCTGGAACATGTAGGAGGAAAATACTTAGTTTTAACATTTTTTAAACTCTGTAAAGTCCCTTTAAACAAGAGAGCGCTGCGGGAAACCCTGCGGTGTATTTCCCTTTAGCATCAGTGAAGTAAGTAAGTAAGTAAGTGCTTTTTTGTCATTGTACAAGCGTACAACGAAATAGTGTTCAGGTGTTAGTCCTGAGCTGCTGCGGCTGAGCCGCGCTGCCACTGGTCAACCTGACCCGCATGACCTTGGAGGTCGGGGAAACTGTAGCACTCGGAAGAAACCTGGCTGCCCTCTGTCTCCTCTATCCTCTGAAATGGTGCCGCGCCTCCTGGGTTTGTCCCTGTTTCAGAGCGTGTTCCTGCACTGGTCAGCTCCACCTCCTCCTTCCTGAAGCTCTGAGTCTTGTTGTGGAGAAGTTCTGTTTATAATCTGATGGTAAAACGGCCCATTCTGCTTAAAGCCTCCAGTTCCTGTAAGTTCCTGGTCTGTTGTACATGAGATCTCCCCACAGGGCTCAATGATACTGAGGTCAGACTGAGATGAACTAACGGCACCATCACTTGTTCTGCTGGAGCATCAGAGAAACACCTCCATGTTCACAGCAGGTATGGGGCACTTTTCATCATAGGCCATGTTATAACAAGGCCTATAATGAAAAGGTTTGCGTTTCTTATCTGTTTTCTTGTAATTTTATGCAACTGTGAAGCACTTTGAATTGCCTTGTGTATGAATTGTGCTCTACAAATAAACTTGCCTTTTCATTCATATTCTTTGAGAAATGGCCAAAAAACCCACCAGGGTGTGTGTCAAAGCTGATCAGTGCAGGCATGATAACTTTACTGATATTAAACGTGTTCCTGCCTGTGTCCATCATCTACGAGCATTATTATGATGAAATATGTTCGGCAAAGCAAAGAGTCCAACTGCGGATAAAGTATAATCGGTGAATAATGTGATGACATGTAGCGTGTGCGTCTCACCCGTGGGCTGCGTGACCAGCTTGGTGGTCATGATGGCGCCGTTGCTGCTGACCACCATGATGGGGGAGGAGCTGCTGCTGGACAGGCCCACAGACGAGGGTTTGGGCAGGATCTTACTGGGCGTCACCTGCTGCGTGATGATCTTCACTCCTACGAACACACGGACACTCCAGAGGTCAGTATGAAGGAAGTGAGGAAGGAAAAGAGCATCTGTGAGCGGATATACAGCCGGCATCACAGAGTCAGGGCCACAACCTTAGAATAAAGTCTGAAGGAGCGACTAAATTGCAGATGTTGTTAAAGTTTAGTTTCTTTGTCTGTACAGGATACCAGTTAAAACTTTTCCAAAATCTTCCATACTGTTGCAAAATGTTGGAGTTACTTCCTGGATAGAACTCTGGCTCGAAGTGACAAAATGTCAGAGATAAACATCGCAAAGCAGTGTTTCCCCTGGGTTTACCGGTTTGGCAGGGGGGGGGGTACGGTTACACATGCAAGCGCGCAGTCCGTGCACACTGCCGGGTAAAATAAAGTGTTTTTAGCAAATGTTATTATTTGTAACAATTTATTGTTTGAATTTCTATATGATACATAATTAATGCAGTTTAAGTAACTGTAAAGCATTTTGATGATGTAGGAAACAATAATATGTTTTAGAAAGTTTGAGAATGTAATATACTATTATTAGATTAGCCTAATGTCGGCGACCATTATTTATTTTTCCCATGGTGTTTTTTCCTCATATTCATGTTTAATATTGATCAGTGAGTTCCACAGTTTGAGTCTGTGTTCTGCTTAAAACAAGAGGAGCCAAAATCAGCATTAAGGCTAAGTTCAGGACTTTCTACAGAATCCAACAGAGCTAACTTCAGTGACTTCATGTGAAACAGATGCAACAGCTTCACCTAAACAGTTAAACTCAACTGTTACATTTAGCTTGGTTGGATTTTCTTATTTACAAAGTGCCAAAGGGATTTAATGTTAATGTTATTATCATCTAATGCTCTAGTTAAACTTACTCGCTCTGTAGCGGCTCCTGTCTTAATAAACACGACCGCATGGCCTGAGTCACTGAGCGCAAAACACGGACTGGATCCGTAACACGCGGACCCGGACTGGATTGAACAGGCGTAGTAACTCATAAAACAAAAACGGAACGGATTTGGTAAAGACGCTCGTTTTATCGATCGGTGATTAGTGCTGCGTAATAAAAGACTGTCGTCCTGAGAGGGAGGGGGCGCTGATGGCCAATATAATGGTAGGGGAAACATTGCAAAGAGAGAGTTAGGGCTGTTTTTTACTCTGACGGACTTGGAGGAAACTAAGACACAAATCTCTAAACTGTTGAATATTTGTTGTGTTTTCTGTCTTTCCTCCTAAAGAGCGAAGTGAAAGTCGTACCTGACTCCTGTTTGATCTGGATGGTGGGCTTGGACCCCGGGAGCCGCTGGTGCCCTGGCTCATGCCGGCGCCCCTAGAGGCGAGCCCTGCTGCAGCTGCTTGGGCGACTGCTGCTTGGGCAGGTGTGCCAGGATCTGAGACGGCGAGCCCACCAGGGTTTTGGGCGAGGGCAGCCGGCGGAGGTCAGCTTCACGGCCGCCGAGGCGCCGGCTGAAAAGAAGAGCGATTAACCAGAGCTCGCACGGGCGTTACAACCATCTGGTTTCCAAATGTTTCCCCGATTTTTCCTAATTCATTCTTAATATTTCCCCAATTTTTTCCATATTTTGCCCAAATGTTTCCCTCATTTGTCCCCAGTCAGAAGGAATCCGAGCGGGAGTCTTACACGGCGCCATGGTGGACATGAGCACGGACGCGAGGAGGAGACCACGGTCGTCACGGCGATGGTGCTGGTGGGGAACACCACGGTCTGCTTGTGAGTGGGCGGAGTCAGCACGCCGGTGGAGCAGAGTTTGGAGACGGCGCTGTGACCGTGAGACTTCGACAAGATGTTCGGGACGAAGGAGGAGCTCGGAGACGTGGTCACGATGATCACCTGGACAACGGAGATAAAGTGGGTCAGAGGAGACAAACCGAGTCAGAGGAGACAAACCGAGTCAGACGAGACAAACCGGGTCAGAGGAGACAAACCGTTGGTGACCAGTGGCTGGTGTGTTTAGTGTGTTACCTTCTGTGTGTTTAGTGTGTTACCTTCTGTGTGTTTAGTGTGTTACCTTCTGTGTGTTTAGTGTGTTACCTTCTGTGTGTTTAGTGTGTTACCTCCTGTGAGTTTAGTGTGTTACCTCCTGTGTGTTTAGTGTGTTTCCTTCTGTGTGTTTAGTGTGTTTCCTCCTGTGTGTTTAGTGTGTTACCTCCTGTGTGTTTAGTGTGTTACCTCCTGGTTAGTGTTACCTCCTGTGTGTTTAGTGTGTTACCTTCTGTGTGTTTAGTGTGTTACCTTCTGTGAGTTCCAGGGTTGTACCTTCTGCGTGGTGGAGCTGCTCGTCTGCAGCGAGGGCTTGGTGAAGGTGATCTTCACGGGCGACAGGTGAGGGGGCAGTGAGTTGGCGATGCTCTGCATGATGTTGCTCATCTTGGGGCTGCTGCTGACGGGCATCGAGCCGATGGAGCTCAGGTTCTTGACGACGGAGGAGACGCCTTCGTCACCTCCTTCAGGACCACGGGCGGAGAACTCGACGAGTTGGTCCGGCGTCGCTTACGGGGCTTTTCATCCTCGTCGGAGCAGCTCACGCCTGAAAGGAACGAGGAACGCTCTGGAATCCATCATCGTTTAAAGGGATATTTCAGGATTTTTGACATTGGGCCTCATTTCCTAGTTATCCAGAGTGTTGTTGATGTCTGGAGATATTTTTTTCTTAAATTCATGCAGTTCTTATATTTGAAGAGTCTAGTGGCGCTAGGCTAATGCTAGGCTAGTGCATGTCTATGGTATCAGTTAGCCTGCATTAAAAACAGTGTGACCCACTCCACAGTGCACCTGAGGTAAATCACTTATAACACCAGACTAACCATATAAATGTCTGTGTTAATAGAATAATGTTTGAAATATAACTGACCTTGTATCACATGAATTACTGCATTTTGAGGGACTATTTTCTCGCAGATCACTCCGCCGCTGCGTTAGCTTACAGCCACGAAGCTGATGCTGCTCAAATATAAGTTATTTTAAATGATTCTATTAACACAGACATTTATATGGTTAGTCTGGTGTTATAAGTGATTTACCTCAGGTGCACTGTGGAGTGGGTCACACTGTTTTTAATGCAGGCTAACTGATACCATAGAAATGCACTAGCTAGCATTAGCCTAGCGCCACTAGACTCTTCAAATATAAGAACTGCATGAATTTAAGAAACAAATATCTCCAGACATCAACAACACTCTGGATAACTAGGAAATGAGGCCCAATGTCAGAAATCCTGAAATATCCCTTTAATTCCTTATCTGGTCAGTTCTGCTCTTAAGCTTTTAGATTCGGGTAAATCTGAACTGGAGGAAAAGCGCTCGGTTCAGGTGGGGGTTAACTCCACTCACTCTTGACGTAGACCGTGCTCCCGCTGGGCAGCACCACCACGTTGGAGGAGGGGCTCGGCGGCCGGGGCGACTTCATGGCGGCGCCCATCACTGCCCCGGCGGCCGAGGCGCTGCTGCAGGTGCCCGTGGTGCTGGTGTAGGAGTAACACACCACCACTGCAGGAAACACACAGGGTTAAACACAATCAGGCCGTTTCACTCAGATCACGAGGGGGAGATATCCACAAAAATTAAAGAACATCAGACAAATTCCAAAATGTGCTGCAAACATCTACATTTACAGACTATAATGTTTTCCGCAGCATTTTTTCCCTACAGGGCCCGAACAATAGCGAATAAATAGGGAAAAAATGCTGTTATGGCTTCCACTGGTCATTACAAATAAAACAGAATCAGGGCAGGCGAGATGTGGACCTGTTGTAGGTCCCCCTCTCAACGGGCTCATAAATCTTTTTAAAGCACCACTCAGTATAGGATTATAAAGCGGTTCACAACATCAACTCGTTAGGGCAGCAGGGTGGGGGCTCGCTGGTGGGGGGCTACCGCCCTCTACCAGCGAGCCACATAATACCCTGGCTTTTTAACACCTCACAAATAGGGAAAACAATCAAAAACCACTGACAGAACAATCTTTACCAACATTATTACAGTGGAAGCAGGTCTGATAGAAATGAGAAACATGATGATATTTTTGAGAATATTATTGTCATTGTTATTATGGTGATGATAATATAGGTTTAATAAATATGTGCACTAGTAATGTATGTGTGTGTATATATAAAACACTATGACTATTTAAACAATAAGTAAATCAATAGAATGGCGACCAGAATGGTAATATAAGCAATGATTAATATAAGAGAAAATTATAAAACCAAGTAAATACACTCAGAAATCACAAACTTTTCTATTTGTATTGTATTTTGAAATTGGGGTGGGCACTTATAAGCTTTCTTGCTTCGGCCTACTCCTTTTGAGTTATTTATTTTTATTTTTATTGTTTTTTTTTGGTGATAATGTAAATGAAATGATGTAAATATTGTAAATAAGAGCTCAAATAAATAAATAATAAATAAACATTTGTCCCCTGATTTTCCATAATTTCCCCCCATTTTTCCTATTTTTCCCAATTTTTTCCTCAATTCTTTTTCTTTATTACTATTTTTTATTTACAATTTATCCTCCAGTTTTTTGACATCAGAGTAAAACTGGATATTGTAAATCTGGTTTAATCCTTCAGTTTATTACAAAAGCTAATGTTCGGTGTGTAATAATACTTCAGTGATATTCATTTAGTATTTTCACTAAACTTGTGGAGTAAATAAAGCCGAGTTGTTCAAAGAAAGGTAGATTTAATGATGGAAACGGACCTTCCTTGTTGCCCGTCTGGGCGGGCAGCAGCAGCGTGGCGTTCTGATTGGCCGTGGCGCTGGCGATGGCGTTGGCGCTGACGGTGAAGGCCGTCTGTGGAACCAGGCGGGGCATCAGGGGACGAGACGGCGGCCCTCGATGGACCACTCGGAGCCGCTGTTCGGGCCCGACATGCTGCAGGAGGAGGAGGAGGAGGAGGAGGAGGAAGAGGAGACGTGAGGACGGAGGAGGAGGAGGAGGAGACGTGAGGACGGAGGAGGAGGAGGAAGAGGAGGAGGAGGAGGAGGATGAGGAGGAGGAAGAGGAGACGTGAGGACGGAGGAGGAGGAGGAGGAGGAGGAAGAGGAGACGTGAGGACGGAGGAGGAGGAGGAGGAGGAGGAAGAGGAGACGTGAGGACGGAGGAGGAGGAGGAAGAGGAGACGTGAGGACGGAGGAGGAGGAGGAATCACACGAAACAAAGCAGTGACCATAGACCCTTTAATGGTTTGTAAACACTCCGGGCTTAGCTGGAGGCGGGAAGCTCGATTCCTATCTATTTCCATTGTAGCTGTTGTCATAGTAACGATAAACAAATGTCTAACTGTTGTTGTAAATATCAGATAAACCTTATTTTATCGTCTCAAATGTCGTTCCTCTTGTTCTTGCACCTTAAGCCACAACAGGACCACATTTTTCAGTTGTAGTTTTACACTTAAAATCACTAGTTTTAGTTTAATCTTATTTCTCTTGATCACTTCCTGCCTCCAGCTGATGTCACTGATGATGTCACTGGTTTACTCTGCTCTGACTTTCCAGAGAAGCCATTACTGTTTTGTTCTTTTGGTCAGACAGAAGGTTTGTTTACCTGCTTTAGTTTCGATGTGATCTTCCTCAGAAGCGCCCCCGGTGGTGGAGGTGACGTGTCGTAGCTTACATGGATTAAACAGTCAGTAGGAGAGCGCCCTCTGACTGACGCCTTCTCCAGGTGCGTACACCTTATCCCACACCTGGACTGTCCTGGAAAATCCATGTAAGCTACGACACGTCACCTCCACCACCAGGGGGCGCTTCTGAGGAAGATCACATCGAAACTAAAGCAGGTAAACAAACCTTCTGTCTGACCAAAAGAACAAAACAGTAATAGTTTAATCGAAGCAGACAGTATGACCCTTTTACAAAGTTTCCAGGGAAGCCTCGCGATGACATCATACCGCGATGACATCATACCGTGATGACATCATACCGTGATGACATCATACTGTGATGACATCATACCGTGATGACATCATACTGTGATGACATCATACTGTGATGACATCATACTGTGATGACATCATACTGTGATGACATCATACTGTGATGACATCATACCGTGATGACATCATACCGTGATGACATCATACCGCGATGACATCATACCGCGATGACATCATACCGTGATGACATCATACTGTGATGACATCATACTGTGATGACATCATACTGTGATGACATCATACCGTGATGACATCATACCGCGATGACATCATACCGCGATGACATCATACCGCGATGACATCATACCGTGATGACATCATACTGTGATGACATCATACCGTGATGACATCATACTGTGATGACATCATACTGTGATGACATCGCGGCCATGAGGAAAATAAGCCTCTAAGCGCTGCTCCCTCGACCACAACAAACCTCCCATCAGCCTCAATGGGCCCTCCCAGTCGTTACATAAACCTCTCTGTTCCCAAAGTTCATCCTGTGGTCAGTTTTTATTTCAGTTTTTCTGCTTCTAACGACTGGAATCAATCAATTACTTTCAAAAACTCAAGTTCTACAATGATCCAGGATGAGTCACATGTTTTTAATGTTTTTACTGTAACCTCCTTTAGTTTGTTTTGTGTGTTTTTATGCCTGGACGGTTCTGCTTTCTAATGCACCTCAGCCAGGTCGTCAGTGTAAATGAGAATTGGTTCTTAATAGACTTACCTGGTAAAATAAAGAATACATTTATGTCAATATCGATTCCAATACAGGTCATTTGGGTGAATGCATTTCAATCAATATCCATTTCTAAAACTGATTATTTTATAATATTATTATGTAAATGTAAATGATATTACTTTAACTGCTTAATTGAACAATGTCAATGTGAAATTAAATACATAATGCAGCTTAAAATAATACTTTGATGACAAACAGAAGCTAAACTAGAATGAAACGACCGAGTCCAGTCCTCTGCTGCTGTGGAGCGTTTTACGTAAACCGTCCTTTTGAATTTATAATTGATAATTAGTATCGATACTTTTTACCCAGTATCGATGCTTTAAAAGTAGCCATTTGGAATCGATATATTGGTACTACTACTATCGATTGGCCGATCCCAATTATAATATATATATGTATGTATGTTTCTGTGAATGGCCCTGAAGTTTAAACTTTTGCACCTTCACTAAAAATAAAAACAAAAATCAGGAAAACTTCCTTTACAATGGGACAAAAATCTGAGCCATTCACTTTGGAGCCTTTATAGGCCTTTATAGGACTTTATAGGCCTTTATAGGCCTTTATAGGACTTTATAGGACTTTATAGGACTTTATAGGACTTTATAGGACTGCAGTGAGTCTGCGAGTACACGGCCCTGAGGATGAACTCACTGGTAGGCGATGGTGGTGAGGCGCTCGTCGTTAACCGCCCGCCGCACCTCAGCGCGGTGACGCTCGGTGGAAATCCTGGAAACAGAGACGAGACTTTAGAGCAGAACGACAGAACCATCTGAGCTGCCACACGAGACCAACCCCAGGATCTTGGTGAGTTCTCCCAGCAGGTCCTTCTTGTCTTTGGTGAGGTCTCCCTGGGCTCGGAGCGCACTGATCACTCCGGCGTACGCCTCCAGCTCTGAGACACAACAACACCGCTATCTTTCAGTCAGAATGTCACACACATCACAAAGAAAGGCTGGAATTACACTTAAAGTTCAAAAGCTCAACGCTGGACTTTCCAGACCAGAGCGTCTACAACAGGGTGTCCAAACTTTTTTCACATACAGAAAAATATACAAACAACTGGGCCGCACGCAGTAGAGGTCAGATATAAACTTCATCGCTGTTGTATTACAGTTAGCAGAATCAATAACATGTTTAACTGCTTTTTTAATTGAATATGCTTTAAGTAAAAACAGCCTTCATCACAGCTTTCTATTAATGGATTTTCATTTATTTTTAACAAAAGAAAAAGGTAAAAGCGAAATAACACAATTACTCACCAAAAGCTCAACAAAACAAGCACAGACTGAGATGTACAGCTCAAAGTAACTTAACATGAATCTCTTCAATATTGTTAACAGGACACATTTTTAAAACAGCTAAATACTGTGAGAAAAATATTTAACTGACCAGGTAAACAGGGCCATGTTTAAAAAAAGATAATTTACCATTTTAAACAATGGGGGGGAAATAGACTAGTGTCATCCTAAATCCGAGTCTGACAGTGGCTTAGTGGATAGTAGTTCTGACACAAAGGGACAGGCCCCAAAGTGATAATAATTGGTAATATAATAAATTCAAAAACATTTTTTTTTTTAGAATTTTGCAGTGGGCCACTTACAAATGGCCCTGTCTACAACATCATATCAATATTTACACATTTTACAGTTTATCTTCATCGTCAAGAAATCTGGAAAATGTGAAACCTATGTTTTCCCTTTTATTTCCCCACATGTTTCAGCTCCGACTTTTTTCCACAATTTCACCCTTTTTTCTCCTGTTTTTTTTCCTCAGTTCTTCCAATTATTGTAACCATTTGTTCCACTTTTTCCTCAATTCTTTCCCCATTATTATTCTGTAATTACCATTTTTTCCACACATTTTCTCCACAAACTCGATAACTGTAAATTTGCATATTTTCCAAATTAGGAAGAAGAAAAACATTCGGAAAAATGTGTTTTTGTTTTCAGGACAATTCTCTTTTTGAGTGACAAATGCAGATGTTTTACAAAAATATCGCTTTATCATCGTATCAATAAAGTCCCCAAACATATGAGATATTCATTATTGTAGATTAGGGGTGGGCCATATCGCATCACATATCGTTATCGCGATATAATTGTTGTGGACACGATATAATGTATGTTCCGCTGTAGAACACGGGGCAGGAGCTTAAAAAGTCAAATGAAATGAAGGATATAAACTGAGAGAGTAGATCATATTTGTGATATTTCTTTTTTATATCGTGATATAGATTTTAAGCCCTAATCCTGACTCAGACGGCCAAAAAAAGTAATTAAAAATGAGGATACAAAATGAGTTTCCGTTTGTCTCTAACCCAGTGGTTCTTAAACCTTTCACTCAAAATACCAACTGCAGAAAGTCAAATACTCTCCACGTCTCACCCAAACTGGGACTAAAATATTTCATTAAATTCCATCTAAACGACCCGTAAACCCTGATACAGCCAGACTCCAAACTTAAATATGATCTTGTAGACGACATATCGCTAGAGGTAGGAGATATATCGTTTAGACGATAATATCGAAATTGTTGTCTGGACGATATGCAAAATTAGGATATCGGATATTTCTTCTTTTTTTTTTTTTCACCACAGATTTTTCTGACTTTGTCGCGTTGTCCTTGCGAGTTTAAATGAATTTGCCCTATTGTCTAAAGCAGTGTTTCCCAAAGTGGGGCCCGGGGCCCCCTGGGGGGCCTCAGAGGCACTACAGCGGGGCCCCCAAAGCTTGTCTGCAAAACAAGTACAATGAAAAAAGTTCATTTTGAAAGGAAAATACATTTATCTGGACAAATGCACCAGTTTAAACCAGTATTTTGCCTACGGTCATAGCTAGATGTTACTTTCAAGGTCATTTTAGCTGTAAAATTATAACAAATTCTTTTGAATGGTGTAAATTATTATGATTTGGGGGGCCCGAGAGATTCTCTGATCAATAAGAGGGAATGGCTGGTCTAAAGGCTTTGAAGTATTTTTTCAGGTGTAAATTATATATCGCCAAATACATCGTTTTTATGATATTTCTTTTTCATACTGTGACACAAATTTTTGTTCATATCGCGCTGCCCTAATGTTTAAATCAATAATGTGTCATGTGTTGTGGGAGGCACGGTGGCACAGTGGTTAGAGCTCGTGCTTCACAGCTAGAAGGTCCTGGGTTCGATTCCCACCTGGACGGGGCCTTTCTGTGTGGAGTTTGCATGTTCTCCCCGTGTCTGCGTAGGTTTTCTCCGGGTACTCCGGTTTCCCCTACCACTAAAAACATGTACAATAGGCCAGGATGAATGAGAGTGTGTTTGAGCGTGTGCATGGGGGACGACGGACGCAAATTAGCCCAAGGCTACAATCCGGTGTGGCTTGTTTACATGCATGAGACCCATGTATGTTCATTAACATGCACTGTCCCGACCAAATAAACAACCAATCATATCTTTATGTACTAGTAATTCTATACAATAATAGGTCAGATACAGCAAGTCAAAAGACTGGACCTTCTTTGCCAGTTTGCACACATTTCTGTGAAGGATTGCAAAAATATCGTCTGAATATCGATATCGAGATATTGAAACAAAATATTGAGATATTCATTTTTGTCAATATCTCCCACCCCTACATATCGCCCTCCTCTCGTTCCTCTAGTTGTGATTACTTCTCTCCCGTCTCTTCCCCCGGACAGTCCCGGGTCTTACCGAGTTTGCGGAGGATCCTTTTGCACTCGTCACGGCCCAGGTCCAGGACGGTGGGCCACACCACGGGCATGGTCCCCGGCAGCACGGGCTTCTCCAGCTGAATCATGGGCTGCAGGACACGCCACAAACACGGATTAGGAAACACGGTAAAAGTATCGAAAGCAGGTACTGAACAAATATATCTCTAGATCTGAGTTTTGATGCTGTTGGTCAAGAGGCAAGATTAAAGGAAGTGTTTGATACGACTTTAACCTCTAAACCCCGGCCTTAACCGAGCAGGTATCCAGGCTTTACCCAAATCTAAACGTTTGAGAAAAAACACAACCAAAACATGACAAAAAACTTACAGCAAGAGTGCATGGAAACACGAGGAAGCTTTCAAATGAGAGGTTAAACTTTTAGATTGGGTAAAACTGAACTGAAAAAACGCAGATGTTTTACAAAACATCGATTGCTTTCTAGTAAACACAGACTCAAACAGAACAAAAATGACATGAACATTTGTATTTTTATGAAAACATGCTTTGTTTTTAAAGTCAGGGTCTAAGAACCTCCTACAAACATTCACTTTAACTTTACTCCATCAACACGTCCTCAAGCGGCGCCACTTTAGCTTCATGTGATTAAAAAATGCACCTTTAACAGCCGAGCGATTCATCGAAAGAATAATCAGTTATTTCCGTGATTTTCACCAGATGTTTTGGAGACTGGAGCAAACAGCTGATTTTTCTGAGCTTGAAGAGCTGTTTATTTAAATCACAGATGTTTTGACCCACCATAGAACTATTATTTATCTATTTCAGTGGTTCCCAACCTGGGGGGCGGGCCCAGAGCTTTGCCTGGTCAGAGGGTCAGGTCATAAATTATATATTTGAGCAAAATAAATGGTCTAAATCATCAAATATGACAGAGTAAGAACTACAGGTGCATTAAACACTCCAATTTAACTGTATTTGTTTAAAATAAATACTTATTAGCAATTATTGTCATGTTTTGATACATTTTGGGGGCCACGGTTTCAGGCTGGGGGGCGCGGCCCGACTACAGCACGCGCAGGGGGGCTTCAAGAAAAATGGTTGGGAACCACTGATCTAATAAATCAGTTGCGTTCAGCCTCGGACGTGACGACACAGCGATTGTTTCTGTTTATGAGGAAAATAATATTTCTAACAAATGTAGATGTGAAGCCAGTTTGAATCTGATTTAAAGCTTTAGTTAATTCCATGTCCTGCAGCCCAGGCCCCTAAGGCTATGTAAAACTATTCCTCCTTTAAACCTCTTAAATAAACGCTAAAACACGAATGCAACATGAGCACAATTAACACTATTGCACCAAATGAAAACAGACACAGTAATGAGTTAAAGCCTTGTTTTGAGTGATTTTCTGAAGTGAATCGAAGCAAACGCAGAGACTCGCAGCAGCTTTAGGATAAACACTGATATTCTCTGAACTCTTTAACCGTTTTTATTCTGCAAAACAACATTAATCCAGTGCAGATTTCCTGCAGCTCTGACCAGCTTTTATCTCTAAACTCCACAGTGAAAACAATCCCCTTTCTGTGTTTTAGCCGCAGAGTTAGCCTCACCTTTAGTGAACGGACAAACTGCAAACTTCAGCTCCTAAAGTCACATTTTGAACCGACGCCCCGTCAGCGCGTGAGCCGGAACTTTCCTCTGAGTCAAAGGTTTCAGGAGAAAAAGACGAAAATAAACTGACAGGAGCGGAATGTTTATGTTAGGAGCTAATGTGGCTAATGTGGCTAACGGCCTCGGCAGACCGGAAGTAGCTCTTCTTCTTCGCAGGGAACGAGCGTACTGCTGCCATCTACAGGCGGCCGGTGTCAGGGTTCGTTTGGAGTATTAGGCCATCTAGTGACGGGGGAAAAGATTTTCTGAAACATGCAAAACATGCAGCTGAACTGTAGACTTTGTTTAGAGCGTTATACTATAAAATATCAAGCCTCCTGTTCATATTTGATTTATTACAGGGAACAAGAGCATTATCATAAACATAAGATGCTTTATACCAGAGCTCATTTCCATCTGATAGCCCTATAGTAGAAATAGGAAATGTGTCAAGAGTTTATTATCATTTATGTTTTAATAAATCGAATTTGTCACTAATTGTCTGTTTTGTCAAACTAGTCCATCAGTCTATCTTCTCATGTTTATGATAATGCTCTTGTTCTCTGTCAAATAAACCACATTTTAACATGAGCAAGGCCTGATATTTGTAGTATCACCGCTCTAAGCAAAGTCTACAGTTCAGCTGCTTTTACTTTGGAGGCCAACACAGTAAGCTAACATCATTTTTAGCAAATTTGTGGCTTTTTTCAGGCAGATTGCATGTTTAAACTCGAAAGTCTTTTTTTCCCCCTCTGCCTGTGACAATCTTTTTCTGTCTTTTTTTTAAGTTTTGCCCATTTGTTTTTTTTTTAAATCCAGCAACAAAATGTTATAAAACATCTCAATGTGTGATTTTGGTCTGTTATTAATTTCATGTTTTTTTTGCTCTGACATTAAAACCAAGATGTTAAGGGAAAAAACTACAGAAAACTCTCCAAACTGCTTGAATAACCAATGTAGGATTTTTTACAGATCCAATTTATGACAGATTTATTGAGCTTTGAACCAAAAAAACAAGAAACTTTTTTCACTAGTTTATTCAAAACCTAAACCAGATCCAAACTCCCTCTGAGCAAATCTCTGTTACTTATATGAACAAAATAAAACCACACAACCTGCTTCCAGTTCTCACGTTTTAGTCCAGTTTGGTCACACGGCGAGATGCTGCCACATTATTCTGATTCTCCTGACCAACATCACGCTCATGGGTTTGAACATCGTTCATTTATTTCTGTAATTCAACTTAAACTGAAACTAATATATGATATAGACTCATCACATGCAACATGACAAATGTCAAGCCTTTGTTATAATTTCAGTTTGTAAAAAACCCAAATGAAAAATCTCAGATTAATTAGAATATTTTAAAAATGGACTATGAGCCATAATCACAAACATTATAACAAATAAAGACTTGACATTTGTCACTTTGCATGTAGTGTATGTTGTGCTGATAAGTTGGTGTTTTTTTTATAATATGATGAAAACACAAAAAACCTTTTTTTCCCTCATGGTCAGTGATGTTGTGAAGCAGTTTATTGTGAAAAACAAAGTGTGAACTCATTTCAAATCACCGTAACAAAATAAAATACAAAATGACCCTGTTGTAAAGTTTACTCCCCCCAGTTCCTAATCCTGTGTATTTCCCTTTAGACTTTCACTTTATTCTGCTGGAGCCACATCAGAGAAACTCCTCCATTTTCACTGTAGGACTGTCAACAAAAAAGTCCCCATACCTACAGTGAAATATGGAGGAGTTTCTCTGCAGGATAAAGTGAAAGTCCCGTTAGTATCAAGGAACAACAGTCACATTTAAATGGAAAGAGGGTTGACGTTTCATGAACGAGCACATTTTGACTCTGATTGTGACCGACCTGCGAGACATAATCATTTTACCTCTTAACCAATTATAAACTCTGGGCTCTTATAACGTTGTGCCCATTGTCCTGTTGTAAAGTGACCCGGTCCAGTGATAAAGAAAGTCCTAAATGACATTTTCAGCTTCACTGAGCGAATGACTCTCGAGGCTTCACTCGTACAAACACAGAGCGGCTTTATCGATGAACAAAGTAAACCAGGTCAAAGTCAGAGAAAGTAGTTCATTGTTACGTAAAAGGTTCAGTCAATAACGTTTCAGAGCCGAGGATTAATCATTAACAGTTCAGAGTCTAAACACGAGCTCTGTCCCAGGACCCAAAGCTCAGGGTGTTTCAGAGAAGGATCAGAGAGCTCACACAAACCTTTGTCATGTCGCTTTATTCACAGTTACACAAACATTGAACATAAGTGAGGTTAGAGTTTGTTTTGGTCCTGAACAGAAGATCACCCTCACCACAGCGTCAGATGACCTCTGGAGGTTCTGAGCTTTCAAATGAGGGCCGGCCTCGTCACATACAGCGGGACTGTGCTTTGTCCTGAACAAGCAGCTTATATATAGTTACTGAGACATGCGCCCTGTGTGTATTTCTCCCGTCTTTAGCCGCTGCTGTCTCCCACAAAGGAAATGACCATATTTGGATTACAGCCTCATCTCCGGTCACAACCTTTCCTGCTACACGTGGATACCAAACCTGTCAGTATTGTGAATGAATAAGCTGGGAAAGACCAGTTGTCGTTAAAGGAAGTTTCTTTGTTGTTTCACCTCAAACAAATGTAAAAGAAATTAAACATTATTGAAACATATTTAGTTTAAGTATCGTAAGAGAAAGTAATGATCCCCAGTAGATTTTAAAAATACTCCTGCGTCTGTGATTGTGCTGCACAGATGGATCTAAAGTCCATCACTGAGTCTTCTGTTTGTGGACGTCCTTCTCGCTCAGGAACGGGACGATGATCTGGAACAGCAGGAAACAGCTGGCCACGCCTGGAAACACCAGGACACAGGAGGAGTTAAAGGGATATTTCAGGATTTCTGACATTGGGCCTAATTTCCTAGTTATCCAGAGTGTTGTTGATGTCTGGAGATATTTTTTTCTTAAATTCATGCAGTTCTTATATTTGAAGAGTCTAGTGGCGCTAGGCTAATGCTAGGCTAGTGCATGTCTATGGTATCAGTTAGCCTGCATTAAAAACAGTGTGACCCACTCCACAGTGCACTGAGGTAAATCACTTATAACACCAGACTAACCATATAAATGTCTGTGTTAATAGAATCATTTAAAATAACTTATATTTGAGCAGCATCAGCTTCGTGGCTGTAAGCTAACGCAGCGGCGGAGTGATCTGCGAGAAAATAGTCCCTCAAAATGCGGTAATTCATGTGATACAAGGTCAGTTATATTTCAAACATGATTCTATTAACACAGACATTTATATGGTTAGTCTGGTGTTATAAGTGATTTACCTCAGGTGCACTGTGGAGTGGGTCAGAATGTTTTTAATGCAGGCTAACTGATACCATAGACATGCATTAGCCTAGCATTAGCCTAGCGCCACTAGACTCTTCAAATATAAGAACTGCATGAATTTAAGAAACAAATATCTCCAAACATCAACAACACTCTGGATAACTAGGAAATGAGGCCCAGTGTCAAAAATCCTGAAATATCCCTTTAATGTCAACTTTATTTATATGACACATTTGAAAAGCTGCAGGCGGCGGATGGAGGTTTGGGAAGGGAGAGAGTTCAGCCTAGTGGATTAAGTCCTGTGAGTTATTTACGAGGATGGGTCCGAGCCAGTAGACGAACAGGTAATCCAGCAGGGAGTGTCCACTGCAGGGAAACTGCAGCGACACGGCCAAGACCGGGTTCAGCACCGCCCCAGAGACAGCCCACTACAGCACAACGTCACACACTTTATATTAACACGACCCAGAGACAGCGCCACCTACAGGCACAACGTCACACACTTTATACACTGTGTTTTTCTCTTTGACAAACTACAAAGGCCAATTTAAATACACTGTTCATTTGAATGACTTTAAGGTGATTTTACACAAAAGGAGAGATTTCTAAATATAAGAGTCAAGTGGGGCTGTGAAAGTAATTATAGCCTAAATGTTTATGTGGGTCACGGCCGGCGTTCTGAGCGTGAAGAGACAGAGCGTGAAGAGAACAGAGCCGTTACAAATATGACAAGCATCTATAATAGAAAACGCTCGACTGGTTTGACTCGAACAAACGAGCGGACTGACGAAACCGTGTCCAGCTCGTCGCTCAACGGGGTTTAGATCTGGACTCTGGAGGCCCCATGAATCCTGGCTTTGTTTTCTTGGAATATGCCAGTTCATCAGGGAAGAAATCCACTGATGGAATAAGCTGGTTGTTCAGGATGTTCACATGGAGCAGTCCGTTCCATCCAGGTAAAGGGCTGTCCTGACATTAGCCTGGATATAAGATTAACTTATTGTCCCACAGGTGGAAAATGTGTCTTTGACTCTCACCCCATGCTGCAGAAATCCTCAAAATATAAACATACAACAGTCCTGGCACATTCAAGAGAAGAGTCTGTGTCCACATGAGTCAGTCTAACACTCTGGCTTTGTCTAACAGAGTCATTGAGGCCGGGACAAATGAGTTTTTAAGATGTAGAGTTGAACCTTCTTCTCGAAGCAAACAGCTCAGACTCTGAGTACAGAGCGTGTGACGGATCAGAAACGCAGAGAGATTAGTTTATATCAATGAAACCCGTCGATACTTGTAAATAAACAGGTGCGCTTAAGCGCCTTGTGGAACTCCTGTGCTCACAATCCTGCTTTAGACAGTGAGTCGTTCACACTACGCGATTAGAAACGATCTGTTTTTACATCGAAGGATAGCGGTAGCATGACGCGAGGCCGCAGAGTGACTCACTGCGTACACCGCAGAGCGACTCCCTGCGTACACCGCACGAGCGACTCACCTGGTAACACCGCAGAGGACTCAGCCTGCGTACACCAAGAGCGACTCACTGCGTGACACAAGAGCGACTCACCTGCGTACACACAGAGCGACTCACTGCGTAACCACAGAGCGACTCACCTGGTACACCAGAGTGACTCCACCTGGCGTACACCAAGAGTATCACCCTGCGTACACAGAGTGACTCCACGCTGCGTACACACAGAGTGACTCACCTGCGTACACCAGAGTGACTACTGCGTACACCACAGAGCGACTCAACCTGCGTACACACAGAGGACTCACTGCCGTACACAGAGTGCTCACCTGCGTAATACAGAGCGACTCACCTGCGTACCACACAGAGCCGACTTCACTGGTACACCAAAGAGCGACTCACCTGGTACACCAGTGACTCACCTGCGTACACCACAGAGTGGACTCAACCTGCGACAACCCAAGAGCGACTCACCTGCGTACCACAGTGACTCCCTGCCCGTACACCTACAGAGTGACTCACCTGCGTACACCAAGAGACTCATGAGTACACAGAGGACTCAACCTGCGTACACTACAGAAGCGACTCACCTGCGTACACCACAGAGACTCACTCGTACACGCAGAGACTCACCTGCGTACCGGCAAGTGACTCACCCTGCGTACACCACAGAGACTCACCTGCGTACACACAGAGAGACTCACTGCGTACACCAGAGAGACTCACTGCGTACACCAAGGACTACACTGCGCAACAGCGAGACTCACCTGCGTACAGCCGCAGTGACTCACCCTGCGTACACACAGATGACTGCACCTGCGACACCAGAAGTGACTCACCTCGTACACCACAGAGTGACTCCTGCGTACACACAAAGTGGGACTCACCTGCGTACACCACAAGCGACTCACTGCGTACACCGCAGAGCGACTCACCTGCGTACACCAGTGATTCACACTGCGTAACACCAGAGCGACTCACCTGGGTAACCACAGAGTGATCACCTGCGTACACCACAGAGTGATCACCTGCGTACACCACAGAGTGACCTCACCTGCGTACACCCAGAGCGACTCACCTGCGTAACACACCAGAGCGACTCACCTGCGTACACCACAGGTGACTCACTGCGTACACCAGAGTTGACTCACCTGCGTACACACACGACGACTCAACGCTGCGTACACCACAGAGCCGACTCACAGCTGCGTACACCAGAGCGCTCACTGCGTACACACGAGCGATCCCTGCGTACACCACAGAGCGATCACTCTGCGTACACACCAAGCGATCACCTGCGTACACACAGAGCGACTCACCTGCGTACACCACAGAGGTGACTCACCTGCGTACACAGAGCGACTCACCTGCGTAACAAAGAAGTGGACTCACTGCGTACACCAAGGTGACTCACTGCGTACCAGAGAGCTCCCCTGCGTACACCGCTAGAGGTGACTCAACTGCGTACGCCACAGATGACTCACCTGCGTAACAGAAGTGAATCACCGCGTACCCAGAGCGACTCCCTGCGTACCCAGAGTGCTCACCTGCCGTCACCAGAGTGACTCAACCTGCGTACACCACAGAGCGACTAACCTGCGTACACACAGAGCGCTCACTGCGTACAAAAGCGACTCACCTGGCGTACAACACAGAACGCGACTCACCTGCGTACAACCACAGACGACTCCCTGCCGTACACACCAGAGCGACTTCACCTGCGTACAACCAGAGCGACTCACCTGCGTACCTCAAGAGTGACTCACCTGCGTACACCAGAGCGACCACCTGCGTACACCACAGAGTGATCACCTGCGTACACCAGAGTGACTACCTGCGTACACCACAGAGTGACTCACCTGCCGTACCAACCAGAGTGACTCACCTGCGTACACGCACAGAGTGACTCACTGCGGACACCAAGAGTGATCACCTGCGTACACCAGGAGCGACTCACCTGCGTACACCACAAGAGCCGAGCTCACTGCGTACACCAAGAGTGACTCACCTGCGTACATCACAGAATGACCACTGCGTAACCACCAGAGTGACTCAACCTGCGTACACACAGAGTGACTCACCTGCGTAACCACAGAGCGACTCACCCTGCGTACAAACAGAGTGACTCACCTGCGTACACCAGAGCGACTCACCTGCGTACACCGCAGAGCGACTCACTGCGTACACCAGAGTGACTCAACCTGCGTACACGCAGAGCGACTCACCTGCGTACACCACAAGAGCGACTTCAACCCGCGTACCACGCAGAGTGATCACCCGCGTACACCAGAGTGACTCACCTGCGACACCAGAGCGACTCACCTGCGTACACCACAGACGCGACTCATGCGTACACCAGAGCGACTTCACCTGCGTAACACCAGAGCGACTCACCAGGTACACCACAGAGCGACTCACCTTGCTCGTACACAGAGTGACTCACACCTGCGTACACGCAACCAGCGACTCACCTTGCGTACACCAGAGTGACTCACCGCGTACACCACAGAGTGACTCACCTGCGTACACCAAGAGTGACTCATCCTGCGTACACCACAGAGCGACTCACCTGCGTACACCAAGAGTGACTCACCTGCGTACACCACAGAGTGGAACTCACTCTTGCGTACACACAGAGTGACTCACCTGCGTACACCAAGCGACTCACCTGCGTACACACAGAGTGACTTCACCTGCGTACACCACAGAGGACTCACCTGCGTACACACAGAGTGACTCCTGCGTAACCAGAGCGACTCACCTGCGTACACCACAGAGTGACTCACCTGCGGTACACACAGAGTGACTCACCTGCGTAACAAGTTGACATCACCTGCGTACACCACAGAGTGACTACCTGCCCGTACACCAGAGTGACTACCTGCGTACACACAGAGTGATCCCTGCGTACACCCACAGAGATGACTCACCTGCGTACACAGAGCGACCTCACCTCGTAACCAGAGTTGACTCCCTGCGTACTACACCACAGAGTGACTCACCATGCCGTACACCACAGAGTGATCACTGCGTACATCACAAGAAGCGACTCACCTGCGTACCGAAGTGACTCACCTGCGTACAAACCACAGAGTGACTCACTACCTGCGTACAACCAGAGCGACTCAACATGCGCTACACCAGAGTGACTCCACCTTCGTACGACACAGAGTGACCTCCCTGCGTACACCACAGAGCGACTACCTGCGTAGCACCACAGAGTGACTACCTGCGTACACCAGAGCGACTCACTGCGTACACCAGAGTGACTCACCTGCGACACCACAGAGTGACTCACATGCGTACACCCAGAGCGATCACCTTTTGCGTACACACAGAGCCGACTCACTGCGTACACCAGACGCGACTCACCTGCGTAACAGAGCGACTCACCTGCGTCCACAGGGCTACTGCGTACCACAGAGCGCTCACCTGCGTAACCAAAGAGTGACTCACCTGCGTAACCAGAGTGCCTCACCTGCCGTACACCACGAAGTTGACTCAACCTGCGTACACCAGCAGTGACTCACTGCGTACACAGAGCGATCAGCTGCGACACCACAGAGTGAACTCACCCTGCGTAACCAGAGTGGACTCCCTGGCGTACACCACACGGGACTCACCTGCGTACACACAGAAGTGATCACCTGCGTACAACAGAGTGGACTTCACCTGGTCCACACAGAGTGACTCACCTGCGGTACACAGAGGTGACTCACCTGCGTACACAGAGCGACTCACCTGCGTACAACAGTGTGACTCCCTGCGTACAACAGAGGACTCACCTGCGTACACCGACAGAGACTCACCTGCGTACAACCAGAGTGACTCACGCTGCGTACACAGAGTGACTCACCTGCGTACACACCAAGAGTTGACTCCTGCGTACACACAGAGTGACATCACCCTGCGTACACCAGAGGACTCACAACTGCGTAACACACCAGAGTGACTCACCTGCGTACACCACAGAGTGACTCACCTGCGTACCCACAGAGTGACTCACCCTGCGTACCCCACAGAGTGACTCACCTGCGTACACAAGTGACTCACTCTGCGTACACCAGAGGGTGACTCATGGTAACACACGAGTGACTCACCTGCGTACACCACAGAGTGACTCAACTGCGTACACACAAGAGTGAGTGCACCTCGTACACCGAGTGACTCACCTGCGTAACCACAGAGTGGACTCACTGGTCACCACAGAGCGACTCACCTGCGTACACCAGAGCGACTCACCTGCGTACACAGAGTGACTCACTGCGCTAACCACAGAGTGAGTCACCTGCGACACCAGAGGACTCACTGCGTACCACCACAGGTGATCACTGCGTCACCAACAGAGTGATTCCTGCGTACACCACAGAGTGCTCACCTGCGTACACCAGAGTGACTCACCTGCCGTACACCAGAAGAGTGACTCACACTGCGTAACACCCAGAGTGACTCACTGCGTACACCACAGGTGACTCATCTGCGTACCCAGAGTGACTCACTGCGTACACCACAGAGTGACTCACCATGCGTACACCACAGTGACTCCACCTGCGTACCCAGAGAGTGGCTCACCTGCGTACCCACAGGTGGACTCATACTGCGTACACAGAGTGACTCACCTGCGTAACGCACAGAGCGAACTCATGCGTAACACAGAGTGATCACCTGCGTACAAGAGCGACTCACTGCGTACACCACAGAGTGACTCACCTGCGTAAAAAAACACAGGTGACTCACCTGCGTACACCACAGAGCGAACTCACTGCGTAACACCAACGTGACTCACCTGCGTAACCAGAGAGACTCAACCATGCGTACACAGAGCGACTCCACCTTGCCGTACACAGAAGCGACTCACCTGCGTACACAAGAGTGCTCACTGCGTACCACCACAGAGTGATCACCTCGTAATCACAGAGCGACTCACCTGCGTACACCAGAGCGACTCACTGCGTACACCAGAGTGACTCACTGCGTACCAGAGCGATCACCTGCGTACACCAGAGCGCTCACCTGCGTACACCACAGTGACTCACCTGCGACACCACAGAGTGACTCACTGCGTACAACCACAGAGCGACTCACCTGCGTACACCAGAGTGGACTCACGCCGTCACAGAGTGACCACCTGCCGTACACCACAGAGCGACCTCACTGCGTACACCAAGAGTGACTCCCTGACGTACACCAGAGTGACTCACCTGCGTAACTCAGAGCGACTCACCTGCGTCACACAGAGTGACTCATCCTGCGTACAACAGAGCGACTCACCTGCGTACACCCACAGAAGTGATCACCTGCGTACACCACGAGTGACTCACCTGCGTAACCAGAGTGACTCACACTGCGTACACGCAGAGTGACTCACCTGCGACACCAGAGAGACCACCTGCTGTACACCACAGAGTGTCACCTGCGTACACCAGCGTGACTCACTGCGTACACCAGAAGCGAACTCACCTGCGTCACCGCAAGGACTCACCTGCGTACAGCCAGAGCGACTCACCATGCGTCACCACAGAGCGACTCACACTGCGTACAACAGAGTGACTCACCTGCGTAAACGAGTGACTCACCTGCTACACCAGAGAGACTCCCTGCCGTACACCAGAAGTGACTCACTGCGTACACCAGAGCGCTCACTGCGTACACAGAGCGACTCACCTGCGTACACCGCGCAGAGCGACTCACTTGCGTCACCAAGTGACTCACCTGCGTAGCACCATAGTGACTCATCTGCGTACAACAGAGCGACTCACTGGTACACACAGAGCGACTCACTGGTACAGGTCCAGAGCGACTCACCTGCGTACCCAGAGCGACTCACCTGCGTACAACCGCAGAGCGACTCACCTGCGTACACCAGAGCTGACTCACGTGCGTACACCAGAGCGACTCACGCTGCGTTACACCGCAGAGCGACTCACCTGCGTACACCAAGTGACTCACTAGTGTCACCAGAGTGGACTACCTGGTACACCAGAAGGACTCACCTGCTACACCAATCCAGAAGTGACTCACCTGCGTACACCCGAGTGGATCACTGCGTAACAGAGCGACTCACCTGCGTTACACCACAGAGTGATCCCGCGTACACCAACAGAGACTCACCTGCGGTACACAGAGCGACTCCACCTGCGTACCCGCACAGAGACTCACCTGCGACACCAGAGCGACTACCCTGCGTACACCAGGAGTGATCCACCTGGCGTACAACCAGAGGTGACTCACCTGCGCGTACACAAGCGACTCACTGCGTACCGGCACAGCGACTCACCTGCGTACCAGAGCGACTCACTGCGTACACCGAAGCGACTTCACCTTGGTACACCAGAGTGACTCACCATGCGTACACCAGAGTGACTCACCTCGTACAACCAGAGTGACCTCACGCTGCGTACACCACAGAGACTCACTGCGTACAACAATCAGAGTGACTACTCGTACAATGTGACCGGCGAGCGACTCACCTGGCGTAACCAGCGTGAACTCACCTGCGTACACAGAGCGACATCACCTGCGTACACCAGAGTGGACTCACCTGCGTACACCAGAGCGACTCACCTGCGTACACCAGAAGGACTCACCTGCGTACACCACAAGAGTGACTCACTCTGCGTACACCACAGGAGTGACTCACCTGCGTACACCACAGAGTGACTCACCCTGCGTACACCAGAGTGACTCACCTGCATACACCAGAGTGACTCCCTGCGTACACCAGAGTGACTCACCTGCGTACACCGCAGAGGACTCACTGCGTACACCCAAGTGGCTGTCCCTGCGTACACCAACAGAGCGACTCACCTGCGTACACCGCAGAGCGACTCACCTGCGTACCCAGAGTGAACTCACCTGCCGTACACCAGAGTGACCACTGCCGTACACCGCAGAAAGTGGATCACCTGCGTACACAGAGTGACTCACTGCGTCACACCCACAGAGTGACTCACTGCGTACACCACATGAGTGACTCACTGCGTACACCAGAGTGCTCACCTGCGTAACCACCAGAGTGACTCACTTGCGTACACCACAGAAGACCACTGCGTACAACCAGAGTGACTCACCTGCGTAACACCGCAGAGCGACTCAACCTCGTAGCACCAGGAGTGACTCCTGCGTACCACAGAGCGACTCACCTGCGTACGCCAGAGTGACTCACCTGCGTACACCACAGAGTGACTCACCTGCGTCACCAGAGTGACTCACCTGCGTACACCAGAGTGACTCACCTGCGTACACACAGAGACTCACCCTGCGTACACAGAGTTTGCTCACCTGCGTACACCGCAGAGGACTCACCTGGTACCAGAGTACTCACCTGCGTACACCACCGAGCGCTCACCTGCGTAACCATGAGTTGACTCAACTGCGTACGCCAAGAGTGACTCACCTGCGTACAACCAGAGTGACTCAAGCCTGCGTACTCCACAGAAGTGACTCACTGCCGTTAACACGCAGAGTGATCACCTGCGTACACACAGATGACTGCACTGCGTACACACAGAGCGACTCACCTGCGTACACGCACAAGAGTGACTCACGCTGCGTCCACCAACAGAGGACTCCCCTGGTACGCCGAGGTGACTCACTGCGTACCCCACAGAGCGACTCACCTGCGTACGCACAGAGCGACTCACACTGCGTAACCAGAGTGACTCACCTGCGTAACGCACAGAGTGATCACCGCGTAACACAGAGTGACTCACTGGTACACCACCGAGCGACTCACCTGGTACACCAGGCGACTCACTGCGTACACCACCAGAGTGACTCACTAGCGTACAACCAAGAAGCGACTCACTGCGTACACCAGAGCGACTCACCTGCGTACAACCAGAGTGACTCATCCTGCGTACACCAGAGTGAACTCACACTGCGTACGCACAGGTGACTACCTGCGTACACCAGAGCGACTCCTGCGTTACGCCAGAGCGACTCACCTGCGTACACCCAGAGCGACTCACCTGCGTACACCAACAGAGTGGATCACCTGCGTACACCACAGCACTCCCTGCGTACGCACAGAGTGCTTCACCTGCCGTACACACCAAGCGACTCACCTGACGGTACGCCAGCAGAGTGACTCACTGCGTAACACAGAGTGACTCACTGCGTACACCAACGTGACTCACGCCTGCGTACAACCACAGAGTTGACTCACCTGCGTACCCACAGCGATCACTGCGTACAACACAGAGCGACTCACTGCGTCCCGCAGAGCGCTCACCTGCCGTACACCGCAGCGTGACTCACCTGCGTAACCAGAGCGACTCTACCTGCGTACACGACAGAGTGACTACCTGCGTACACCACTAGAGTGACTCACCTGCGTTACACCGAGAGTGACTGCACCTGCGTACACACAGAGTGACTCACCTGCCCGTACTAACGGGACTCACTGCGTACACAGAGCGACTCAACGCTGCGTACACCGGCAGAGCGACTCACACTGGCGTACCAGCCGCAGAGCGACTTCACCTGCGTACAACACACAGAGTGACTCATCCTGCCGTACATCCACAGAGTGACTTCACCTGCGTACAACCGCAGAGTGACTCAACCCTGCGTACACCAGAGCGACTCACTGCGTAACCACAGAGTGACTCACCTGCGTAACCACAGAGTGATCACGTCTGCGTAACAGAAGTGGACTCACCTGCGTTAACCAGAGGACTCAACCCTGCGTACACACAGATGTGACTCACCTGCGTCACCACAGAGCGATCCTGCGTACCCACAAGAGTGACTCACCTGCGTAACACCAAGAAGTGAGCTCACCTGCGTACACCGCAGAGTGACTCACGCTGCGTACACCAAGAGCGACTCACCTGCGTACACCGCAAGTGGACTCACCTAGTACACCAGAGTGGACTCCTGCGTAACACCAGAAGGACTCACCTCTGCGACAGAGTGACTCCCTGCGTACCCAGAGTGACTCCACCTGCGTACACCAGAGTGAATCACCTGAGTACACCGAGAGACGAATCCACCTCGTACAACCGCAGAGTTCGACTCACCTGCGTACACCACAGAGTGATCACCTGCGTACAAACAGAGTGACTCACCTGCGTACACAGAGTGACTCACCTGCCGTACACCAAAGAGACTCACCTGCGTACACGCAGAGCGACTCACCTGCGTACACCAGAGTGACTCACCGGCGTCACGCACAGAGCGACTCACCTGCGTCGCCAGAGTGACTCACCTGCGTACAGACATAGTAGGACTCACCTGCGTTACGCCACAGAGCGACTCAACTGCCGTACACCACAGAGCGACTCACCTGCGTACACCAGAGTGAACTACTGCGTACGCCACACGAGTTGACTCATCTGCGTACACCAGTAAGTGACTCACCTGCGTACACCACAGAGTGACTCACCTGCCGTACACAGAGTGACTCCCACGCGTAACCACAGAGTGACTCCACCTTGCGTACACCACAGAAGCGACTCAACCTGGCGTAACCACAGAGCGACTCACCTGCGTACAAACCGCAGTAGTGACTCACCTGCGTACATACCAACGCGACTCACCTGCGTAACGCCACAGAGCGACTCACCTGCGTAACACCACAGAGCGACTCACCTGGTACACCACAAGAGAGACTCACCTGGTAACCAGAGTGAACTCACCTGCGTAACCACAGAGTGACTCACCTGCGTACGCCACAGCGACTCACCTGCGTACAAACCAGAGTGACTTCACCTGGTAACCAGAGTGAACTCACCTGCGTACACCACCAGAGACTCATTGCGTACCCGCAGAGCGGACTCACACTGCGTACAAACCGCAAGAGGTGCTCACCTCCGTAACCAGAGTGACTTCACCTGCGTACACTAGAGTGAACCAGCTGCGTACACAGAGTGACTCACTGCGTACATCAACAGAGACTCACTGCCGTACACCGCAGAGCGACTTACCTGCGTACACTCAGAGTGACCTCAACCTGCGTACACCACAGAGCGACCTCACCTGCGTGTACGCCCAGAGTGACTCAACTGCGTACACACAGAGCGACTCACCTGCGTACGCCACAAGAGCGACTCACCTGCGTACACCAGAGTGAACTCCCGCTGCGTACGCCACAGAGTGACTCCACTGCGGTACCCAGAGTGGCTCACCTGCGTAACCACAGAGCGACTCACCTGCGTACACCACAGAGCGACTTCACCTGCGTACATACCACAGAGCGACTCCGACTGCGTAACCAAGAGCGACTGCACCTGCGTACACCACAGAGCGACTCACTGCCCGTACACCAAGCTGACTCACCTGCGTACACAGAGTGAATCACCTGCGTACACCGGCACGAGTGGACTCACCTGCGTACACAACAGGCGACTTCCACCTGGCGTCCCAAGAGCCGATCCCTGCGTACACCAACAGTGACTCAACCTGCGTAACAGAGTGACTCACCTGCGTACACACAGAGCGACTCAACCTGCGTAACACCAGAGCGACTTCACTGCGTACCACCAGAGCGACTCCCTGCGTACACACAGAGTGACTCACTCTTGCGTAACCACAGAGCGACTCACCTGGTAGACGCACAGTGGACTCCACCTGCGTACGCACAAGAGTGACTCACCTGCGTACACAGTGTGATCCCTGCGTACACCAGAGTGACTCACCTGCGTACGGGCCAAGAGTGACTCACCTGCGTACACCAGAGTGACTCACTGCGTACACACAGAGCCGACTCACTGCGTACACCAGTGGTGGACTCACCTGCGTCAAGTACCAGAGTGACTCACCTGCGTACACCACAGAGTGACTCAGCTTGCGTACATCAAAACCGCAAAGCGTGCTCACTGCGTACACCAAGTGACTCACTGCGTACACCACCGAGCGACTCACTGCGTACACCAGAGTGGATCTCCAACCTGCGTACACGGCAACAGGCGACTCACCTGCCGTACACACAGAGCGGCTCACCTGCGTACTACCAGAGTGGACTGCACCTGCCACCAAGCGACTCACCTGCGTACACCGCAGAGCGACTCACCTGCGTACCACCGCAGAGTGACTCACCTGCGTACACCAGAGCGACTCACCTGCGTACACCACAGAGTGACTCACCCCCTGACTCACTGCGTACACCAGAGTGATCACCTGCGTACACAGAGTGACTCACCTGCGTACACCACAGAGCGACTCACCTGCGTACACCACAGAGCGACTCACCTGCGTAACGCTCAGACAGAGTGACTCACCTGCGTACACCAGAGTGACTCACCTGCGTACACCAGAGTGACTCACCTGCGTAACACCAGCCAGAGTGACTCACCTGCGTACACCAAGCGACTCACCTGCGTACACCACAGAGTGACTCACCTGCGTACACCAGAGTGACTTCACATGCGTACACCAGAGTGACTCACCTGCGTACACCAGAGTGACTCCTGCGTAACCAGAGTGACTCACCTGCGTACACCAGAGTGACTCACCTGCGTACACCAGAGTGACTCACCTGCGTACACCAGAGTGACTCACCTGCGTACACCAGAGTGACTCACCTGCGTACACCAGAGTGACTCACCTGAGTGACTCACCTGCGTACACCAAGAGTGACTCACCTGCGTACACCAGAGTGACTCACCTGCGTACACCAGAGTGACTCAACCTGCGTACACCAGAGTGACTCACCTGCGTACACCAGAGTGACTCACCTGCGTACACCAGAGTGACTCACCTGCGTACACCAGAGTGACTCACCTGCGTACACCAGAGTGACTCAACTGCGTACACCACAGAGTGACTCACCTGCGTACACCAGAGTGACTCACCTGCGTACACCAGAGTGACTCACCTGCGTACACCACAGAGCGACTCACCTGCGTACACCAGAGTGACTCACCTGCGTACACCAGAGTGACTCACCTGCGTACACCAGAGTGACTCACCTGCGTACACCAGAGTGACTCACCTGCGTACACCAGAGTGACTCACCTGCGTACGCCACAGCGACTCACCTGCGTACACCAGAGTGACTCACCTGCGTACACCACAGAGTGACTCACCTGCGTACACACAGAGTGACTCACCTGCGTACACCAGAGTGACTCACCTGCTGCGTACGCCAGAGTGACTCACCTGCGTACACCAGAGTGACTCACCTGCGTACGCCAGAGTGACTCACCTGCGTACACCAGAGTGACTTCCACCTGCGTTACACCACAGAGTGACTCACCTGCGTACACCAGAGTGACTCACCTGCGTACACCAGAGTGACTCACCTGCGTACACCAGAGTGACTCACCTGCGTACGCCAGAGTGACTCACCTGCGTACGCCAGAGTGACTCACCTGCGTACACCAGAGTGACTCACCTGCGTACACCAGAGCGACTCACCTGCGTACACCACAGAGTGACTCACCTGCGTACACCACAGAGTGACTCACCTGCGTACACCACAGAGCGCTCCCTGCGTCACCGTGACTCCCTGCGTACGCCACAGAGAGACTCACTGCGTACACCACAGAGTGCTCACCTCGTACGCCACGCGACTCACCTGCCGTACGCCACAGAGTGACTCACCTGCGTACGCCACAGCGACTCACCTGCGTACACCACAGAGTGACTCACCTGCGTACGCCACAGAGAGACTCACCTGCGTACACCACAGAGTGACTCACCTGCGTACGCCACACAGCGACTCACCTGCGTACGCCAAACAGAGTGACTCACCTGCGTACGCCACAGCGACTCACCTGCGTACGCCACAGAGTGACTCACCTGCGTACGCCACAGAGAGACTCACCTGCGTACACCACAGAGTGACTCACCTGCGTACGCCACAGCGACTCACTGCGTACGCCACAGAGTGACTCACTGCGTACGCCACAGCGACTCACCTGCGTACACCACAGAGTGACTCACCTGCGTACACCAGAGTGACTCACCTGCGTACACCACAGAGTGACTCACCTGCGTACACCACAGAGCGACTCACCTGCGTACGCCACAGAGCGACTCACCTGCGTAACCACAGAGTGGACTCACCTGCGTACACCAGAGTGACTCACCTGCGTACACCAGAGTGACTCACCTGCGTACACCAGAGTGACTCACCTGCGTACACCAGAGTGACTCACCTGCGTACGCCACAGAGTGACTCACCTGCGTACGCCAGAGTGACTCACCTGCGTACGCCACAGCGACTCACCTGCGTACACCACAGAGCGACTCACCTGCGTACACCACAGAGCGACTCACCTGCGTACACCACAGAGCGACTCACCTGCGTACACCACAGAGTGACTCACCTGCGTACGCCACAGCGACTCACCTGCGTACACCACAGAGCGACTCACCTGCGTACACCACAGAGCGACTCACCTGCGTACACCAGAGTGACTCACCTGCGTACGCCACAGAGTGACTCACCTGCGTACGCCAGAGTGACTCACCTGCGTACACCACAGAGCGACTCACCTGCGTACACCACAGAGCGACTCACCTGCGTACACCACAGAGTGACTCACCTGCGTACGCCACAGCGACTCACCTGCGTACACCAGAGTGACTCACCTGCGTACACCACAGAGACTCACCTGCGTACACCACAGAGATCACCTGCGTACCACAGAGACTCACCTGCGTACACCACAGAGACTCCTGCGTACACCACAGAGCGACTCACCTGCGTACACACAGAGCGACTCACCTGCGTACACCACAGAGCGACTCACCTGCGTACACCAGAGTGACTCACCTGCGTACACCAGAGTGACTCACCTGCGTACACCAGAGCGACTCACCTGCGTACACCACAGAGCGACTCACCTGCGTACACCACAGAGTGACTCACCTGCGTACACCACAGAGACTCACCTGCGTACACCGCAGAGTGACTCACCTGCGTACACCAGAGCGACTCACCTGCGTACACCACAGAGCGACTCACCTGCGTACACCGCAGAGTGACTCACCTGCGTACACCACGAGACTCACCTGCGTACACCGCAGAGTGACTCACCTGCGTACACCAGAGCGACTCACCTGCGTACACCACAGAGCGACTCACCTGCGTACACCAGAGCGACTCACCTGCGTACACCAGAGCGACTCACCTGCGTACACCAGAGCGACTCACCTGCGTACGCCACAGAGTGACTCACCTGCGTACACCAGAGTGACTCACCTGCGTACACCACAGAGCGACTCACCTGCGTACGCCAGAGCGACTCACCTGCGTACGCCAGAGCGACTCACCTGCGTACACCAGAGCGGACTCACCTGCGTACACCAGAGGACTCACCTGCGTACACCAGAGCGACTCACCTGCGTACACCAGAGCGACTCACCTGCGTACACCAGAGCGACTCACCTGCGTACACCGCAGAGTGACTCACCTGCGTACACCACAGAGCGACTCACCTGCGTACACCACAGTGACTCACCTGCGTACACCAGAGTGACTCACCTGCGTACACCCAGAGTGATCACCTGGTACCCAGAGTGACTCACCTGCGTACACCGCAGAGTGACTCACCTGCGTACACCGCAGAGCGACTCACCTGCGTACACCAGAGCGACTCACCTGCGATACACCGCAGAGCGACTCACCTGCGTACACCGCAGAGCGACTCACCTGCGTACACACCACCAGTGTGACTCACCTGCGTACACCAGAGTGACTCACCTGCGTACACCAGAGTGACTCACCTGCCGTACACCAGAGTGACTCACCTGCGTACACCGCAGAGTGACTCACCTGCGTACACCAGAGCGACTCACCTGCGTACACCAGAGGACTCACCTGCGTACACCAGAGCGACTCACCTGCGTACACCACAGAGTGACTCACCTGCGTACACCAGAGTGACTCACCTGCGTACACCGCAGAGTGACTCACCTGCGTACACCAGAGCGACTCACCTGCGTACACCGCAGAGTGACTCACCTGCGTACACGCAGAGTGACTCACCTGCGTACACCAGAGCGACTCACCTGCGTACCGCAGAGTGACTCACCTGCGTACACCAGAGTGACTCACCTGCGTACACCACAGAGTGACTCACCTGCGTACACCAGAGTGACTCACCTGCGTACACCGCAGAGCGACTCACCTGCGTACACCAGAGAGCGACTCACCTGCGTACACCAGAGAGACTCACCTGCGTACACCACAGAGTGACTCACCTGCGTACACCAGAGCGACTCACCTGCGTACACCAGAGCGACTCACCTGCGTACACCAGAGCGACTCACCTGCGTACACCACAGTGACTCACCTGCGTACACCAGAGCGACTCACCTGCGTACACCAGAGCGACTCACCTGCGTACACCACAGAGCGACTCACCTGCGTACACCAGAGCGACTCACCTGCGTACACCAGAGCGACTCACCTGCGTACACCACAGAGCGACTCACCTGCGTAAACCACAGAGCGACTCACCTGCGTAAACCACCAGAGCGACTCACCTGCGTACACCAGAGCGACTCACCTGCGTACACCACAGAGCGACTCACCTGCGTACACCACAGAGCGACTCACCTGCGTACACCCAGAGTGACTCACCTGCGTACACCACAGAGTGACTCACCTGCGTACACCAGAGTGACTCACCTGCGTACACCACAGAGCGACTCACCTGCGTACACCACAGAGCGACTCACCTGCGTACACCACAGAGTGACTCACCTGCGTACACCACAGAGCGACTCACCTGCGTACACCAGAGTGACTCACCTGCGTACACCAGAGCGACTCACCTGCGTACACCACAGAGCGACTCACCTGCGTACACCACAGAGTGACTCACCTGCGTACACCACAGAGCGACTCACCTGCGTACACCACAGAGCGACTCACCTGCGTACACCACAGAGTGACTCACCTGCGTACACCAGAGCGACTCACCTGCGTACACCACAGAGTGACTCACCTGCGTACACCACAGAGTGACTCACCTGCGTACACCACAGAGTGACTCACCTGCGTACACCAAGCATGCAGAGCGACTCACCTGCGTACACCACAGAGCGACTCACCTGCGTACCACCACAGAGGACTCACCTGCGTCACCACCACCACGAGGACTCACCTGCGTACACCGCACCACAAGAGACCCCTCACCTGCGTACACCACAGAGCGACTCACCTGCGTACACCACAGAGCGACTCACCTGCGTACACCACAGCGACTCACCTGCGTACACCAGAGTGACTCACCTGCGTACACCACAGAGAGACTCACCTGCGTACACCACAGAGCGACTCACCTGCGTACACCAGAGTGACTCACCTGCGTACACCGCAGAGTGACTCACCTGCGTACACCGCAGCGGTGATGGTGGCGCTCAGGGCGTGCACTCTCAGCGCCGGCTCCAGTTTGTGCAGGTGAAGGACGACGCCCTGAACGATGAAGCTGAGCGCGAGCTCATTGGCCGCCGCCTCCAGTAAAGTCCCGCCCAGAGGGTCGAAGCAGCGGTACCCGAACCTCCGGTGCTGCTCGTGCACCTCGGACCAGCCGTGGGACCACACGAGGACCGCCAGGGCCCGGGCCACTAACGCCGCGCTCAGCTGAACGCTCACCAGGCCCAACGCCGCCCTGAGGGTCAGCCTCCCCGACACACGCGCTCCAGAGGGCCAATCAGAGAGCAGCTGGCCCGCGGAAGCTCTGCAGGTGCACGCGGTGACGGCGTACAGCAGCGAGAGGCGCCAGGACAGAGGCAGGTCTGAGGAGCGCTCGCCCAGAAGCTTCAGCTCCAGCGCGCACCAACACAGCTGCAGCGTGGAGGCGCCCTCCAGCAGGACACGCCCACTATCCCCCGAGAGGAACCGCCTGAACCACCGGAGCAGCTCACACAGGAGGACCACGGACACGACCACGCCCACGGACACGCCCACCGCCGAGAGCACCGGGGCGGACATCCCGCGCCTCAGAGGGACTCACGACAGAGCTGGTCCTGGATCAGACCCTCACATGGAGCCCGTTTCAGTCGGTGAAGGCCTGCTGGGTAGTCTGGAGAGTCGGGGCGTTTCCCTTTAGGCCGCGGTGCCTTTGGGCTGCAAGAACAAAAACATGAATAATGGACTCACAGTTGTGCTGATACAGGCCCAAAGGCTTTAACCTCTTAAAGGGATGTTTCAGGATCTTTGACATTGGGCCTCATTTCCTAGTTATCCAGAGTGTTGTTGATGTCTGGAGATATTTTTTTCTTAAATTCATGCAGTTCTTATATTTGAAGAGTCTAGTGGCGCTAGGCTAGGGCAAGGCTAGTGCATGTCTATGGTAACTAGTAGCCTGCATTAAAACCTCCAAACTTTGCCATATCTGATTTGTAGAAAGCTCCTTTGTGAATTCCACGTGTAGTAATGCGGCCGCAGGTAAACAAACGACTGTAGATCCGGTAACCGAGCAGATCACTCCGCCGCTGCGTAGCTACAACCAGGAAGCTGATGCTGCTCAAATATAAGTTCCTTTAAATGCAAAATGGTTATATTTAACACAGACATTTATATGGTTAGTCTGGTGTTATAAGTGATTTACCTCAGGTGCACTGTGGAGTGGGTCAGACTGTTTTTAATGCAGGCTACTAGTTACCATAGACATGCACTAGCCTTGCATTAGCCTAGCACCACTAAACTCTTCAAATATAAGGACTGCATGAATTAAAAAAAGAAAAATATCTCCAGACATCAACAACACTCTGGATAACGAGGAAATGAGGCTCTATGTCAGAAATCCTGAAATATCCCTTTAACATCACAAATACATGTGTCCCCTGAGTGCCTCTGTTTCAGACCCTGCCCTCGGAGGAACCCGCCTACAGGGACTGGACAGAAGAACTGAAGCTCCAACAAGGACTGGATGTTTTTCTGCTGAGGGCATTACGTTTGCCCGGATACTTCATCAGCCTGAACTTTACATCGTCTTGTTTATTGTTCTCTAAAGCTTGTGCTTTGTACTTTCAATATGTTTCCTTGATGTGAAGCGACCTTGAAATAAAATGTATTATTATTAACCCCTCCTGAACTAAGCACATTTTCTCCAGTTTGGCTTAACCCAAATCTAAAAGCTTCTTGAACAATCAAAAAGACAAAAATGTGATGAAAGAGCAACAAAAACACGTAAAAAGAGACAAAAATGCTTTAAATGTTTGACCAATAAAAGCAGCGACAAAAAAGTTAGGATCAGTTTTGTAGGTCTTAGCTTTCAAATGAGGCGTTACTCTGACTCGCCAGTCGAGAAGCTTTTAGATTTGGATAAAACTGAACTCCCCTCCTGGAAGTGCAAATCATAACAAAATAAATGAATGTGCACGTTTAGCGTAAATAAACTACTCACCTCCAGTTTCACGTGAGTAGTTTATTTACGCTAAACGTGCACATTCATTTATTTTGTTATGATTTGCACTTCTCCACAGCATTACTGATTTAATTGATAAAGAATGAGTTTATAATATTTACGTAAAGATGCCGAAAATTATAATTATAATATTTATCGAGATGTATAAATGTATAAGATTAATACTTTGATTTTATACATACAAAAGCAAGTGCATTGTTACATTTTACGGATGTGAAAATGTCATAAAAATTGTGTTTACATCATTTCAATCATAGTTTCAATCATTTCACATCATTTCAATGTGGGTAGAGTTGTCGAATTCGCTGAGGGAGGCACTTTTCGACAGGGGGGGCGATTTCGACACAACACCGGCAACGGACAAGTGGAAGAAAATGGATGGATAAAACTGAACCGTCATGTCGTCCTCTCTGACCTGCGTCCTCCGCGTGCGTAAAGTCTCAACACGGTCTCACTTTGAGATAAAGCAGTTGTTCCTCTCGGTCCTCTCTCTGCTCTGATTGGGCAAAGAGCTTCTTGTCTTCGCCGGGACTAAACCTGGCCCAGAGCCGGTAATGCGCTAAAGGACTTAAACTCACCGCTGACTCACTGATCCAGGGTGGCAGTTCAACTCTGTCTCTGCAGCCTGAACTCCTCCTGCTGCTCCTCCTCCTCCTGCTGCTCCTCCTGCTCCTGCTGCTCCTCCTGCTCCTGCTGCGGTCTGAAGGCTGGTACTTCAGCGACAGCTCCGCGTTTAGCCAATCAGGGAGTTCGCGACAGCGGCACCTGCCGCACAAGGTGACTCCGCGGCACGTGCTGCAGAACGCAAGCGCCGTGATTGGTTGATCCTTTTGCAAAACAAGGAAACACACAACAAACTCCTTCAGTCTCACGCTTTCAAGTTATTTTCCATGAATATATTGTTCCTATGATTTAGTGCTTTTGTGCTTTCACTTTTATGTTATTAAAAAAAAAGTTTAAAACAGACATAGGAGCGTCACACTCCCCGCACTGCGACCGGAAGCAGCACAAAATAAAGCGCGTTTCCTCCGAGAGTTTAGCTTTAAATGTTTTTAGTCTGACATTAGACTTAACTGAGAACAGTTTACACAAATCTAAAAGCTTCTTCAAAAAAGTGTCAAAAAAGCCACAAAAACAAGACGAAAAGGAGGATGAACAAGTCACAAAAAGCTAACAAAAAAAGAGACAAATACAGCCACAAAGGAGCAACAAAAAAGCAACAGGAAAGCATTAATGACTTTTTCTTTTAGACGCAAAAGTGACAAAAATATGTGACAAAAACGCAGAAAAACGCAATGAAACAAACTGTCAAAAAAGCGACGACAATGCGGCAACAATGTGAGGAAAAATTCCTTCTAGATCAGTTTTGTAGTTCTTAGGTTTCAAATGAGGCGTTACCTCTGGCTAGAGGCTGTAAACTTTTAAATTTGGGTAAAGCTAAACGGGAGGAAATGAACTTGGTAAAGGGACAACTGACAACAAAATGATAAAAATCGGGCTTCAAATATCGGAACGGGAGATATTTCTTGTTCCCCGTGATCTCGTTCTGATAAACGCCTCGGAGGAGACAGATTTGTACGAAGTGTAAATGACGGAGGATTCTCGTCTCGTGGCATGGCGTGATGATGGGGGCGTGGCCTAGCCAAGGGGGAAGAAAACCTCTCACGGAAATCAGTTTAACTCTTTTTAACTGTTTTCTGTCGGACTAGAAACATATTTTATCACATATCAATAAACTCAAATCTAAATCGGGTCGATATTTTTGGCTGGATACGATACATTATTTTTAGATTCCAGTACTTTAACGATACTCTTTTCGATACCTATACTAAAATATTTGTCATCTAGGAACCGGAAAACAGAACAATTATGTGTAAAAGATCTGCAAATTTACAATATCAGGTTCATCTCCAGTGTCAAGAAATGTGGAGGAAAAAGAGGAAAAATGTGGAGAAAATTTGGGGGAAATTGGGAGACAATGTGGCAAAAATAAGAAAACATTTTATGAAAGAAAATGGTGCAAAAAAGGGGAACAAATAAAGGAAATGAGAAAAAATTGGGGCAAAAATAACAAACAAAAAAGTTTTAAAACAAAATATGTAAATAATTTATTTTAGCTGAAACAAAGTGACTTTAATGCTGTCCCTGGATCAACAGAATCAAAACTTGGATCTAAAGAGAGAAGTTTTTTTTTTCAGTTCCTGCTTTCGATACATTAAGAAGAAATAAACTGCACTTGCTGCTAATGTTAGCATATGTAGCATGAAGCTAACGTTAGAATATGTAGCATGAAGCTAACGTTAAAATACGTAGCATGAAGCTAACATTAGAATAAGTACCATGAAGCAACCATTAGAATAAGTAGCATGAAGCTAACATGAGAATATGTAGCATGAAGCTAACGTTAGAATAAGTACCATGAAGCAACCATTAGAATAAGTAGCATGAAGCTAACATGAGAATATGTAGCATGACGCTAACGTTAGCATATGTAGCATGAAGCTAACGTTAGAATAAGTGGCATGAAGCTAACATTAGAATAAATAGCATGAAGCTAACATGAGAATATGTAGCATGAGCTAACGTTAGAATATGTAGCATGAAGCTAACGTTAGAATAAGTGGCATGAAGCTAACGTTAGAATAAATAGCATGAAGCGAACATGAGAATATGTAGCATGAGGCTAACGTTAGAATATGTAGCATGAAGCTAACGTTAGACTCATCAAACTCTAACTACAGAAGCAGATAAAGGTTCTCGAGTCTTCATCTGTACTCTGCAGTTGGAGTGTCAGACTTTAACTACAGACAGACTCCAGTCCAGGCAGTGGCTTCAGATCTTCTCACTGATGCTTCAGGAGCTGACGGTCGTGTCTGAAGCTGCAGGACGATAAATGTTATAAATATTTGGTTTTTCGTGAGCTGACAATGACGTACAAACGCCTTTCTGTGTGGAGTTTGCATGTTCTCTCCATGTCTGTGTAGGTTTCCTCTAGGTACTCCGGTATCACCCACCACTAAAAACATGTACAATAGGCCAGGATGAATGAGAATGTGTTTATTCTGAAAGGTTGAGCAGCGCCTCTCGTTCTGCACATTGACAGGAGCCCGGAGCGAGTGAGGCCCAGGAGGAGGTCCTGTCCGTGTTCACTCTCTCTGCACAAGTTCACCTTTGTCCCACTCATTTCTCAAACTCCTGAAGCCGTTTGCTCAGGTGAAGCTTTTCAGTTTAGCCCCGGAGTGTTAAAGACAAATGTGGCTGAACTGGCCCAAAGTCACAGGGAAAACTTTGCCCTGCGCTCACAAAAACAAGAAACACATCACAACAACAAACTCCGAAATATACATTTTATTGACCTTTCTTCCCCTGAACATAACACATGTGAAAACATTACATTGGGCGCAATAGCGCCCCCTCTACGTTGAGACGAAAAAATGCATGGAGTCAAAAAAATAGTTTCTCTGAAATGGATGTAATTTGGTTTAAAAATAGTTGATTGCATCTTGATCCAAAAAGCCAATGGAACCAAACCGTATTTTCTACGGTCTTGCTGCTATGTCAGTGGGACTTTCCTGGTTAAATAAAGGTAAAAAAAATAAAAATAAAGTACGGCCTGTCGATGCTGCTTGTGAAATAAATTAAATGTTAGCGCCCTCTGCAGGTTGGAGCCATTATTCACTATTCACTAAAATGTAGTTTTGATGTTTTACTGACACAGATTAATGGCATCAGGGCCCTTGGTTTGGTTACTGAGGCGCTGATGGCCTCATTACAGCTTGTGGCTTTAGTTTTGTATTTCTTTTTAAACTGACTTGACTTCTGCAGTGCAGAAAATAAATAAAGTAACAAAAACTCAAAAGGAGTAGGCCGAAGCAAGAAAGCTTATAAGTACCTACCCCCATATTCAAAATTAATTTACATTCCGGTTACAGTGATACAACATCTCATACAATATAACACTTTACAAATTCCTGGATTACACAATTACAATTGTCTGTGTTGGCTTTACATACAGCAGCTTTGCTAAATAAAAACATTCATGTTTAACAAGAAGAAAATCACAGGATGTTTACAAGACTTCCAAAGTAAGAAGACAACACAAAGACAGAAATGTATGCAGTTTACCAATATATATAAGCATTTCTTTTAATTTTATTTTTATTTACAATTTGTACTTTTCTTTTCTTTTTCCTCTTTCCCTTTGGCTTAATAACCGTAACCAATCATTACTTATAAACACCAGTCACCATTCTAGTAATTGAACATTGACTTAGTTATTATTAAGTATTACGTAATCAACATGACCCATTATTATTGACATTCCCATTTCCACCGTAAAAATATTAGTTGTGATTGTTTTATTGTTTTGTTTTTGTTGTTGGCCTTGTTTAGTGAGGTGCCTTATAAAGCCAGGGTGTAATGTGGCCAGAGGGCAGTAGCCCCCACCAGCAAGCCCTCACCCTGCTGCCCTAACTAGTTGATGTTGTGAGACAGTTCTGAGCCCTATACTGGGTGGTGCATTAAAAAGACAAGATTTATGAACCTGTTGAAAGGTTTAATCATATCTATTACATTTTATTCCGATATTTATTTTATTTCAAATTGTATTTTATGTAATTGACTTCATTCCTTTTAAATAATTAATTAATAATTGTTAATAACATGAATATATATTATTCCTATATATGAATAGGGGGTGGGAATCAATAAGCTTGTCTTCTTCCCTCTCCTTTTCGAGCTAGAATATTATTTTTATTTATTTTTTCTCTCGCTTTTGTGCCAGTGTTGTGTAGCTCGAAATAAAATACTCAAATCATTCAATAACCATTTAGTTTAGGTTTTAAGGGTTATTAGGATTTTTCTTATGTTGTGGGGCTGCTGCTCTCGCGAGACTCCGCGGGACGTTAAGTTGAGGGAACATGGCGACGCTGCTAAAGGTAAAGGCTCTTTAGCTTCAGCTTCTCTTCAGTCATTTGTTTGTATCTCTGTAGCGGTTCTTTGTCAGTCTCGGGGTTTTGTTCCACGGACGGGCCGCACACGGAGCCCCCGCGGCCCCGGTCCCGCTCCCGGTCCCCGCTGGAGGCTTCATTACGGGCCGGAGTGTTTAGGTTAGCAGTTAGCTCCCGGGGCTAAAGCAGCTACTTCAGTGCTTTCAGCCTGAGCTAAACAGAGGATGGTCCTGAGCTTGATGAGAGGCAGAGGTGGAGGTCAGGGGAGACAGCAGGAGCTGCAGACCCGACCTGGGCTTTTTTAGCTCTTTTAAGCTGCCATTGAGCTGCTGTGAGTCTGAGTCTGTGACAGGACAGATGCTGCACGAAATGACACTAATGGGCGACTTTTAATCACAGTTATGAGCATTATGATACTGACACACTCACATCCCAATGAAGTTTATTGTTTTTCCATCATATTGTGTCAAAACCAGACTTAAATACTTTGTTACATCTTTTATATTACACCTTTTGACAGAAATCGGCATAGTTGCTTTTGTTACTAATGATGTAAATACTATTAGTGTTATTGCTGGTATGTTACTTGTTATATGTTACATCTATAACATGATGTGATGTGAGTCAAAGCCGATACAAAATGTTTTCCCTGATCTTTATTCAAAAGTGATTTTATTCACAAACCTGTCACATTTGTCTCGAGGCTGAAAGTCCATGGTTTGGAATATTGTCTCCACTTTCAGACGCTTTAATGTCGGGTCTGGCACCGTTAAACTGGAGCTGTCACGATAATCATTATATCGACTTATCGTTCAATAAACGACAGAAAAACAATCAATTTTGAGCTGATATTTATTGGGCTGGGACAAAATATCAGATCATATTTGGATTTGGATAATACTTTGTGCTGCTATACCAAGTATCAATACTTCAAGTATTGCAATACTTACTGCAAACAAAGGAGTGATGATTAACAGTTACACATCACTTTGTCACATGTTGCGTTAATGCACTTTTCTATCTCAACACTTCAATAAATATCATTTGGTTTATAAACTTTGGACACATGACTGTTTTACACTTTTTAAGGGAAACATAATTATCATATATACTTGGGCTACGTTCAGTTCAGACTGAGGCTGAACTCCAGTTCTGACCAGGGCCTAAAATCTATATCACCATATATTTGACAGTATTATTAACAACGGACAATCTACTTCAAAAGTCCAGCCTTACGCCTATTTGGAAGATTAATGCCAAGATATTTCCTCATAAATATGATCGACATCCTTTATTTCATTTGATCTTTTAAGCTCCTGCCCCCGTGTTCCACAGTCAATGTTTACGCTGCTCTGATGGAGCTGAGCGGAACATACATTATATCGGGTCCACAACGATATAAAACACTATATCGTGATAACGATATGACCCACCCCTAATCTCTGTCCTCGGCTGGACTCCACAGACACGTTTCTCGTTAAGTTTTAACGGAGCACATTTTCTCAAGTTTGGCATCACCCAATAAGGGGTGGGCCTTATCGTATCGCATATCATTATCGCGATATCATTTTTGGACGTTTGTACAGGTCAATTACAGCCTGTTCGATTAAAAACTTCACAAAATGTGGCAAGAATATTGCAAAAATATCAAACTGTGATTAGTAGCAATCCTTAATTATGATCACACATGTATTTGTTATGATGAGATTTATCAGAAAAATGCCAACAGTCAGTATGCCATTACATTACATTACATTGGCTAATAAGTTATTATTATGTTATTATGTTATAATAACATAATAAGTTATTATTATGTTATTATAACATAATAACATCTGCTGGACCAAGATGGCGGCGTGCTGTATTGCGACAATGGAACGAAGTCACAAAGAACATTTCTATGATTTCTACGGGTCCAGCCGTTAGAGAGATATTAACCAGTAAGTCTGTTACTATAGTTACCATAGGATTCTATTTTAAACTATCGGCTGTTTAAGCCTTTTGCTTTGTATGAGATTATTATCGTCCCTTTAGGACCGAGGAAGTTTGTCTGAATCAGGAAAATAGAAATATAAACGACTTGCCTCTTGTGTGAATAGTTTTGCTCAGACTGACTTTGCTGATGTGATGATCTCAGACTGTGGGAGAGAAACAGAAACTCTCGGATCATTAATGAAAGATTAGCTCCAAACTCCAGATTCCTCTTTAACATCACAGGTTTTGACTTTCAGACTCTTTAATGAGCGAGATATTGAACGTTATATTATTGTATAGATTATTGTTATATTATGTATTGAGTGTTTTCCTTGTTGTGTTTGTGCTTTTGCTCCAGAACAAAGGCTCCCTACAGTTTGAAGATAAATGGGACCTGATGCGTCCCATCGTCCTGAAGCTGCTGCGGCAGGAGTCCGTCACCAAACAGCAGTGGTTCGACCTGTTCTCGTAAGTGTCACAGGTTTGACTCCACACAGACACAAAGCACTTTACTTTACTTCAGTCTGTGTTTTGGATGGAATAATAATATCATGCATCAAAACATTCCCCGACACAATCACACATCACATAATCACACAATCACACAATCACACAATCCATAATCACACAATCAATAATCACACAATCACACAATCACACAATCACACAGACAAAATGACACATTCAAGTAAAATGTGACAGTTCTATAATGTAAAATAGGGCTGAATAAAGCTTTAATGGAAATGTAATCAAAATCGCAGTCTCTACTTTGGTCAATCTCAATAATCGTCATGAGACTTTATAATCGACAGGTTTACAGCCTTTTCTTTGGCACAAACACTTCCTAGTTTGGGAGTTTGGACGAGACAATGGAAGACTTTAGTGTGTTAAATAAAACTGGAGGAAATCATTAGTTTTTGTTTGAGCTGAGGTTTGAAAAAAATTTCATGAATCAGCAAAATGTATTTAATTTATTATGAAAAAATTTAATCGAATCGAAAATCGAGATCCATCAATATGGGGAAAATAATCGTGATTATTTTTTCTCCAAAATCGCCCACAGCCCTAAGGCTGAACGATATGGTAAGAAAAAAGAAAAATCCAGATTCTTTTTTTTTTTCTTATTGATTCGTTTTTATCTTTTCATCATGAAAATAAACACATGCAGCTGATTCATGAACTTAAACATGTTTTATTCAAACTTCAGCTCAAACAAAAACCTAAAGTTTTCTGCCAGTTTCATCTAAAGCAGTTCTTAGTAACGTGTTTACCTTAATAAATCCTTTCCGTAGTCCCTCTGGGGGTAAACAAGTGTTAATGGGATGATTGGGGGTCTTTCATCGCCCCCTGGTGTCTCTGGCCAGAAAACCACAATTGCAACTTTGCTGCCTCTGGGTCAGAGTCTCCAATACACACTAATGGAATCACGAAGAAGAAGCTAACAGGCTAACGGGCTAAGCTAACTGCGGGCTAGCGCCACTTTAAACAGTATTTACAGCCAAGTTTGAGTGAAAACAAATGATCTCCATTGTGTAACTGGATGAACAATATCCCTCTGTCCCTTTGTCTTTTCTGTCAGTGTAGTTTTTACTCTCACGGACAATTCATGAGTAAAAAACACAACATGTACGACACCTGCAGTGGCGCTTATGGCCTCTAGGGGCACGGGTTACTGCAAAAAATATATAAATATCTAAAATTGTTTATAAAGTTCTGCTTTAATAAATGTGATTGACACATTTTTACACTCGTACTCAAAGCGCCACACTGGAAATATAATATTAAAAATCAATTCATGAATTTATCAGGACAATGTACAGTTCCATCAAACTCTAGAGCAGAGATGTTTGAGACTGGGAATAATAACATCACTAACTTTACAGAACAGGAAACACAATCTGACTAACCCTGATATATCGTCTCAAAAAATATCGCAATAAACGATATATTGAGGATAATGCAAATACTGTAGGCAATAAAAAGAAAACTGTAAGCAACTATTTTAATTGAAATTGAAAATTTTAAATAATTTTATGTTTTATAATTGTTGTTGGCATTATACACCTTGCCCAGAGACAACAGTTGAAAACTAGCTTTGCAGCTAATACTGACACATTTACAGAAATGTTCATTAATGTGTACTGTCCCTGTCAAATAAACTAATAAATAAATAAATAAATAAATGTATTGAACTTCTGACATTCAATATTAACACCTTATACCAAACAAAGTGCAAACTAGAAGGGTCGACATATTCTAGGACACTGTATTATTATTAGTTTATTTGATATGGACATAACAACTGCATTGGACAAACCAGATACATTGTTTTTTAGTGTTATAGCAAAACTGCTAATTTGCAACACTATTCATCTGTGCTTCTCAACCTTTTAACATAACTTACTCTCTCACCAGGTTCTGTGTTTTTATTTCAAATAGTCAATATACAGTATCATCTTTAAAAATATCCCAATAACAATAATATTGATATTTCATCTGCATCATTCTGGTTAAATATTTCCTGACAAAACTCACTTCTGTGTTAAATAAAACCTGGTTAGAATAAAATATTAACTGTATAGATTCAGATAATACTGTATCACTGCTAAAGTAGAGTAGCCATATGTTGTGTTGTTTTTCCTTTTCTTTTCAATTATAACCTCCTGTACACACGGCTGTCGGAGTGAAGCAGCTTTTTTGGGAAAGTTGTTGACTCTTTGTCAAACCGCTGCAGCATTTCTCTGGCTTTTGAACAGTAACATAGTCCTAAGCCCTGAGTAATGTTCTCAGGACTATGGCGCTTGTATTTGGATAGTGGCTAAAGCGGTTCCTCTCGCTAACAGTAGCTCTGATTAGCTTTGATTCACTGACTGGGCGCTGGTTTAGTTTCGTTCTCAGTTGGACATACCTGCAGTGACATTAATGTTGTTATTCTCTCTGTGATTCTTCTTTTGGCTCCGAGTGTTTTCACACGAGTCCCTGTTGCTCCGCGATAAAGTTCACAAAGTGTTGGAATCAGCAAAGCTCCGTAGCAGCACGGCACTTTGTTTACACCTCGCCTCTCTCCTAAAGCAGATCTATAAATGATCTGGATCCATGCGGGGGCTGATGTGCTCAGTCTTTAAGCTCAGGGAGACGGGTTAGACGCTCACTCAGCGCTGTGAGTTCATGTTTCTGTATTTATTTAAGCACACGCAGCACGTGCATTTATCGAGACTAAACATGTTATCGTCCTTCATTTTACTCATCGAGCGATAACTCAATATAGTAATTATCGTAGCAGGCCTAAGCATAACGTCTATAAATGACCCGGAAACATGGCCAGTATCTTCCTCCTCTTCTTCTTCTGCTTCCACTTACAGAAACATGTACACTAGCTTCCCCTCTGTTCTGTGCCGTTACAGTGACGTCCACGCGGTTTGTCTCTGGGACGACAAAGGTCCAGCGAAAATCCACCAGGCCCTGAAAGAGGACATCTTAGACTTCATCAAACAAGCACAAGCCGTAAGAAACATGTACAATAGGGTCTCAAAGGCTGCTCTTGTTTAGGTCATGGACAAATCTCAGGCCACGGGTTGGACTGCACGATGTTGGAAATGAGTGCGATATGGATAAAGATATTATTGCGATATTTATTTCTTCACCTAAAAACGAGCCATAAGAAAGAAATCTATTGAAAAAAAAATTAAACATAGCAATTAAGATCACGCACGGGCAGTGTTGTTCTCATTACTCGTTACTTCTTTTAAAAAATAACCTGTTACTTTACTTAGTTACTCTCTAAAGAAAGTAACTTATTACGTTACTCGTTACTTTTACGTTACTTTTGTGTTACTTTTATGTTGCTCGACTTTGTTCCTAAATGTGTTATGGAAGTTCTACTATTAAGGACATAACAGATATTTCTAACGCGTTTCTTTGTAACTTGTTACTACACCCAACACTGCCCACGGGTAAAGTACAGGAGACATTAGATTATAAATAACATATCGGATGGTAATTGATGCGGTTTTAAATCAATGACATTGATTTACATTTATTTATTGTGCATGCTTCGTTATTCGCATAGATATATGGGATATATGGTTATCCACTCAGCCTCATTCATAGTAATGATCCGCCTATGAAGCCTGTTCTTTAAAAGGGCAAAAAGGCGGAAGCTGCGCCCTCAAGGGGTGGAGCCTCTACAGAGCGCCACCTGTCAATCATAGATTTATTTCTGATGTACAAAAAACAGAGTGGTTAAAAATATGACCCATCCCAGCTTAGTTACACGAGTAATATCATGTTTTAGTAAAAGAAAAACTCTTAAAGAGAATTTTAAAGGGATATTCAGGATTGTTGACATTGGGCCTCATTTCCTAGTTATCCAGAGTGTTGTTGATGTCTGGAGATATTTTTTTCTTAAATTCATGCAGTTCTTATATTTGAAGAGTCTAGTGGCGCTAGGCTAATGCTAGGCTAGTGCATTTCTATGGTATCAGTTAGCCTGCATTAAAAACAGTGTGACCCACTCCACAGTGCACCTGAGGTAAATCACTTATAACACCAGACTAACCATATAAATGTCTGTGTTAATAGAATCATGTTTGAAATATAACTGACCTTGTATCACATGAATGACATGACTATTTTCTGGCAGATCACTCCGCCGCTGCGTTAGCTTACAGACACGAAGCTGATGCTGCTCAAATATAAGTTATTTTAAATGATTCTATTAACACAGACATTTATATGGTTAGTCTGGTGTTATAAGTGATTTACCTCAGGTGCACTGTGGAGTGGGTCACACTGTTTTTAATGCAGGCTAACTGATACCATAGACATGCACTAGCCTAGCATTAGCCTAGTGCCACTAGACTCTTCAAATATAAGAACTGCATGAATTTAAGAAAAAAATATCTCCAGACATCAACAACACTCTGGATAACTAGGAAATGACGCCCAATGTCAAAATCCTGAAATATCCCTTTAAGGAGTTTAAACGAGCCCTAAAGCTACATTAGAAACCTGTTTACCAAGTGTCTTTTGGAGTCGGGTCAGTTTGCTTTTTTGTAAATATGGTCATGTGACCCTTTGAGTTGTCCCGTCTAACTCCGCCCCCTGTTGCAGCGGGTGCTGAGTCACCAGGACGACACGGCGCTGCTCAAAGCCTACATCGTGGAGTGGAGGAAGTTTTTCACACAGTGCGACATTCTGCCCAAACCCTTCTGCCAACTGGAGATCACTCTGATGGGGAAGCAGGGCAGCAACAAGAAGTCCAACGTGGAGGACAGCATCGTGCGCAAGGTACGGCCCGGGACGAGGCCTTTGAGGAGAGACATGCAGCAAACCGGTTAATGAGACCCAAACTGGGACTAAAATCTGCACATAATATATGATCGACTCGTAAAAACTAAATTAAAAGTAAATGAAGGGGCTAAAAACAAGTGACCTCCAGTGGCACAGTTCATATCATATCATTTAAAGACGAGGTGCCCAAGTGCGGCCCGGGGGACAAATGCGGCCCTCAGACCTTATTTTACTGTCCCTCAGGCTTCTTGTTGAATCGTCACACATCACCAGAGATGTTTTTTTGTTTCAAGTTGAATCAATCTACACTATTCGAGCTGGTGTTTAAGTAAGGTATAATGTATAGAACGCCGGTCATTATCGGGAAAATAAGTACCGACAGGGCGAACTTTTATCACGGTTCTAAGCACGGTTCTAAGCACTTCTGCACACTCTTTTCACCAATGTCGCCGCTCCTCTACAGCGAGCCGCTCCTCTACAGTCGCTTTTAAACCCAGCGTCTCTATTTCAGAGGTATTTATGTCAGTGTCTTTCCCCCGTAACGCCGCTGCTCTGCTCAGCGTGTGTTCATTTATCTACCTGGCGACACATGTGTGAAGAAGCGAGTGTGTCCTTCGTCCTTACAGTTCTGTCAGGCGCCGCATCCTTCTCATTTGTTTACTTTAAATCCTGTGTTCACTAATGTTTATCCATGTCTTTGAAAATATAAGACTTGTCCAACTTTGGTGAATTACTTGGTCAAGTAATAACTTATGGTAACGAACTGCTTTAGGGGTGTGTATCGCCTAGTCTCAGCGATACGATACGTATCCCGATACAAGGGTCACGATACGATACGATACGATATATCCCGATATTGAAGAATTAGACGATTATTTTTTTACTACTTTGGAAACAACTATTCAGTAAACTAGTCCACCTTCATTAGATTTGTATCAAATACATTTGATCTATCCATCTTATGATATAAATGCTTTTCACTAATGTGCTTGTGACTGTGGTGTTTATGGTGATTATGTAACTTTGAACGGAAAACAGATTTCTTGGAAACCTAGTAATGAAACCAATTACTGGGGATGCACGTTTTCTAGTATTTCTATAGTTGGGAGTCCTTGGCGATCAGTAACTATTATGGGTTTCATCCATTAAAATATACAATAACTCAGACGGGGCATTTAAAATCGTGTCTACTCCACAACGGGTGTCACTCGTAGATCAGGGACATAATGACACGGGCATCACGCGCAGCAGTAGCACACAACTTTAGCAGAGGGGAAACTAACTACAGCAGGCTCTTTTTAAACTTGTGTCGTAGTACTGCAGTGGCGAGACACAGGTTTAACATGAGTATGCTGTATTTAGTTTCCCCTCGGCTTCGTTTAATTCCGTAATAAAATGCTACGAAGATAAATCCATGCTACGAAGATAAATCCTCTCCAAACGCAGCGGCGACGCACTCAGCAATATGCACAAAGCTGTGGCTCTCGTAATAATCCAGGTCTCTGTCTTTGCTGTAAAAGCCAAAGCCAAATGTAGAGTTTTAAAAGAGCCCCGTAGCGTCTCATAGCTCATTCTTTTCCATGCTAAGCTCTCCCTGTGTTTCTCTAACTCTCACTAAATTCTAGTGTTACTCAAGCGGGCTGCGCGGTGCGCTGCCATCTAGCGGGCGGGAGTAAAAGTGCAGGACCAAAGAGAGACGCTGCAATGAATATTTCCCCAAAAATAGATGTTTAAATATCGATACGGGCGCTTTTTGTATCGATACGAGAATCGCGCGACGTAATATCGCGATATATCGGCGAATCGATATTTTTCAACACCCCTAATCTGCTTCCTGTTTGCCTTTTACACAATAAAAGACACAGTATGTTATCGCTTTAGTAAGACTCTTATTGTGAAAGGGTCAGACAGCAACAGGCACGAACAACAAGCCTTTACCAAACTTAGTGTTACTGTTTTACTTTTATTGTCTGGAGTTTTATTGTGTTTTTTAATGTATAGAGTTAGTTTGCTGTAGTTCTAAGTCTAGTCTAAGTTCTAAGTCTATTTTTGTTGTTGATTATCACAAAGTTGAATAAATTAGTTTATTCATTCAATCTTTTTCTTCTTCAGTGTGTAATTTAAGTTATTTTAGTTACTATTAAAAAAATCATGATAAAATCGAAATCGGGAGTTTATAATTCAGAAATCGTGATATTATATTTTTGTCATATCGCCCACTCCTAAACTGACCACAGATCTGTGGCCCTTCACCCGCGTACGCTTCAATGTGTGGCCCTGAACCAGCCTTAACCACTAAACCATCAGCTCTACAGTCAATAAGAGTCACAAAACGATGAGTTTCTGAGCGGAGAACAAACTTAACCCTGTCCTGATCTCGTCTCCTCTGGTTTCAGCTGATGTTGGACACGTGGAACGAGTCAATCTTCTCCAACATAAAGAACCGGCTGCAGGACAGCGCCATGAAGCTGGTGCACGCGGAGCGGCTCGGAGAGGCCTTCGACTCGCAGCTCGTCATCGGCGTCAGAGAATCCTACGGTGAGACTGCAAACGCCTCAGAGCCAAACCAATGTCTTTGAGCTTTCATCTCTACGGCACCGTTAATGATACCAGTGTGATATGGGAGAAAAGGTTTAGGTCCTGCTGGTATCGAAAACAGGAACCGGACAAAAAAAAGCTTTCTGTCTTTAGATCCAAGTTGTTGGGACAGGATTAAAGGAAGTGACTCGGTTGTTTCAGCTCAAATAAATTATATTTTCTCAATTTTTGCCCAATACTCTTTTTTTCATATTTTTGCTCCAATTGTTTTGGTTTTTCCCAATTTGCTTCCTTGATTTTTGCTCATTTTTATTACAAATACCGTATTTCCGTATTACCTCACTTTTACCCTCCCCACATTTTCCGCCATTTTTCCTTATTTATTTTTTAAACAATTTTACCTTATTTTTCCCACATTTCTTGACATTATTAATTAATTTTATTTGGTAGGGACAGTGCAAGTTAATGAACAAGCCACACCGGATTGTAGCCTTGGGCTAATTTCCATCCGTCGTCCCCCATGCGCACTCTCAAACATCCTGGCCTATTGTACATGTTTTTAGTGGTAGGGGAAACCGGAGTACCCGGAGGAAACCTACGCAGACACGGGGAGAACATGCAAACTCCACACAGAAAGGCCCCGTCCAGGTGGGAATCGAACCCAGGACCTTCTAGCTGTGAAGCACGAGCGCTAACCACTGTACTACCGTGCCGACATTGGAGATGAACCCGATATTGTAAATGTGCAGATCGTCCACACATTGTTCCGTTTTCTGGTTCTCGACGACAAATATTTTAGTATCGTAAACCGAGTATTGTTAAAGTACTGGTATAGAATCTAATGTTACTCAGCCCTGTTTATCTGAGTGTTGTGCTTGTTCCCTCTGCAGTGAACCTGTGCTCCAACCCCGACGACAAACTGCAGATCTACAGAGACAACTTCGAGAAGGCCTACATGGACTCGACCGAGAGGTTCTACCGCACACAGGCGCCCGCCTACCTGCAGCAGAACGGCGTGCAGAACTACATGAAATACGTGAGTCTGAACTATATGAAATACGTGAGTCAGAACTACATGAAATATGTGAGTCAGAACTACATGAAATATGAGTCAGAACTACATGAAATACGTGAGTCAGAACTACAGGAAATATGTGAGTCAGAACTACATGAAATATGTGAGTCAGAACTACAGGAAATACGTGAGTCAGAACTACAGGAAATATGTGAGTCAGAACTACAGGAAATATGTGAGTCAGAACTACATGAAATATGTGAGTCAGAACTACATGAAATACGTGAGTCAGAACTACAGGAAATATGTGAGTCAGAACTACAGGAAATACGTGAGTCAGAACTACAGGAAATATGTGAGTCAGAACTACATGAAATATGTGAGTCAGAACTACATGAAATATGTGAGTCAGAACTACAGGAAATACGTGAGTCAGAACTACATGAAATATGTGAGTCAGAACTACAGGAAATACGTGAGTCAGAACTACAGGAAATATGTGAGTCAGAACTACATGAAATACGTGAGTCAGAACTACAGGAAATATGTGAGTCAGAACTACATGAAATATGTGAGTCAGAACTACAGGAAATATGTGAGTCAGAACTACAGGAAATATGTGAGTCAGAACTACAGGAAATACGTGAGTCAGAACTACAGAAATAGTGAGTCAGAACTACATGAAATATGTGAGTCAGAACTACATGAAATAGTGAGTCAGAACTACATGAAATATGTGAGTCAGAACTACATGAAATATGTGAGTCAGAACTACATGAAATATGTGAGTCAGAACTACATGAAATATGTGAGTCAGAACTACATGAAATATGTGAGTCAGAACTACATGAAATATGTGAGTCAGAACTACATGAAATACGTGAGTCAGAACTACAGAAATAGTGAGTCAAACTACATGAAATATGTGAGTCAGAACTACATGAAATATGTGAGTCAGAACTACATGAAATATGTGAGTCAGAACTACATGAAATATGTGAGTCAGAACTACATGAAATATGTGAGTCAGAACTACATGAAATAGTGAGTCAGAACTACAGAAATAGTCAGAACTACATGAAATATGTGAGTCAGAACTACATGAAATATGTGAGTCAGAACTACATGAAATATGTGAGTCAGAACTACATGAAATACGTGAGTCAGAACTACATGAAATATGTGAGTCAGAACTACATGAAATATGTGAGTCAGAACTACATGAAATATGTGAGTCAGAACTACATGAAATATGTGAGTCAGAACTACATGAAATATGTGAGTCAGAACTACATGAAATATGTGAGTCAGAACTACATGAAATATGTGAGTCAGAACTACATGAAATATGTGAGTCAGAACTACATGAAATATGTGAGTCAGAACTACATGAAATATGTGAGTCAGAACTACATGAAATATGTGAGTCAGAACTACATGAAATAGTGAGTCAGAACTACATGAAATATGTGAGTCAGAACTACATGAAATATGTGAGTCAGAACTACATGAAATACGTGAGTCAGAACTACATGAAATATGTGAGTCAGAACTACATGAAATACGTGAGTCAGAACTACATGAAATATGTGAGTCAGAACTACATGAAATATGTGAGTCAGAACTACATGAAATATGTGAGTCAGAACTACATGAAATATGTGAGTCAGAACTACATGAAATATGTGAGTCAGAACTACATGAAATATGTGAGTCAGAACTACAGAAATATGTGAGTCAGAACTAAATATGTGAGTCGAACTACAGGAAATATGTGAGTCAGAACTACATGAAATATGTGAGTCAGAACTACAGGAAATATGTGAGTCAGAACTACATGAAATATGTGAGTCAGAACTACAGAAATACGTGAGTCAGAACTACAGGAAATATGTGAGTCAGAACTACATGAAATATGTGAGTCTGAACTACAGGAAATATGTGAGTCAGAACTACATGAAATATGTGAGTCTGAACTACAGGAAATACGTGAGTCAGAACTACAGGAAATATGTGAGTCAGAACTACATGAAATACGTGAGTCAGAACTACATGAAATACGTGAGTCAGAACTACATGAAATATGTGAGTCAGAACTACATGAAATATGTGAGTCAGAACTACAGGAAATACGTGAGTCAGAACTACAGGAAATATGTGAGTCGAACTACATGAAATACGTGAGTCAGAACTACATGAAATATGTGAGTCAGAACTACATGAAATACGTGAGTCAGAACTACATGAAATATGTGAGTCAGAACTACAGGAAATACGTGAGTCAGAACTACAGGAAATACGTGAGTCAGAACTACAGGAAATACGTGAGTCAGAACTACAGGAAATACGTGAGTCTGAACTACAGGAAATATGTGAGTCAGAACTACAGGAAATATGTGAGTCAGAACTACAGGAAATACGTGAGTCAGAACTACATGAAATATGTGAGTCAGAACTACAGAAATAGTGAGTCAAACTACAGAAATAGTGAGTCAGAACTACAGGAAATATGTGAGTCAGAACTACAGGAAATACGTGAGTCAGAACTACATGAAATATGTGAGTCTGAACTACAGGAAATACGTGAGTCTGAACTACATGAAAATGATCGAACACAAAAACGAGTCTGATGTAAAATATAATTTGGAGATCCTGGGGGTTTGAGTATCGGCCGATATTAATCGATACAACTTTTCATGTTCTCACCGTGTCTGCGTAGGTTTCCTCCGGTTTCCTCCCACTAAAAACATGTACAATAGGTGAATCTTCCAGCCAGGTGTTTCTGGCTCCACATCTGGAGACGGCCCCAGCAGCGTCGAGGACGGGTCAAATGCAGAGAACAAATCAATCAATGGTTTTGTGTAGCCAAACATCACAACAGGAGTTTCCTCACAGCTGCACCGAACATTAAGGCAATAAAACAGAGCAGTAAATAAGACAATGTAAAGTTCAGGCGAATTAAGTATTAGTATAATTTCTGGGCATAACATTTTGCATATTCACACACTTATACATAAGGATATTTATGCAATAGATGTTAACATTAAATAATGTTAAAATGTTATATTTTATGAAAAGAGGAGCAGATAAAGAGAATCTAGAATTTCTTTTGTATTAATAAAATCTTACTTTATGTTTGGCGTGTTGCACCCAAACCATATTACTGTACATAATGTGTGGATAGATTAAACTATAATATGTTTTCATACATAAAGTATCAATTAAAGAGCAAACTCTACTTCATACCAACAGAGCACATTATTTTTCTACAAACTTGTTGAATATGATTTTTCCAGCTTTTGGCCGACAATGACACCTAAAAATGTAGTTTGATTCACTTGGATAATTCAAGGCCATTAATTGTTACCTCTACATCCACTTTATAATCTCCTTTTTGTGCAGAAAAATATAGTTAGTTTTTTGTATGTTAAGAGAGAGTTGATTTACTTTAAACCATTCAGAAATACTTTTTAATTCTTCATTTGCTTCTCGTATCAATGTGTCAACATTAGAGTGAGATACTTGGAGACATGTATCATCTGCAAACATGAGCAGCATCACATTTTTACAAACATTTCTTAAATCATTCATATACATTATGAATAATAGGGGTCCCGAAATGGATCCCTGCGGCACCCCACATAATAGCTTTCCCCTATTTGAGCTGATATGGTTAACATAAACAAATGGTTACCTCTCGTCCAAGTAGTTGTATTAATTAATCACAAAACTATGGAAAACTCTGCTGAAGTCCCATATATTAGGGTTTGGTTTAAAGCATGTGTTACGGTTTGTGTTCACGTGTGTGTTCTTGTTCTTCTTGTGTCCAGGCTGATTCAAAGCTGAGAGAAGAAGAGAAGAGAGCTCTGCGTTACCTGGAGACACGGCGGGACTGTAACTCCGTACAAGCCGTGAGTCAAAGAATGAATTACTTTAATTTGGAGCCGCAGTTCCCGGAGGTTATTTCACTCTCCAACGACGTTTACACATATTTCCTAATTCCAGAGCAGATCACATTGTAACTCATGAAGGTTCCTGAAAATGGAACTATTAAGGCCTTGAATTTCAGTAAAAAAATAATTCCTTTGTTAACCTTTTATAGGCACTCATTAAAATACTTTGAAATAAATAAATTCAACTAAAGAGTGTTATTGGGGGACATGACACAAGTTTTATCATGCAGAAAATCAATGTGAGCGAAGTTTCCATATTTATTTCATTACCCTTTTAAGGGGTAAAAAAAAATACAATACTTTCAGGTCTCGGGCTGGTATTGAGAAGACGTTGTGTTTTGTGATATTGATGTTTGTGGCAAGAGGTTAATTTTGGCACAATTCCTGTAATGACTCAAACGCTAAAAAAAGTCACTGGTGGATAATATGTGATTCTATAACTTTACTGAATCACTCTGCCATTAAACATCCAGGACGCGTTGCATGGCCTTCCTGCTGCTGACTGTAGGAAGCTTCCCTTCTGTCCTCAGTGCAGTGATTCTGTGTGGCTTTAGTGTAACGCCGTGTTCCTCTGTCCTGCAGCTGATGGAGTGCTGCGTGAACGCTCTGGTGACGTCCTTCAAAGAGACCATCCTGGCCGAGTGTCCCGGATGATCAAGCACAACGAGACCGACAGTAAGTGCAGGAAAGCGCTCAGTTACTCCTCTGCAGTAACACACGGGAAACACACCGACTCCACAGACGAGAGGAGAAACAAGACGTCTCTTCCTGTTCGCCCTGGGGTTTCTATCGTCCACAATTGGCTTGTTGCATGTTGGGGCTACGCTAGTTCCTCTGACCTGAAGTGTGAGCGCTAGCACTTCCTGTCCATAGCAATTTCCTTTTTTTATTATTTTTGTTTTTGTTTTATTGACATAAAACGAAGCTTACAAATAGCACAAAGACAAAGGAAGGATACACAAGGGTAAAGTATTAGATTGATAGACATTGATTCATTCTTGGGTTGTACACGTGGATCAGTTATAATAATCAGTTAAACATAACAAATAAGAATTAAAACATGGAAAATTATGATGGTAACAAGTAACAGTAAAGAAACAATAATAATCAAGGTCGAGGTAAAGGTAAACTGAATAGGGTGAACATGAGGATGGCTAAACATTAAAGATTGACATCAAACAGACACTTATGATTAGGAAGAAGAAACAACAGTCAAAAATACAAAAACAAACAAAAAACAAAAACGCAAAAATTAAATAAATAAATAGATAAATATAAAATGAAAAATAAGAAAACATAATATAGTCGAAATAATAACAGTCGTAATAGTATAATTTGCTTTTAATATAATTCTAATATACATATTTATACAATTTCATAATTATTCCATAATATAATTTCATAGAGTCGGGGATTCTGAGGTCCGAAATAGAATTGTTATACCCATATCTATAATTACAAATTATATATATACACCCATAATTATCATAAACACTGTATCTGTTTTTTATTATATTATCATTATATATTATGCAATTTCCATTAACATCTTATCCCCCACCTGAACCAAGCACGTTCACTCCAGTCGAGAAGATTTTCATTTGTGTAAAGCCGAACTGGAGAAAATGTGCTTGGTTAAGGCGGGGTTTAAGAGGTTAAGATTAGCTTATAACCCGCTCGCATAAGCTTATTTTTTAATGATTCTGTAGTGGACAGTGAGTTCCTGGTAGATGACTTACAACTTCCTGTAGGATGTAAATATTTCAGTGGAGGAGACGCCTGTGTTTATCAAGACTGTGAGAGAGTTTGTCTTGAAGCTAAAGGCTAAGATTCATTTCATGCGTTATAAAACTGGGGTTTCTATCGTTCACAATTGATTCATAATAAATATTAAATTAGTGCTTGATTTGAACAGGGCGAATAAGCCCTTTTGACAGAAGTTCCTCTGACATAAACCTCCTGTCATTAAAACTGTAAAGCATTAAAAAAGGCTTTTGTAAAATAAATATTAGGTGGACAGGATTCAAAGCCACACCATGTGACATTTCACTCAAGGAATAAAATAAAGCCCCAGCATTTATTTGATTCTAGATATGTTTGTGAGGGAGAAAATGGGAAATACATGTGGAAAAAATGAGGAAAAAACAGGTTCAGAAACAAGGAATTTTTCTTGGTTCAATCGTGCAACGTGAAACATAAAACATATAACACATAATTTAGATGAAAATAAAACCTATTAAACTATAAGGCTGAATAAATGAATAAAGATATGACCTTAGAGCTGATGTTCTCACTCTGGTGTTTGTCTCAGAGCTGCAGCTGATGTTCTCGCTCATGGACAAAGTGCCCAGTGGGATCGAGCCGATGCTGAAGGACCTGGAGGAGCACATCATGAGCGCGGGGCTCGCAGACATGGTGGCGTCAGCGGAGACCATCACCTCGGTCAGAGCTCCTGCATTAACACTGCTTTAGTTTAGTCTGTGCTTTAGTTTAGTCTGTGCTTTAGTTTAGCCTGAGCTTTAGTTTAGTCTGTGCTTTAGTTTAGTCTGTGCTTTAGTTTAGTCTGTGCTTTAGTTTAGTCTGTGCTTTAGTTTAGTCTGAGCTTTAGTTTAGTCTGTGCTTTAGTTTAGTCTCTGCTTTAGTTTAGTCTGTGCTTTAGTTTAGTCTGTGCTTTAGTTTAGCCTGAGCTTAAGTTTAGTCTGTGCTTTAGTTTAGTCTGTGCTGTAGTTTAGTCTGTGCTTTAGTTTAGTCTGTGCTTTAGTTTAGTCCCCTGGTTAGTCCATAGTTCTGACTCTCTGTCTCCCCTGCAGGACTCAGAGAAGTACGTGGAGCAGCTGCTGACGCTGTTTAACCGCTTCAGTCGCCTGGTGAAGGAGGCGTTTCAGGACGACCCGCGCTTCCTCACGGCCAGAGACAAAGTAAGAAGATCTTTATTTATATAGCGCCTTTCACAGACATGGTCACAAAGCGCTTTACATGAGAGCCGAGAGAGTAAGGCCGATCCGCCGCTGAAACACGACGGAAACGCTGAGCTCATTCCGTTTGTCTCCACAGGCGTACAAGGCCGTGGTCAACGACGCCACCATCTTCAAACTGGAGCTGCCCATGAAACAGAAAGGGTAACATGGTCTTTCCCACGCTTATTCATTCAGGTTTGGTATCCACGTGTAGCACGACAGGCTGTGACCGAGACGGCGCTGTAATCCAAATATGGTCATTTCCTTTGTGGGAGACAGTTTGAAAATGTTTTGAAACTTCTTGAAAATTCGGGAATTTTTTTGAAAAGTTTTAGGACAGTTTGAAACAATTTTGAAATTTTGTGGAAAATCTTGAATTAAAAAAAAAAACGTATATAATTGTTTGTAGATTTTTTTGAATTCTTTTAGAAAATGTTTTGAAAAGTTTTTTTTTTTTTTTTTTACTGTTTGAAAAAATGAGTCTCCATTCGACTCCACACTTTACAGACGAACAGAGAGATGACTTTTGGAAGGTTTTTACAGATCTGATTCTGACACATTTATTGAGCTTTGACCCAAAAAAACAAGAAGTTTGAGTTTTTACATATTTTTTCACCAATAACTAGTTTATTTAAAAACTAAACAAATTCCAAAATCCTTCTGAGCAAATCTTTGGAACTAATAGGTAGGCTGGAAACCATTAACCTCTTTATCCCCACAGCTTTACCCAAATCTAAGAGCTTCTTACAGCCTACAGGACAGTGCCTCATTTGAAAGCTAAGACCTACAAAATGAGATTTCCTTGTTGTGTTTCCGTGCCTTGTTGCCGCGTTGCCGTCCCTTTTTTGTTGCGTTTTCTTTTGACGCTCTTATCGAGAAGCTTTTAGATTTGGGTAAAGCCGGTTAAGGTCGAGATGATACTGGAATGGAGCCGGAAAGAAAAAACTTATATCTTTAGATCCATGTTTTGATGCTGTCAGTGTTAGGGAGTAACTAAATTTATGTATTTAGATTACTCATTTTGAATAACTGTATTATGGTAAAGTTACTCTTTCATTTGAGAGTATTTAGATTACAGTTACTTTCCAAATATCAAGGGAATCGTCCCAGTATCAGTCATTACAGTTTAGCTCCATATTCACAACATTAATAAGAACTTTTAATGTTGACCTGTTTTTCCTCCTAAAATAAAATAAAGATTTAAACGCCTTATATTCATACAAACACATGTCACATGATGTGTCACATGATGCTGTATCTGCTGCTCCATTGGCCGAGAGTTAAAGAGTTCCTCATTAATGGTGAGTGAGTTTATAACAGGTGTTTCAGTAAACGGAGTCTTCATTTTATAATTATACGCTGTATTTATACATAAATATAATGACAATGTGAAAGTATCTAAGTATTCAGAATACAGTTCTCTGAACGGGACATGTTACAAAATACATTTTAAGGCAAGTGTTCAGTAACTAAATACAACTTCAAAGTATTCTCTCCAACACTGGATTAAAGGGAAGTGACTTTTTTTTCACATTTTATTTATTTATTTTATTACTAATATTTTCCCATTTCTCCCATTTATTTCTGAATTTTTGGCCAATCTTTCCTTTTTTTGGCCACAATTTCCCCATTTTTTCCAAACTGTTTCCACACATTTCTTGACATTGGAGATAAACCTGATGTTGTAAATTTCTCCCAAACATTATTGCTCTGTTTTCTGGTTCTTATATTTTAGTATCGGTATCGAAAACCAAGTATCGTTAAAGCACCGGTATCGGAAAACAATGTGACGTAACCGGCCCTAATAATACGTCACAAAACAAAAGCACACGTTTAAACCTCTGTCCTTTATTTAGATCTCGTCGCTGAAAATGTCGATAATTTTGGCCTGAAATATCTTGTTTCTCATTGATATCTACATGTAATTGTTTTTTCCCCAGTTCACCCGCAGACTCTCGCCTGACATTGATAAATCGGTCAGACATAATTATGAAGAAGCACATTCTAGAAACTGATTAATAAGGATAAATCGTACAGTCTAAATCCCGTGTCCGTCTCCGCAGCGTGGGTCTGAAGACTCAGCCCGAGTCCAAGTGTCCGGAGCTGCTGGCCAACTACTGCGACATGCTGCTGAGGAAGACTCCGCTGAGCAAGAAGCTGACGTCCGAGGAGATCGAGGCCAAGCTCAAAGAAGTGGTGCGTCACTCCAGGGTTTCTGCGGGAAAAAGGCCTTTAATTAAACAGCTGATTCTCCCGTTTGGCTTTACCCGAATAACAGGGTAAACTATTAACGCTTAGACAGTAAAAATGTGTTTTTGTGGCGCAGCTGTTGGTGCTGAAGTACGTCCAGAACAAAGACGTGTTCATGCGGTACCATAAGGCCCACCTGACGCGCCGCCTCATCCTGGACATCTCTGCGGACAGCGAGATCGAGGAGAACATGGTGGAGTGGCTCAGGGTCAGACTCTTTCCCTTTTTGTGTTATTGTTTGTGTATGTATTAGGGGTGTTGAAAAATATCGATTTGGCGATTCTCATATCGGTCCAAAAGGGTCCGTATCAATATTTAAACATCTATTTTGGGAGAAATATTCATTGCAGCGTCTCTTTGGTCCTGCACTTTTACTCCCGCCCGCCAGATGGCAGTGCAGCCCGTTTGTAACACTAGAATCACTCACACACACACTACATTCACCAGGCTGCCCCCCGGCTGCCCAGCTTTGGGCAGCTGTGGCTGTTGTAAATGTGCTATAGAAATACACTTGACCTTGACCTTTAATGGATGAAACAGACTCAGTTCTGTTATTACTGATCGCTAAAGACTCCCAACTGTAGAAATACTAGAAAACCTGCGTCCCCAGTTTAGTTGGTTTCATTTACTAAGTTGCTAAGAAATCTGTTTCCATTCAAAGTTACATAATCACCTTAAACACCACAGTCACAAGGACATTAGTGAAAAGCATTTATATCATATAGATGGATGAAGGTCGACAACTTTACTGACTAGTTGTTTCCAAAGTAGTAAAAAATAATCGCAATAATTGTCTAATATCGGGATATATCGTATAGTATCGCGACCCGTGTATCGGGATACGTATCGTATCACCTGAGACTAGGTAATACACACCCTAGTATATGTATATATATATATTTATTGCCTATGCGTGTTTTGGTCTACAGCACTTTAAAAACTTGCCAAGTGCTTTATAAATAAAGTTGGTGTGGTTTATCAGCTCCAAACGTATGTGTTTACCACTGTTTACGAACATTAAGAGTCTCAGACAAAAGTACATTTGAATATTCTTTATTGATGAAAACTTTTGTCGTGCTGTTACGGCCCCGGGCCTCCAGCTCCTCCATTTTGGCCATATCCCTGTGTAGTGTCATCCTTGTGTGCTGAACCCTTGTTTTGTATTTAAATGTGGCTGTGGAAGTCCCTTTCAGCCACTGGTGGCCAGTCTGAGGAGGAAGCTAGTGTGAACCTAAACTCAATTAACAACTGCTCTCTGGCCAAACCCTGGGCTCTGACCTTCTCCTATGGCCGCGCCCTTCAGGCATCTGCCCTGACGCGTGGAGAGGAGAAATGGCCCAAGAGAACTTCTGTGTTAATGTTGTTAAGAGCAGTTGTTAATTGAGTTTAGGTTCACACTAGCTTCCTCCTCAGACTGGCCACCAGGGGCTGAAAGGGACTTTCACAGCCACATTTAAATACAAAACAAGGGTTCAGCACACAAGGATGACACTACACAGGGATATGGCCAAAATGGAGGAGCTGGAGGCCCGGGGCCGTAACACGTGCAGACGCTCGTGAGAAAAATGACGCGTTTTGTTTTACGGAAATAGAAAAGCTAAAAGGCTTCACCGGGGAACTTTATTATCATTATTATTATTATTATTATTTTGTTATTATTCTGTCTGAAGAAAAACGTTTTAAAACAGTTTTAAAACATTAGCCTTGATGAAAAATGAGCTGATGATAAACAAATGAAGAGTCCGCAGTGAAGCAGCCGACGGGGAGATACCGGAATCTTTATTAGATCGACTTAGACATTGTTTAGAAAAAAAGTGTCTTAGGGTCCGATCGAAGGAGAATGAAAAGACCCAAGGACCCTGTACAGAAGAACAGTACTGTACATTAAACACATCCAAAGCAGAACAACCAAATCAAATCAATCTGTCGTCAGCGGAGAGGCCTTAAAGGGATATTTCAGGATGTTTGACAACGAGCCTCATTTCCTAGTTATCCAGAGTGTTGTTGATGTCTGGAGATATTTTTGTCTTAAATTCATGCAGTTCTTATATTTGAAGAGTCTAGTGGCGCTAGGCTAATGCTAGGCTAGTGCATGTCTATGGTATCAGTTAGCCTGCATTAAAAACAGTCTGACCCACTCCACAGTGCACCTGAGGTAAATCACTTATAACACCACACTACCCATATAAATGTCTGTGTTAATAGAATAATTTAAAATAACTTATATTTGAGCAGCATCAGCTTCGTGGCTGTAAGCTAACGCAGCGGCGGAGTGATCTGCGAGAAAATAGTCCCTCAGAATGCGGTAATTCATGTGATACAAGGTCAGTTATATTTCAAACATTATTCTATTAACACAGACATTTATATGGTTAGTCTGGTGTTATAAGTGATTTACCTCAGGTGCACTGTGGAGTGGGTCACACTGTTTTTAATGCAGGCTAACTGATACCATAGACATGCACTAGCCTAGCGTTAGCCTAGCGCCACTAGACTCTTCAAATATAAGAACTGTGTGAACTTAAGAAAAAATATCTCCAGACATCAACAACACTCTGGATAACTAGGAAATGACGCCCAATGTCAAACATCCTGAAATATCCCTTTAATGCACAAGAAGGTAACTGTGAGTGAAGTTCTCCTTGGCTGGTTATGAGACAACGACAGCCACGCAAACTCTGATAAAGTCTGTGGTGCTTTCGATAATCCTCATTTTCAGCTCACGAAAAACCCAACACATTTATCCTCCTGCAGCTTCAGACACGACCGTCAGCTCCTGAAGCATCAGTGAGAAGATCTGAAGCCTTGACTGGAGTCTGTCTGTAGTTAAAGTCTGACACTCCAACTGCAGAGTACAGATGAAGACTCGCGTGGCTTCAGATCTTCTCAGTGATGCTTCGGGAGCTGACGGTCGTGTCTGAAGCTACCGGACGATATGACTGGAAACGTCTGGTCAGTGTCAGATCCAGCCAGTGACGCCGACAAATCATCTTCCTAGTTTCTTGTCCCGAAAACCCTGTGGAAGAAGCCTTTACGCTCCTTCTTTCTCTGGTTGAAGTCGTTGGTCGCTCTCAGAAACTCGATCTGACTCAGAAGCTTCTCCTTTGCTTCTGTCCACTGTTCCTCCCTCGCCGTGTGCTCTTTGTCTTTCTCACGAGCCTCTTTCCGCTTCGTTTCCAGTCGTTCCAGGGTTTCCATCAGGTCCGATATCAAGGCCTTGTCTTCGTCTTCCCTCTGCTGTAAACGCTCCAGCTGCTGTTTGTAGCGACGCTGCGTTTCCACCTTCTCCTGATCTCGGCGCATCAGCTCATCTCGAAACGCCTGCATCCTCTGTCCTCTCTTTAGAGCCGTCTCTTCGGCCATCTTCTCCAGTCGCTTCGTCTTTTCTCTCTCATCCTCATACATGGCAAAGATCCGTGTCTTCTCCTCATGTAACTCATTCGCTCTCTTCACCCACTGTTCCTTCACGTCCTCCAAACGTTCTTGTTGCGCCAGAAACTCTTTCTCTCTCTCCCAGTGAAACCTGTGCAGAGACTCCCTGAGCGTGACTTCATTCTGTAACTGCCGCCTGAGCTCAGAAACCAGCGCTTCATTGGCTCGACTCGTCTCGAACACATTGGCGTTTTCCTCCAGTTCGCGTCGTTGCCCTGTCAGATTCCCCACAGTCGTCTTCAGATCTGCGTCGCCTTTCTGCAGATCGCGAAGCTGTTTCTCCACTTCCCGAAACATGTCCCGCTCTTCTTGAAAGGCCTTTTCCATTCGAACCGCGTCGTCCTGCGCTTTTCCGAGCCGCGTTTCGGCTTCGACGGCTCTCCTTTCAAACTCTTTCCGATCTGCCTCCAATCTGACTTTGTTCCTTTCATGTTCTTCAAGTTTCCCGCTCAGCGTTTGGCCGTTTTTCCTCAGTCTGTCGCATTCCTCTTCCAAAGCGTCTGCTCTTTGACCACAGTGTGTACGTAATCTGTGCACGAGCGCTCTCACCTTCGGTATCTTCATCTTATCGAGCTGTTCTTGTGTGATTGGGTCGAAATCGCCTGTTGCGGATGAAGTTTCAGACGGAGACGCGTTGTCCTCTTGTCTTCGTGCGACTTCATCCTTTTGGGTCGACTCTTCCTTCGATAGAGCCACAGTTTTCTCTTGACGTTCCTTCTCCAGGACAATGACCTTTTGCTCCATGGCGTGGTACATCACCAAGTGCGCCTTCAAGCTCTCCTGCAGTTCTTTGAGTTGGCCGCACTCTTTCTGCATGGATTTCTCCTTTTCGAGTGACCACTCTTCACGCGCTTTCTCCAACGCCTTCTCTCTCTCGACCAGACCCTCCTTGGCCTCCTTCAGCTTCGATTCTGAGGCGGTCGCTCTCTGCTCCAGCTCCTGTCGCTCTTCACTCCACTCCGCTCTTTCCTTGTTGAATTTGAGTCCTGCGCTCTGCAAGCTGTGGGTTAAATTATCGAACTCGTCTTGCACATACTCGACCTCCGCCTCCAAATCGTCGATCGTCTGCAGCGTGAAATCCGTCTGGACCTCCATCTCTCTGGTGGGCGGTTTGTCCTCGGTTTTGCTTTGGGTGTGATTTTCCCGAGCTATTCCGCTTAGCTCCGATACCCGGCTTTCCAAAAGCTTAATCTTAGTCTCCTGCTCCTTCTCGCGTGCGCTAAACCGTCCCCTCTCCTTTTCGAAGTACTGCTCTTTGCTCCTCCTGAACCTGACTTCCTGTTTAAGGCTTTCGACGACGTTTTGTAGAGCGACAACTTCCTCTGGGACTCGGTCAGACTGTTTGCAACGCGGCTCGATCGATTCTTCAGTCTCGGCGCTGGATTCTTCGACGACAGCTTCGCCGGACTTCCTTTCCACGTTGTCTCCTTGCTCTGCGTTCGTCTGCTTCTCGTACTCGCTGATCTTTGCCTCGAGAAACCTCTCCGCGGTCATGTCTGTGAGTTTCTGCTCCCTCTCGTTGACGGTCTGTGAAGTCTCCTCCGTTTGTGACTCTGTTTCCCGAACGCTTCCCGCAGTTTGACGCTTCGCTGTGTTCGTCTCGTACGCTGCTAATTTACTCTCCAGAAGCCGCTCTCTGTCTCTCCACAGGCTTTGCTCTTTCTCAAACCTGAGCTCTTTGGCTGTGAGCGCCGTTAACTTTGTGCGAATCCCGTCTATTTCGTCAAGTAGGTTGAGATTTTGTTCCTGTAGCTCCTCCATTGTTTGGCACTTCTTTGTCGACTCCTTCTGCTTCTCGATGTTGATCTGATCCCACTTTATGCCCTTTTTACCGGCGCTCTTTGCTTTAAGAGTAGATCCTGTCTCCATCGCTGAATCCCTGCCAACTTCAGTCCTACTGCTTTGTAAGAAATCCTTTATATCGTCTTGAATTTGACGCGATGTCCGTTTAACTATCGCCCAAACACAGTCTTAGTACAGCTCCTGTCCCTGATAAGTGCTGTCTCTCCAGCTGAACTGAAAAAACAGTGATATACGAGCTTTCTGTGAGCACAAAATCCTGATCTGTGTCTTATTGTGAACGCCAGGCTGGGATGGAATGTTGACATGTGAACGTCGCCGTGGAAACCCAAGACTCTGAGGAAACTTAAAAACATGACGTCATCTTTGGAATCGCCCAAATATGGTCGTGTTTTAGTCACGCTGAGGAAACGAGGGAAAAATTAACTTTCTTCTTTTACTTAAGAACAATTGAATTATGAAAAAAAATAATTCCCAAATAAAGACAGAGACACGGAGAGCAGCAAAGTGGTTCAACAGTCGAAAAATACTTCAAAACTGACAATGCTAAGCAGGATGCTATGTTAGCTTCATGCTACATATTCTAACGTTAGCTTCATGCTACATATTCTAACGTTAGCTTCATGCTATGTATGCTAACATTAGCTTCATGCTACACATTCTAATGTTAGCTTCATGCTACTTATTTTAACATTAGCTTCATGCTATATAATTCTAACGTTAGATTCATGCTACTTATGTGAATGTTAGCTTCATGCTACTTATTTTAACATTAGCTTCATGCCTACATATTCTAACGTTAGCTTCAAGCTGCATAAGCTAACGTTAGCAACAAGCGCTGTTTTTTTCACTTCTATTGAACAATCTGCTGAAAAAACATCCACATAAAAATAAACATGTTTATAATCCGACAGAAGAGTGAAAAAGTGTGATTTCCCTTCGGCTAGGCCACACCCTCTTCATGACGCGTTGCCATGACACGAGAATCAGCCATTTTTTACACTTTGTGCAAAATCTTTCTCCTGTCAGGGCGTTTATCAGATTTAGATAATTCAGGGGAAAATAATTCTGAGAAGTGGAACTTTAAAAGTGACTAAACTAAACTCGCGTAACTAAATTTCACGATAAATTTAGCGGATTTCATTCAAAAAAAGTCTCCCGTTCCCACATTTCATTTAAAACCCGATTTTTTTCATCATTTTGTTGTCAGTTGTTTTCATTTGGTAACATCCACAAGATCGAGTTCATTTTTATAAATGGTAAATATTTAGTTTACGAAAATTAAGATAATTTGGCACAAAATTCCCTTTGGTCGTTCCGAACAAAAGTCAAACACACCCTTTGCATTTGCAACAGTGAAATATGACCCTTAAAAGACCTAAAGGAGCTTTAGTCTATTGTAACGCAAACGTTTGTGGGGAAAACAGCATCAAATGATAAAATATTTGTATCAGTTTTTGTGAAAGTGACCCTGCAAGTTGTGAAATGTGCTGATAAACTTTTCCCTGTAAAGAATTTGGATGCTACAAATGTATTAGGAAAGTTATGAATGAGTTTGGACAGAAGTAACATTTTAATGTAGTGGCTTCCCCTTTCATTGTTTGCAATAAAACAAATCAGGCATAGGCGCATTGAGTTGCCCTGTGTACGAATGCACGGTATAAATAAACATGCCTTGCCTTTGATTTTGAGGAGCAGATGAGGTTCTGTCGTCCTGAGAGACTTTTACGCACAAGTTTTCACACATTTCTGTTGCAAAATCCATGTTCCATGATCCTGAAGGCTCAGACACAAGTAAGTGTAAAATGTAAATCTACCATGGACCCTACACATCCATCACAGTCTGCTCAAGGTCATTCCTTCAGGGACGAGACAAGGACTGAGGAACAGTTTTATCCACCAAGGCTGAACTTCCTCCCTTCCCTCGCTGTGCTTCCAGCCCTCACCCCCTCCCCACAACGAGGACTTGAGAGAAACATGAAATAACAATACAATCTTTTAGTTTAAAGAAATATTAATCCTTCTTTATTTGTAGCTTTCTAAAGCACATTTGTGTTGAAGCGCTCACACATTCATTTTTATTTTTACAATCGGATAAAATATTAAAATAGCTTGAAATGATTATAGAAACATGTGGGCGTAAACTGTGACTGTGGCCTGTGTGAATCCTGTGAATGTCTTCTCTTTTCTGTAAAACCTTCTCCTCTCTTTGTCGTTGGACACAGGAAGTGGGGATGCCGGCGGATTACGTCAACAAACTCGCCCGGATGTTCCAGGACATCAAAGTTTCCGAAGACCTCAACCAGTCGTTCAAAGAGATGCACAAGCACAACAAGCTGGCGCTCCCAGGTCTGAGATTTACCGTAGTCTAGTGTGGCCTGTGGCGCCCCCTGCCTGTGGTCGCTGGTACGAGCTGTTCTCTGTCTTACAGCCGACTCGGTGAACATTAAGATCCTAAATGCCGGCGCCTGGTCCCGGAGCAGCGAGAAGGTGTTTGTGTCGCTGCCCACGGAGTTAGAAGATCTGATCCCAGAGGTGGAGGACTTTACAAGAAGAACCACAGCGGGAGGAAACTGCACTGGCACCACCTCATGTCCAACGGCATCGTGAGCTCGACACTCGACACATTACAGTTTGATTTATTGCATTATTACATCTGTGTGCGGATACGTCTAAGAACCTGACGAGGACTGACCGAACTGAAATAAACACATATTCTAAACGTCAGGAGGGAGACCAGGCCGGCACCGCAGAGAAAAGAACGAAAAGAAAAAGAAACATATATGTAGATGTAAAACAGAATTACATGTATCACATTTACCACTAGGGTGGGAACCTCTGGGTACCTCACGATTCGATACGATACGCGATACATGGCTCACGATAACGATTATCTCACGCTACGCCGATACTGCGATAATCGATATATTGCACAAAAATAAGCTACGATACATCACGATTTACATGCTACTTTTAACCTTTATTTGAACATACTACATATTATTCATCATTTACATTTCTTTTCATGTGCTTTGTACCACTTTTATAAATGATCCCTGACTTACTCACTGAAAATGGGTCATAGATCTGTCAGTGACTTCATTTACATTTAAAGTGCATCTGACACATTAGACACAGTTTTTACTAAAACAAAGTTAACACGATTATATTTAAGATTTTGCTAAAGATTATTCCCAGTTTTCTTTAGTTTGACCATTTTTGTGATGTTTATGTTTTCACTTCCTTATTGGACACCGACAGGAAGTGACGTCGAAGAAGGTAAACTATTTTAAACTGTTGCCGTGCAACCATGTTAAGTCAATGGGAAATGAATGAGTCAAACTGCTGTGGAATGTTTCCTTCTTTTATGTCACTTCCTGTCAGCAGCTTAAACATTCAAATAAAAATAACTTTTCTGCCCAACATTTCTTCATTAAAATTGCTGCTTCACTGAAAAAATGAAAACTATGCAACTGATGTAATCCATCTAAATAAGTCATATTTTAAAGAGCATTAAACTCTGTCAGATTCACTTTAAATAAACAAGAAACCACAGTCATATTTAAAAAGTAATAAATCAACCCCAAATTAATCTTCTTATAATTATAAAATCTATCATTAAAAGTAATGTATTTGTGTGACAGTGTTTGGTCCAAGTGCTTAAAACTGTAGTGCTGCCCCCTGCTGGTCTGACTGAATTCTTGATCATTGTTGGCCTCTATTGACATTGATATCATTAATATGCATGACGTCATCAAAAGTATCGATATTGGAATAAAAGTATCGAATCGTCCCGCTAAATATAGCGATATATGGGGAAATCGATATATTGTCACAGTCCTATTTACCACAGTATTTCATGCTTTCACTCTGGAGAACCCTCAGCACGTCAGCGCTGTAGCTGTTTCTCGCTTTATTTATTTATTTGTTCATGTCATGTCATTACACTTTTTTCTTTTTTTTCATCCATACATGAACAAAAAGGAACAGAATGAAGATTAATCTTGTAATATCTGTTCCCATTAGCAAATTTACAAAATAAAATCAGAAATCCCCATCATTATACCCCGACTCCTCACCAGGTCACAAACATAACACAACAGCATCATTTGTCTCACAGTTCACTTCAGTTGTTTTCAATGTTTTTCATAATCACTCAGAATTTTGTCTTTGTACATTTTTTTGAATTTGTAAACACTTGTACAACATTTAATTTACTTTAGGACCGACGTCTCTCTCTGTATCTGCAGATCACGTTTAAGAACGAGGTGGGCCAGTACGACCTGGAGGTGACCACCTTCCAGCTCGCCGTGCTCTTCGCCTGGAACCAGCGGCCGCGCGAGAGGATCAGCTTCGAAAACCTCAAACTGGCCACGGAGCTGCCGGACGCCGAGCTGCGCCGCACGCTCTGGGTAATGACAAAACGAGCACGAAGCACCAAGACCAGCTCCTCATTAGGATTATCATTTCTATTCTAAAGGAAAGGTTTGTCACGAGTCACGACAGCCTTCAGCTCTGGTTGGGAATTACGAGACCGAATTGACAAATATTTCAATATTTGTGGGACTTTATGGTTGACGACGATAAAGCGATGTTTTTTGTAAACATCAGAAATATATAAAAATGTGCTGCAAACATTTACATCACTTTGTTGCTCAGAAAACGTTTTGTCCTGAAAAGACGACAAAAGGGCAGAAAAACACGTTTCATATTGTTTCAAAAAAAAATTCATACCCATTAAAAAAAAAAAAGAAGATATTTCACATTTATCGCCATTATTTTCTTAAATACAATTTTTACACTACCCCCACTTTTTATTTTTTGTTACAATTGTTTCTATTTTTTGCCGTTTTTGTTTTTCTTCATATTTAGAAAACGTTATTTATTTTGTATCTATTTATTTTTTACAGTTTTTTCCACATTTTCCTTGTTGTCCCTTGTTTTTTCCCTCTTTTTATTTTTTAATTTTTTTTTACGAATGCTAATTTTCTTTTCTACATTATTCCATTTTTATGTTTTCTTCTCCACTTCCCATTTTTATTAGTCCGATTAGGTTCATTAGGTCGTCTAAAATTATGTTTTTTTTTTTTTCTTATAGCCAGACCTTAGTGTTAGTTTCGTACCTGACGGTTTGGGCTACAGCTGTGGCCTTGCTCAGAGGTTGTCACGTGGTGTTGCTGTGACGTGTCTGCTCAGCTGATTTATACAGTTTTTGGCTCCGTCTTCCTGCCTGTAGTATCAGGCTGACAGCGCCATCTGCAGTTCGTCTTCTTCAGAACTATGGCTGCATCCGAAACCATTAAATTGTAGCCTCTAAGTACTAACACTAGCTACTAATCCTTAACCTTTCATGGGGTCAACTCTTAGATCTCTATCCAGTTAGTGAACTAGAGCTTCAGCAGCATTTGCCCAATTCGACCGTCCTTACCCAGGGAAGGGGAAGTGACATCACCACAGCTGTTCTTCTTCTTTAAGTTCAGTGCAAGCCAAACAAAAGCGCATACCGCCACCTACTGTATATTGACCAACAACAACATAGTGTCCAAATAAAGACATTTAAGGCGGAAAAAAAAAGAAAGAAAGAAAGAGAAACATCCAATGATCCTTCACATTTCCCTTTATTTTATCTCAACAGCTGTTTCATAAAGCTACAGTATGCAAATTAACCATGTGGCTTAAGTTTCTACTAAATGAAACAAAGCACAAACTACTTACTTACTTACTGAGAAGGCTCTTTAAAACCATGTGACTGTGCTGTGGTGACTCTAACATGTATTTTGTCACTTTTATAAAGTTTGGCTTGTGCAGAATCTTATTTTTATTTTTATTTTTATCAAATGTGCACCTGTCAATCAACAGTGGTTGCGCATGAATCACTCGAGGGTGGGGGCGAGGGGGGTGGGGAGATTGCCGCAGTGGCTTATGGGATGGCACATAGCTCCTAATCGCCAGTAAGTTAGCATCAGAGGTCCCTATGCTAAAGTGGCTATGATAGTTAGCAAACAGGCCACTTCCCCTAACTCCTTACTAACTGGCAGACCATTCGGACGCATCTTATCATGGCGGACGCTGACGCACATCCGGTTTGGCGTAAGACCTCTTACCAATTTAGTGGTTTCGGATGCAGCATGTGTCCCAGGTGTGGGAAAGTTGGTACGCCTCCTCGACCGGTTCACAGTCTGGGGGCGCGTTTCCGGATCTCGATGGCTTCTCTGATCCAACGGTGGTGTTTGTTGCTCTCGGTGCCGATGACATGGGCCTTGTCCCGGTCCATAAGATGGCTCTCCCTCTTGCAGTGTCTGATATGGCCGACTATTATCCGAAACCGTCAGGTACGAAACTAACACTAAGGTCTGACTATAAGGAAAAAAATCCAATTTTTATTACCATTTTTTCCCTCCACGTTTCCAACATCAGAGCTAAACTGGAGATTCTAACTGTGCAGATCTTCCAAACAGTGATTTGATCTGATCTTGTAGTCGATATATGGAGCAGCTGTAACAGATACTTGGTAGAACCACATGAGGAAAGAGATTTAAGAAGTTCTTCACAGTCGAGTCCCTTCTTCTGACTCCTGTTTTGTAGTCCTCTAAGTCCCTTCTTCTGAATCCTGTTCTGTAGTCCTCTAAGTTCCTTCTTCTGACTCCTGTTTTGTAGTCCTCTAAGTTCCTTCTTCTGACTCCTGTTCTGTAGTCCTCTAAGTTCCTTCTTCTGAATCCTGTTCTGTAGTCCTCTAAGTTCCTTCTTCTGACTCCTGTTTTGTAGTCCTCTAAGTTCCTTCTTCTGACTCCTGTTTGTAGTCTCTAAGTTCCTTCTTCTGAATCCTGTTCTGTAGTCCTCTAAGTTCCTTCTTCTGACTCCTGTTCTGTAGTCTTAGTTCTTTTCTGACTCCTGTCTGTAGTCCTCTAAGTTCCTTCTTCTGACTCCTGTTCTGTAGTCCTCTAAGTTCCTTCTTCTGACTCCTGTTTTGTAGTCCTCTAAGTCCCAGCTCTTCTTCTTCTTCTCTTCAGTCGCTGGTGGCGTTTCCGAAACTGAAGCGTCAGGTTTTGTCGTACGATCCGCTGGTGTCGTCGCCCAAAGACTTCGCTGAAGGAACGCTCTTCTTCGTGAACCAAGAGTTCTCCCTCATGTGAGCTTTCACTTCAGGAACGACCTCTCTATGTTTGAAGGTTTCAGGTTAAAACCGCCGCTTTGTTTGTGTCAGAAAAAACTCCAAGGTCCAGAAGAGAGGAAAGATCAACCTGATCGGGCGCCTGCAGCTGACGACGGAGAGGATGAGGGAGGAGGAGAACGAAGGCATCGTTCAGCTGCGGATCCTCAGGACGCAGGTAAAACCCACAAACACTAACCACGCCAACCACAGCGACGCTGCTAAACGCTCGCATTAGCGTCCGACATTGCGTAGCAGTAAGTATAGATTGAACTGATCAGCCTGATGACGGTTGTATCATTTTACATTATTTTAAAGGAGCTGTATCCTGCTATTTTAGCCATTCCAAAGTAAAGTATAGGCATATATATGATATATTGTACCTCTATCACTATGGAGTACTCATTTTGAGAGAAATATAGTATTTTCTGAGGGTTTTTTCCAAACCCGGAAGACAAGATGCTTCGATTCAGTTAACTCCGCCCCTCTCTCCGCTCATTCCACATTTACAGTATTATAAACATAATATCACTGCAAAAGTGAAGTTACTTCACATAATGCAGTTGACATGTGCAGCAGTTTCATAAATGGCTAACACGCGCGCTAACACGCGCGCTAACACACGCACGCTAACACACGCACGCTAACACGCGTGCTAACACACGCACGCTAACACGCGCGCTAACACACGCGTGCTAACACACGCACGCTAACACGCGCGCTAACACACGCGCGCTAACACACGCGTGCTAACACCGCACGCTAACACGCGCGCTAACACACGCGCGCTAACACACGCACGCTAACACGCACGCTAACACGCATTACAGCTAAGACATTACAGACAGCACTTCCGTTCCTTTGTGACGACACAACTGAACAGCTCAGTGGTTTACCAGGAGAGGGCGGAGCAGCTGCTCAGGATTCAGAGTGTCCAGAGGTGACGAGCCCTAAACTGTGGAACAGCCCTTCCCCTACATGTACACTCGGCTCGGTCTGTAGAGGAACCAAATTAAAAACTTACCTTTTTGCTTTGGCCTTCGGTTCTATGAGACCAGATACAGTTTGTGCCTTTACATTACCTGTGTTTAAGTTTGATTGTGTGTATTGTACATATTGCTACTGCACTTGTACAGCACTTTGGTCGACTGAGGTTGTTTTTAAATGTGCTTTATAAATAAAATTGACATTGACATTACATCGGCATATTTGATTATCACAGTATTTTAGGAGATGCTACAAGGTCATGAGTAAACGATGTGAACATCAGGAGGCTCAAATACAACCCACCCCCCGTCTCTAACCTCCCTCCTCTCTGGGTTCAGGAGGCCATCATCCAGATCATGAAGATGATCTGGATGATGGCCTCCCTCCGTCCCTCCCTCCTCTCTCGCTCTCCCGTCTCTAACCTCCCTCCTCTCTGGGTTTCAGGAGGCCATCATCCAGATCATGAAGATGATCTGGATGATGGCCTCCCTCCGTCCCTCCCTCCTCTCTCGCTCTCCCGTCTCTAACCTCCCTCCTCTCTGGGTTCAGGAGGCCATCATCCAGATCATGAAGATGATCTGGATGATGGCCTCCCTCCGTCCCTCCCTCCTCTCTCGCTCTCCCGTCTCTACCTCCCTCTCTCTGGGTTTCAGGAGGCCATCATCCAGATCATGAAGATGAGGAGCGCATCAACAACGCGCAGCTGCAGACGGAGCTGGTGGAGATCCTGAAGAACATGTTTTTACCGCAGAAGAAGATGATCAAGGAGCAGATCGAGTGGCTCATAGACCACAAGTACATCAAGAGGGACGAGACGGACATCAACACCTTCATCTACATGGCGTAGCAGCAGCGGCGGCTCGCGGACTTACCCGCCGCTCGGGCCTGACGGGCAGAAGACTGAACTTCCAGACCGCGTCCTTTATTTAAAAACACGATTCTCGCGGGAAGAAGCTCGGACGTTAAAGGACTTCCTGCTTACTGTGTACAGAGTGAACTGAACGGGCCGTTACCGTGGAAACGCTCGCCGAGGGTGGAGCGGAGGAGGAGGAGGAGTCTGCAGGAGGAGGAGGAGTCTGACGCAGGAGGGCAGGAGTCTGCAGCAGGAGAGGGAGGAGTCTGCTACAGCGGGAGGGGGAGGAGTCTGCTACAGCGGGAGGGGGAGGAGTCTGCTGCAGTGGGAGGGGAGGAGTCTGCAGCAGGAGGAGTCTGCTGCAGTGGGAGGAGTCTGCAGCAGAGGGGAGGAGTCTCTCCGGTTCAGAGGACGACGTCTCGACACACGGTTCATTCAGCTCATTTTGGTTCAGGGACAACCGATATCCGATACTGAAGTCGACCGATACGATTTCTGAGTCCGATACCGATACGAGGGTTTGGACCGGCCGATATTTAGGCCGATATGAGACGTTTGGCTCATCGTCACTTTTTTTAAACTTGATGGTGTCACGTCTGCTTTTATTACATGTTGTAAAAGCTCAGCCGTACATGGAAACACCTGAGCCGGTTGGCTTACCCAAATCTAAAAGCTTGAAAACGTCAAAAGATGAGTTTAGATCAGTTCTGTAGCCTTAGCTTTCAATGAGGCGCTACTCTGTTGCTCTCCAGTCCAGAAGCTTTTAGATTTGGTAAAGCTGAACTGTAAGAGGTTCATGTCTGTCTGGGACGAAACACATGAAACAGAAACTCGTTTCCTTTGAAAAGCAAATGTCAGACAAACAGGAAAATATAATATGAACCAACAGTGTTTTCATGACACGTCTAATATTTAAAATAATTTCTCTGGTTTTACAAAGTGTCATCATCACTAAGTTACGTTTAAAAGTTTATTAAGTCAGGTCAGCTATTCCAAAGTCCGGGACGTCACGGCCCCTTATTGACCCCCAGCAATGATGTCTTTACTCTGTTCTGAGGAATGTGACTTTAACAGTCAGAGTAACACTGGTTAAGTATCGTGTAACAATAATTACTTTCCTTTAATATCTTCTTTTTTCTCCAATGTACTTGTTTGTTGGCAAGCTTTGGGGGCCCCGGACCCACTTTGGGAACCACTGAATTAGGTTATTCTTTAAACCCGCGTGTGTTCAGTCTGACTCCTCACGGGAGAGCGGAGTTTCCCGGTGTTGAAGCCGCTCAGAGCTCAGTCTGAATCGCTCTGACTCTTCATAATGTTCCAGCGCTGAGAGGAGGATTCTTCTTCACCTCAGAGCTGCACCTAGAGCTTCCCTCAGAGCTGCGCCTCAGAGTCACCTCAGAGCTTCACTCAGAGCTTCACCTCAGAGCTTCACTCAGAGCTGCGCCTCAGAGCTTCACCTCAGAGCTTACCTCAGGCCCTCAGAGCTTCCCTCAGAGCTCACCTCAGAGCTCGCCTCAGAGCTTCACCTCAGAGCTTCACCTCAGAGCTTCACCTCAGAGCTGCGCCTCAGAGCTTCACCTCAGAGCTTCACCTCAGAGCTTCACATCAGAGCTTCGCCTCAGAGCTTCACTCAGAGCTGCGCTCAGAGCTTCACCTCAGAGCTTCACCTCAGAGCTTCACCTCAGAGCTGCGTCTCAGAGCTTCACCTCAGAGCTCAGTCTGAATCGCTCTGACTCTCCATAATGTTCCAGCGCTGAGAGGAGGATTCTCTTCACCTCAGAGCTGCGCCTCAGAGCTTCACATCAGAGCTTCACCTCAGAGCTGGAGAAAGATCATCACTGTCTGAGTTCTTTGTCACGCCGGTGATTCAGTTCATGAAACATTGAAACAGCAAAAGAAACGAGCAGATCTTCATGTTTGTTTCATGTTTCAGTCTTCATGTTTCTGATCTTCATGTTTCTGATCTTCATGTTTCTGATCTTCATGTTTCTGATCTTCATGTTTCTGATCTTCATGTTTCAGATCTTCATGTTTTTGATCTTCATGTTTCAGATCTTCATGTTTCTGATCTTCATGTTTCTGATCTTCATGTTTCTGATCTTCATGTTTCAGATCTTCATGTTTCTGATCTTCATGTTTCTGATCTTCATGTTTCAGATCTTCATGTTTTTGATCTTCATGTTTCAGATCTTCATGTTTCTGATCTTCATGTTTCTGATCTTCATGTTCTGATCTTCATGTTTCTGATCTTCATGTTTCTGATCTTCATGTTTCAGATCTTCATGTTTCTGATCTTCATGTTTCTGATCTTCATGTTTCAGATCTTCATGTTTCAGATCTTCATGTTTCAGATCTTCATGTTTCAGATCTTCATGTTTCAGATCCTGTGATAATGATCAAGGTTTGATGTTTTGATGTTTTGGATTTTCAGCAGCAGCGACACTTTTAAAGAAGTATCGGTTTGTATCGGCGATATTCAAACCCCAGTATCGGTGTCGTCGGTGATAAAACTCTAAAGCTGGGTCACCTGACTCACTTTACACTTTCACTAAATGCTTTATTAATCAGAGAAACTGGTGTTAAGTAACTTTTTAATAACTGTTGTAAATGCTCTATGAGGTCAGATTAGATCCGCTCTGTTTAACCTCTTAACCCCGCCTGAACCCAGCACATTTCTCCATTTCAGCTTTACCCAAATCTCAAACGTCGGAAAAAAAGCGTCAAAATAACGACAAAACAAGGATGAAAAACGTGACTAAACGGCGAAAGAAAGCGACATCAATGCGGCACAACGTGAGGAAAGGTCAGTTTTTGTCTTAGCTTTCAAATGAGGCGTTGCTCTGGCCTAGAGGCTGTGACCTTTTAGATTTGGGTAAAACTAGATGAAAATGCACTTGGTGAAGGCGGGGCTAAAGAGAAGCACATATTATATCATTTAATGTAATCATTTGAAATCCAACAGAATTGGATCAATAAGAAAATGGCATCGATATTGATAAAACGTATTAATTCCTGATTTTAATCATGAAGCTCAGACGCAGATTTACTCGTTATGTTTTAAATGTCAGACCTGGATAATGTGGTTTAATCTAAACATTAAATAAAGTTTAAATCTGAGAAAAGGAGCTCATGTGAAGCTGCGTTTCTCTTGATGATCCCACATGTGCCCAATAGGGGGCAGCAGAGGGAGGGAGGGGAGAGTCCAGTTCTTTGTATGAGTCGCGGTTTCCCAGCTTTAAGTGGTGTTTTGAACCTTCTCCAGCAGCGCCCCTGCTGGCCTTTAGCTCCACTACATATCCATAAAGCTTTAACAGACGTCGTTCAGACTTTTATCGGCTTCACTTCCTGATCGACGGTTTGTCAAAGCTTTTCCTCTGAAATGTTTTTACAGAGGACAGTATTATTTACGCCGCGACAAACGGAGCCAGAGAAATGTGAACGATGGATTACAATGAAATAAACGCACCTTATTATAAAACTGTGTTTGGAGTCACTTTCACTAGGAAGTGAGATGAACAAACAGGATCATCATCTGCCTGAAGTGTCCAGAAGTATCATCTCTGGACACTTCAGGCAGATGATGAAGTACCTGGAGATGATGATCAGGAAACTGGAAGGATCTGAGACTTTGGGCCGTGTCAGGAACCTCACGTTCTTCAGGAGGAAATCCTTCGCTCGTGTGAGTTTAGCCAAGCGTGTGAGGACTAATTAGCATAATGGCTCCGCCTCTTTACCATAAAAGGACAAAAGTGCGTCTGTCAGACAGAGAGGAAACGAACGACCAACACAAATCCAACAGTAAAAGTAAAAGTGCCTCAGCAGTGACTTCGCTCTCGTTACAGAATGTTTAAATAAAGGTTCCTTCTCTTCCTGGTCCGGACGTTCTGCCCGCACTGTTGGGACAATACTTTAAAATGTATTTTATAACATATTCTGTTTGTCTAATCAGAGTACTGTATTCTGAATACTTTTAGATACTTTCACATTGTCATATTTATGTATAAATACGGCGTATAATTATAAAATGAAGACTAGGATTGTTATAACACCTGTTATAAAGTCACTCACCTTTAATGAGGAACTCTTTAACTCTCAGCCAATGGAGCAGCAGATACAGCATCATGTGACACCTGTGATGCATTGGTGGAAAGAGTACAGAACATTTGTACTCAAAAGTACAATTACATGGCTAAAATTATACACAAGTACAAATTAGTTAAGTATTATTATTAAATACTAGTTACTTTCTAATGTGATTTTAGTCACATCTTCGATCAGTCTTTTGCACAAACGAAAGACGCTGCTTAAATCCAGTCATCTCCATTAAACGGCCTTATTAATGACTTCATAGTAACTGATCTGAATCTTTTATGTTTAACAAGAATGATCTTTGCACAGAATAAAATAAAAACATTAAATATCACACAACATTAAACAGTGAGACCTGGTGCCGTCTGTGTGAATAATAAACCTAACTACCACACCATCCCTCAGTTACGGGTCAGAGTGTTCACAGAGCCCCCGCCCCCCGTCTGCTCGTTAGCTCCGAGTCGAGCGCTTTTGTGAACACTGGGTCGTAAGATCGAGGCCGACCTTTCGTCTTTATCAAATAACGTTCATGCAGATAATTTAATGTTATTTGTGAGTTCTTTCCTCGCCGTGTATAAAAGTACAAATGATGGCAACTTATTTCTGAACAAAGGCATCTGTCTGATTATAATTATATTTACATGTTGGAATTAGAGATGTAACGATTCACTGAAGCCCCGATTCGATTCGGTTTACGATTTTAAGTTCCCGATATCGATTTTTCCGATTTTTTTAAACCTTTTTTAAGAAAAGATATGACCCATTCATACCAATGTTTCTTTTGTTTTAACATCTGCATTTTGTCCTTGTAACAAACTCCAACTGTCTCAGTAGAGAACTTTACATTACAAAAAATTACAAGACATGAAATGAACTATAATCATTTTGACGTGTGCTTGTAAATTTACATGTTTTCAGCATAAATAAAATGTGTAGCAAAGCAAACATTTGAGATTATATTTATTTTACCAAACTTTTTTTTTTTTTTTTTTGCAGTTTGAACATAATACTACCATTAGAACTGATTTACAGTGCAGTTTTTCACCCTCGAAGCCTCACAGCCTCCCGTGCAGCCTTTGTAAACATAAGGAGGAAAAAGACATGACAGCTCCTGTAGGTATTGGATTATTTGACAGCGGACATTTGATGAGGATTTCAGCAGAATCAGAGCAGGTTGGTCAGATGTTTGTCAGTTTACGATCTTTGGTAAACTTCTGTCAAAATGCTAAACTCTGCGTTAGCCGCTAACGCTAATCTCGTAGCTGCTAACTTTAGCTGCGTCTGCTGCTCCGATGCCTACACGTGTATGTGTTTACATGGTGTGGCGTGTGTTAGGGTGAGGCGGGGGAGGTGTGGAGCTTGTCTTGAGAAAAGTTAACGTCGTTAGAACAACGAGCTATGTTCCGGTCTATTCGGTCGCGCAAAATGGAGCAGCTGAGGGTGGCTTTAAATCGATTCTTTTATTTTTTACATCGATTCACATTTTATGAATATTAATCGATTTTAAATCGATTTCGATGAATCGTTACATCCCTAGTTGGAATGAATGAAACCATGATTCAATCTGTTAGAATCTGAAGCAGGTTGGTTCATCAGGAGCAGATCGTAACTGAACTGTAAGAGACGGTTCTTTAGTTCTTACAGTTTGTGAACAAAACCCTTCGTAAGACGGCGTTTTTTAAATTTGTGCGTAAGAACAAGTCGTGAACGAGGCCCAGAGTCTTAAAGGTTTGATGAACGTGTTCAGTAATGAGTCTAAAGCTCGAAGAACAAAGGAGCCGAGACACGAGGCTCCTCTGAGAAGCTTCAAGTGTTGGAGTCGCTCTGACCTCATTGGTCATTAGATCAGCCCTGACCCAAACATTACATACATTACATATATATATATATATATATATATATATATGTGTGTGTGTGTATATACTGTATATATATATGTATGATACAGTATCAGTGAAATGTCCGAGGACCTGGGCTTTACTCCAGAAGCTTTTGTGTGCTTTTGCTCTTGTTCCTTTTACTCCTCTTAAAGTTAAATATAATCTTTTCTGCTGCATTTCTCTAAAGGCCCAGCAGGTGGCGCTGTGCAGATGTCGATGCCACTGACTCAAGACTGGGGCCCGGACCATTAAACAAGAGTCAAAGTTTAAGAAGTACTGGATCAAAAGCAGAACTGTTGGTCCAGGACTGGATCAGAGGAAGTGACTTTTGTTTCAACTAAATGACTTTTTCCCCCCGTTTTTTCCCAATTTATTTGTGTATTTAATAATAAACATTTAGAATTTCCCCTTTTTCTTTTTCAATTTTTGGTTCATATTTTTGCCCCAGTTTTTTTTTCCGTTTGCCCATTTTTATTACAAATATTTTTTTCCTTCCCCCCCATTGAACCACACATTTCTTGACATTGCAGATTATTGATTATTGATTATTGTTCAGTTTTCTCGGTATCGGAAATAGAATCGTTTGTGTTATAAACCAAATACTTGAGTACTTTCACTTGAAGAACTGTGACTTTTCCTGCAGTAATATTGACCACAGTATTTGTCCTGAAGTGTGTTCCTGAAGTCTCCAGCAGAGGGCGCCAGTGCAGCGGTGTGTGTGTGGCGTTCACGGACACTGTATTTCAGGATCAGAGCGACATCAGCTCAAACTCTTACAATAACAGGCGGGGCTTCTGAGCGGAGGCGGAGCTATAATAGTTACTCTAATATTTATGTATCTGCACTTTTACTGAAGTAAGAATATTGAGCACATGTTACTCGAGTACTGTGAGTTACTGTTTGAGTAAAGTGGATTTATGGTCCAGTAGAGACAAATGAGAAACAAAACATAAAAATAAATGATTTGTCATTTAAAGATTAGGAAAGTCTGTAGGAAAAAACTACAGTTACTTAAAGTGACTCAAGTATATCATTACTTGAGTAAATGTAACGAGTATCACCTTGGCTTTTTCGATGAAACACAAAGGTTAGTTTATTTTATTCGAGTAATTCCAAGTGCCATGTTATTAGACAAAAGAAACACATAAAACCCAAAAGGGCTGAAGAAAACGATACTTGTTTATACCGACTTTACAGTCAGTTTGTGTACAGCAAACCCACTCATTATGCTGCAGTTAATATATACAGATACACAATCATAATCAACACATAGTTTAAGATACAGATACACAATCATAATAAACAGTTTAATATACAGATACACAATCATAATCAACACATAGTTTAAGATACAGATACACAATCATAATCAACACAGTTTAATATACAGATACACAATCATTAACACATAGTTTAAGATACAGATACACAATTATAATCAACACATAGTTTAAGATACAGATACACAATCATAATAAACACAGTTTAATATACAGATACACAATCATAATCAACACATAGTTTAAGATACAGATACACAATCATAATCAACACATAGTTTAATATACAGATACACAATCATAATCAACACATAGTTTAAGATACAGATACACAATTATAATCAACACATAGTTTAAGATACAGATACACAATCATAAACACAGTTTAATATACAGATACACAATCATAATAAACACAGTTTAATATACAGATACCAGTGTTAATTTTGGCAACATATTTTAATATAGTTTAGTCTCAGTCTTATGACAAAAATTTAATTTAATTTTACTCGAGATTTAGTCCAAAAAACTCTTCAATTTGGTCTAGTTTAGTCGACTTTGCATTAAAATATTTATTATCATATTTAATGAAGGTTTTTGCTTCATGTTTCTTTTCCCACATGGACGAAGCTCAGAGCTGCTCCTTTGGCAGAGGATTTAAATGATCTGAGGCTCTTTCAGACGGTCAGTGGAAGTTTGGATGATTTTAGTCTCTTTTCATTTTTATTTCGTTTTATTTTAGTCACAAATATATCACTTTGACTAAACTTGAGACTAAATTCTTTAGTCGACGAAATGAACACTGACAGATACTTAATTATAATCAACACATACTTTAAGATATAGATACATAATTATAATCAAACAGTGAGTCTCCTGGTTATAGAATCAAAGTTTACAAGAACATTGTCCTGTATATTCATAAGTATTCAATAGTACTGGGTTATACATATAAGACCATCATTACTATATGTATACACACATACACGCACAGTACATGTATGTATATACACATACACGCACAGTTTACATGTATGTATAAACACACACAGTACATGTATGTATAAACACATACAGCACAGTACATGTATGTATATACACATACACACACAGTACATGTATGTATAAGCACATACAGGCACAGTACATGTATGTATAAACACACACAGTACATGTATGTATAAACACATTACACACACAGTACATGTATGTATATACACATATACACACAGTACATGTATGTATAAACACACACAGTACATGTATGTATAACACATACAGCACAGTACATGTATGTATACACACATACACGCACAGTACATGTATGTATATACACATACACGCACAGTACATGTATGTATACACACATACACGCACAGTACATGTATGTATACACACATACACGCACAGTACATGTATGTATATACACATATACACACAGTACATGTATGTATAAAACACACACAGTACATGTATGTATAAACACACACAGTACATGTATGTATAAACACATACAGCACAGTACATGTATGTATAAAACACATACACGCACAGTACATGTATGTATACACACATACACCGCACAGTACATGTATGTATAAACACATGTAGGTTTCTTCTTGTATGTGAGTATATTTCGGTGTGTCCTGATCAATGGCCGCTGACTGCTCTGCTTTGTGACTACGACACTGGAGGCCGCCATTGCTCCGCTATTGCTGTAGTACCTCCATATGGCCGCTATTCCCCCATTGGAATGCATTGGACTTTAGACACGTTAAAAACAGCTTAATGCCGGTGCCTAATGTTTTAGAAGTGTCTAGCGCTCGATATTCCTCCTGTGATTACGCTGGGTTAAAACAATCTGGGGCACCAGGCTGGTTATGGTAGCAATTTTTTTAGAAATCTCCTACTTAACGGGGTCTGACTGTTAGCATTGGAGCTGCGCGAGCTACACGTCACGCAAGGGCCGAGTCTACAGTGAAGATCCCGCCCTTATGCCCTTATTAGGAACATGCTTCGTCAGAGCTGGGGAGGAGGAGCCTGTAAATCCGCCATGAATTCCCCTCCAACGTGGTCATTGTGGTAAACGGGGAGGAGTGAGGAATGACGGTCTATTAATAATATGTCTATGGTCCTGATCTGTGCATTAAAAATAGAAACTTTTCAGGAAACTTTATCTGTACGTTTTAATATTGATGTTTCGCTGTAATAAACTAATGTCATTATTACAAACATGTTTTACTTTAGTCTCTGAGTAAATCCATCAGTGGTTTTAAAGCTCGATATCACAAACATTAAAGCAATAAAACAGTAAATAAGACAAAGTAAAGTAAAAAGCGTCAGCAGGTGGTGACGCTTTGACCCGGGAAACCTCTGCAGACACGAGGAGAACATGCAAACTCCACAGAGAGGCGCTCTCAGTCATCCAGGAGAAAACAAGCTTTCTCTTCATATTGTGGAGGTTTGTGCCTTTTCTCTGGTTTATGCTCCTCTTTGTTTTACATTTGTGTTTTTGTGTTTTAGATTCAGTGGGTTTAGAGTCCGTAAAGTTCTTCTGATACACTGAAGAGGCACCGAGAGCCCCCCCTGCAGCACAGAGGAGGAGGTATCCGGGCGAGACTCACAGCTAAACCACACAAGCCTCTGTCCTACAGTTACTAATGCACTTTGAATTGTAATAAGTGAAGTTTACTTGGTAGAAACCAGGAAACCAGATGCACAATAAATATCTTTACAGGAACACTTGTCTTCATGATTCAACTGTTAGATACAAGTATTGTGAACTCAAGGTACACAAGTTAAACTAAATAGGATTTACTATTTTATTTTACACTTTCGCTTTTTATACAGTATATTATGAATATACTAGTTTAGTTAACTTAAAGTGCATCTGACACATTAGACACAGTTTCTGCTAAAACACAGTTAACACGATTATATTTAAGATTTGCTAAAGATTATTCCCAGTTTTCTTTAGTTTGACCATTTTTGTGATGTTTATGTTTTCACTTCCTTATTGGACACCGACAGGAAGTGACATCAAACAAGGTAAACTATTTTAAACTGTTGCCGTGCAACCATGTTAAGTCAATGGGAAATGAATGAGTCAAACTGCTATGGAATGTTTCCTTCTTTTATGTCACTTCCTGTCAGCAGCTTAAAAATTCAAATAAAATAACTTTTCTGCCCAACATTTCTTCATTAAAATTGCTGCTTCACTGAAAAAAATGAAACTATGCAACTGATGTGATCCATCTAAATAAGTCATATTTTCAAGAGCATTAAAATCTGTCATATGCACTTTAACTACGCGTATCCTAGTGGTGCTAACTTGGACATAGTAAGTTTGTCTAAGTGACAATAACTGGACTTGCAATACTCTACAGATAAAAACAAGTAAACGTAACTCCATATCATTCACACATTGTAAATAACAGCTGATCCAAATGATCCGGTCCACCAAAAAGAACCGAAAATCCCATCACTAACTTCCACAGCACATGTGCAGTACAAACCAGCTGGAGTGCTCCATATCACCACCTAGTGTCCTGGCATGGTATAGCGCTAAAACAGACCTCAGTAGAGTTGACTTGAACGGTCCAGTGCTGATCCAAGTGTGGCGTCTAAACAGGCTCGATACTAAGTAAGATCAATTTTATGAGAAAAAACAAGTAATATTTAAACTGTATATCCCAGTAAGCTGAATGTTTGCATTTACAGTGTGTTTCCTGTTTGTTTAAAAGACCTGGAGTTTCACATAAACGTATAAATGCTCCTCCTCGTGCTAAAGTCTCTCCACTTTCCTCCGGCTCTTGTTGATGTTTTTCAGACGGAGGAAACTGAGGCTCAGCTTCAGCCTCTGAAACACCAGCAAATCCTACACTTCCTCTGCGTCCTTTCAAAATAAAACCGGCCGCTCTGTGTGAAGGAGCTTGACGTTTGGAGCAAATGAGATAAAGAGAAAAAGAGACAAACCACAGATAAACAAACTCCCTTTATCTGATCCAACAGCTTAAAGCTTCGGAAATATCCACATCACTGAGTTCATCAAAAACAAACGTTTGTGTCAGTTTTTGTTCATTCTTCATTTTTCCTCGTCTTTTGTTTAAAATGTAAATAAATGTATAATATTTTAAACTTGTAAACGTTTTATTCCCACATGTTGTGTTTTTGTTGCTGCCGTTTCTCTGAACCGAGCTCGGCTTTACCCAAATCTAAAAACTGTAACGCCTCATTTGAAAGCTAAGACCTACAAACCTGGTCCAAACTGTTTTATTGTGTTTGTGTATTTTGTGTAGGTCGAGTCTGAAACCTTTATTTTCTAAAGAGACGCAAAATAAAACTCAGCTGATGAACTTTAGTTTAAATCTTTAGTTCAACGTGACAGTCTGTAAAATAACTTAAACAGTGCAGTAGACAGGCCAAAGGAGGATGTTATACATGTTTTATACTGTACACACATGCTTTTATCTGTATTATTTAATAGTGTTTGACTTTAAGGCTGAGTTCCTCGTGGCCCCGCCCCTCACTTCACTTTGTTTGTTTTTGCTCCTGAGGCCGCGGTTCATTACAGACTTTACTTTATCACAGACTTTACTTTATCACAGACTTTACTTTATCACAGACTTTACTTTATCACAGACGAGCCTCATGGACTAAACTTTTACACTTTCATTTATTTTCTTTTTTCTTTAGACATTTTAACCTGAGCCTGAATTATTTTCTGAATCTGCAGCGAAACGTTTGACTTTGAGTTTTTTTTTAAGAAGATGATTTTAGGATTTTAATGAGAAAAGGTTTAGTGATTGTGTTTTATTTTGAATTGTTCTTTTTCCCAGAGCCTGCTGCTGTTGTTTTTTGTCTCTGATCTCGTTTTATTCTGAAAATCCGCCGCTCCTGCCGCTCCTGCCGCTGTTGCCGCTGCCGCGCTGTGGAGAGAGAGGCGCCCGCCAGCGGAGGAGCAGCGGAGACCGAGCGGAGGACTCCCCCACCCTGGAGAGACCCGGGACCGGGAGAGAGGGACCCACGGACGGCTCGTGCCCACGGGAGAGAGGCCTGGCTTCAGGTAACGCGGACACGGCGCGCGGACGCAGCGGCGGCGCGGAGGAGCAGAGCGGACATTTGTTTAACGGGGGAGGAGGAGGATGTTCGGGATGAGGCTCGTGTCTGCGGGATGAGGGACCGGGACGCGGCCGCGGCGCGTGATAACGGCTCCGATCCGCGCGGAGGAGACGCGGCGGCGGAGGAGGAGGAGCGGTGTTAAACCTCCAGAGACGCAGCGCTGCCTCCTCCTCCTCTGCTCCAGCTGCTGCCGCCGGGCACGGATGTCTGCGCGGGGGAGGACGGGGGTCTGCGCGGGGGGAGGACGGGGTCTGGGCGGGGGAGGACGGGGGGGAGGCGCGTTTATTAGCTGCTCCGCTGAGGTGTGGCTTTGAGCTGCAGGAAGATCCCGTGTTTCTGATTAAATCCTCCAGTGTGTTTGAACAGCTTTAATCTGGTTTCCCCGGTAACAGGAGGAAATGTGTCGCTCTCACTCCCATTGGCTGAAGCCACGAGGCAGCGGACACTGCCCTGATGATTGCTGTCGAGCCGAACGGGAAGGTTTGGATCTGAACCTGTGTCTGAGCGTTTAGTGAAGCGGCATAGTGTCAGGTGTGAGGAGGAGGAGGAGGGAGGAGGAGGAGGGGAGGAGGAGGAGGAGGAGGGAAGGGAGTGGGGAGGAGACACTGGAGCTGATGTTGAAGCCTGTGTTTGTGGTCAGGGCCGGGGCTCGTGCTGCAGAGCGGGATAGCCCCCCCCCTCTCCCTCCCCCCCTCCCCCGCTGCTGATCCCAGATCAGTGTCGGCCTCAGTCTGAGCTCAGGGAGGTTTATCACAAATAAAGACAATTATCCAATCAGAATTAACTCCACTCGTATTAATGCCGATCCTATAATAATAATAATACAAATAATAATAATAATAATAATAATATTAATAATAATATTATTATTAATAATATTATTATTAATAATAATAATAATAATAATATAATATTATTATTATATAATTAATAATATAATAATAATAATATTATTATTATTATTATTATTATTATTATTATTATAATAATAATAATAATCCCACCACACACACACGCGCACGCACACGTGTTGTTGGACTGATACTAAATGAGGAATGGCCTTGTGCTTGTTCATCTGTAGTGACTGTTTTAAAGCTAAAAACCTACAAACATCACGTCGTCTTTTCCGTGTTTCATCGATGACTAAACTGAAGCTCAGGCCTGAAGCTCAGCAGGTGATTCTGGCTCAGCTCTGGAGGTTTGTTTTAGTCGTTTTATTCCGTCCTGTTTATGGACAGTTTGGCCGTGGCGCTGTCCGTGGTGCTGAAACAGTTTAACTTTGACAAAACAAACTAAAGTTTATAAACCGTGAGCTGCAGAAGACTCAGTAAGACCGTCATGTAAATAAATAAATACAATAAATGTATTTACATCATGGTTTTACCTTTAAGGCGAGACGCTGCAGATAAAATAAACTATAGAGACATGGATTTGAATCTATAGGAGGTAAAATGTGTTTCTGTTATTTTATTATTTCATTTAAAATAAACGTGAGCTTTTATTTAGTGACATGTTAGATTTGGGATCTGCTTTAGAGCCTGTGATGGTTTTATTTAGAGCCAAAGGAAAGATGCTTTGTACCAGCTCATTTCCTCTGTAGGAGAGACTTAATCAAACCCGTCTTTGTTTCCAGGTGAAAGTTTTAAGTTCAGAGTAAAAGTGTTTTTTTGTAAAACCTAAATAAAGATGCTTTTCCTCCTGGTCCGGCTCCAGTGAGGCTCCGGGACGACAGCGGGGTTTTCCCTCTGAGTCACGAGTTCGTACACGGCGCCATCTGTCGTCTTCAGCGTCCAACAGCCCCGCCCCCTCTCCCCCCTCCCTCCCCCTCCCTCTCCTAAACCGTACAGGAATCACACGGAGATTCACGGCTCTTTACTTTAGGATCTGTTCATTTCAAAGAGCCGTTCAAAAGACTGGCTCTTTTTAATCTAAAATGTGAATAACTCCAGCCTGAAAACAACATCCACAATAGTCCATCGATAAAAGACAGATTTAAATCGTCTTAAATGACAACAGGACTGTTTTTCACTGTGGGGCTGATTCTTGTGTTCGTTTGGGGAAAAAGATCCGGCTCTTTTTACAATCGAGATCTGAGAACCGTTCACCTTAAAGAGCCGTTCAAAGAGCCGCTCGGTCAGAACTCTGACATCATATTATTTAGACGGTTCTTTGTAATATTTAACTTTTAAATCAAATGTTTGTTCATAAAAATGTGCTTCTGTAAATCTGGATTTAAACTAAACTAAACCAGTGACTTCACGTTGTAGAATCTGCAGATGTGATAAAGTGAGGAACGTCTTGTATTGCAGATGTAGAGGATGTTTACGATGTAGGGCAGGATCTATATCACGATATAATAGAGAAATATCACGATAACGATATAATTTCACAATAACGATATAATCGACAGCAGACTTTACTTCAGATTAGGCCTTACGCCTATAGGGAACATTCAGTCAAGGATATTTATTCTTTTTTTTTAGCTCCATGTTAATCTCCTCAAATATGATCTACTCAAGCGATTTACATTTATATATATACTGTATATACTGTATATACTACAGTATATACAGTATGTACTGTGTATATACTGTATATACTGTATATACTATATATACTATACTGTCCACAACTTTATAAAGTTAAGTTACACCAGTATAACGATATGGCCCCTTATACATGTGTAGTAGTGGTACTGTACAGTATTAGTATGTAGTAGTAGCATTAGTACTGCAGTATCTGGTGTATCCACAGGTGGAGAGGATGTTCTGTAGTAGTATAGGTATGCAGTATAAGTATGTAGTATTAGTACTGCAGTAACCTCATGTGTCCACAGGTGGAGAGGATGTTCTGTAGTAGTAGACATATGCAGTATAAGTATGTAGTTAGTATGCAGTAACCTCCTGTATCCACAGTGGAGAGATGTTTGTTTCTTGGTTAGTATTTTTATACTATATGTTCCATATTTATAGTATTGGTATGTATGTAGTTACTGCAGTAACCTCCTGTATCCACAGGTGGAGAGGATGTTCTGTAGTAGTAGACATATGCAGTATAAGTATGTAGTATTAGTACTGCAGTAACCTCCTGTATCCACAGTTGAAGGATTTCTGTAGTGTAAACATATGCATATAAGTATGAGTATTAGTACTGCAGTAACCTCCTGTATCCACAGGTGGAGAGGATGTTCTGTAGGTAGTAGACATATGCAGTATAAGTATGTAGTATTAGTACTGCAGTAACCTCCTGTATCCACAGGTGGAGAGGATGTTCTGTGGTAGTAGACATATGCAGTATAAGTATGTAGTATTATAGTACTGCCAGTAACCTCCTGTATCCACAGGTGAAGGGGATAGAATATGCGTATAAATGTTTTTCAAACCTTTCCCGTGGAGAAGGCGTTTCCGAGGGCCCAGATGTACTCGGCCCTGAAGAGGCAGTGTCTGCAGAGCGGGCTGATGTTTGAGGATCCACGTTTTCCCGCCGTCGACGGCTCGCTGTTTCTCCACGGCAACCGCATCGGCCGCGTGGTCTGGAACGCCCGCGGGTCAGAGACGTTTACTCTCCATCTCAGAAACATCTCAGAAACATCTCAGAAACATCTCAGAAACATCTCCCTCTCTCTCCCCTCTCTCTCTCTCTCTCTCCTCTCTTGTCCCTCCCACATCATGTGTGTGACCCAGTTTCCATGGTGATGCTACTCCAGTTTCTACAAAAACAGTCCTGATTTAAAGACGCCAGCGTCCTGATGTGGTCTCTGCCTCTGCAGGAGCTCTGCGATGACCCGCACCTGTTTGTGGACGGCTGCAGTGCCCATGACCTCCACCAGGGGCAGCTGGGGAACTGCTGGTTCGTGGCGGCGTGTTCCAGCCTGGCGTCGCGGGAGTCGCTGTGGCAGAAGGTGAGTCAGATCAGTCTCTGCCTGAGCTTCATCCTCTCATCGCGGAGTGAAAACACGCACCATAGCTTCACTACAGTCGGTTTTCTCGTTTTTGAAACAGCTGCACAGTGAAGGGGAGCAAGAGGAAATACGTCAGCCTAAAGATGATTATTTCCCCCATGCTCATTTCTTTACAGATGTTTATGTTGTTTCTTAATTACAGATGTTTATGTTGTTTCTTACTCACAGATGTTTATGGTGTTTCTTACTTACAGATGTTTATGTTGTTTCTTTCTCACAGATGTTTATGGTGTTCTTACTGACAGATGTTTATGGTGTTTCTTACTCACAGATGTTTATGGTGTTTCTTAATTACAGATGTTTATGTTGTTTCTTACTTACAGATGTTTATGTGTTTCTTACTCACAGATGTTTATGGTGTTTCTTACTGACAGATGTTTATGTTGTTTCTTACTCACAGATGTTTATGGTGTTCTTAACTCACAGATGTTTATGGTGTTTCTTACTCACAGATGTTTATGGTGTTTCTACTCACAGATGTTTATGGTGTTTCTTACTCACAGATGTTTATGGTGTTTCTTACTCACAGATGTTTATGGTGTTTCTTACTCACAGCTGTTGATCTCCTTTATATTCGTAGGTGATCCCGGACTGGAAGGAGCAGGAGTGGGACTCGGAGAAGCCGGACTCGTACGCCGGATCTTCCACTTCCGGTTCTGGCGTTTCGGGGAGTGGGTGGACGTGGTGATCGATGACAGACTTCCCACCGTGGATAACCAGCTGGTTTACTGTCACTCCAACGACAGCAACGAGTTCTGGACGCGCTGGTGGAGAAGGCCTACGCCAAGTCAGTGTTCCACTCTATTCTGAAGGGTTTTCATAAGGACACAGCTGCCCCGGGCAGACTGACGCACACATTATTATTTCACACTCACAGATACATCAAAGCGCTGTTTCACCATTTGTTAGCGTTAGCCTTTAGCTTAAAGGCTAAAACAGCTACAGTTCAATCACAAGGCCCACAGCCTCAGAGAAGGTGAAGGTAAATGAGCTCCCAGGCCAGCGTCCCCGTACCTGTGGAAGAAGCAGAAGAAAAAGGGAGGCGGGGTCAGTAAACGCTTAAATAGGCCGACAATCATCGTAATCTCAATTGGCGCAATGAATTATGGATCGCTCAGAGGTCAATCGGGATAAATTTGACCTGGAAGTATGTTTTGACAGCGCAGAAGCATACGAAGACGAGAGTGTGCAGATAAATGTAGTTTAAATGATTTGTTATATGTTTGTATGATACTCAAAACTTACTAAACAGAGTGAGAGACTCAGTTGGAGGATACAGAGATGAGTCATTTTGTTTTTAGACGATGGACAATTGCTAATTTGAAGTTGTTTGTGTGGAAACACGGGCTATCGCTAAGCGGCTAGTTGTTGGTGGCAGACAGAAGACGGAGAACTCTCCTTGAAAATTCCTTCAGTGAAACGGGTCGTCGAGATAGAGCTCTTATTGCTTTAGATAACTTGTGTTGTTGTTCAGTAGTGTAATTACTGCCTGATATCGCCCCTGGTATCTCTCTTAATTGCTTCATAACTTGTGCTGTTGTCAAGTTATTACTGCTCTGATATCGCCTGGTTCTCCTCTTATTGCTTCTATACTTGTTTGTTGTTCAAGTGTATTACGTGCCTCTGATATCGCCTGGTCCATCACTATCTTTATAACTTCATAACTTGTGCTGTGTTCAGAGTGGAATACTGCTCTGATATCACTGGTAACTCTCTTAATTATTCGTCTAATAATTTTTTGTTTTCAGAGTGTATTACTGCTCTGATATCGCCTGGTTATCCTTCTTATTTGCTTCTAATAACTTGTGTGTGTTCAGTGGATACTGCTCTGATATCGTCCTGTATCCTCTCTTTATTTTTGTGTTGTTGTTTCAGAGTGTATTACTGCTCTGATATCCTCTGGTATCCTCTCTTATTGCTCATTATACTTTGTTGTGTTCCAGTTATTATGCCTGAAATGCCCTGGTATCTCTCTATACTCATAATAACTTTGTTTGTTGTTCAGCAGTGTAATGACGCTCTGATAGTCGCCTGGTATCTTCTTATTACTTCAATAATAACTTGTTTTTGTTGTAGAGTGTATTACTGCTCTGATATCACCTGGCTCTATTGCTTCATTATAACTTGTGTTGTGTTTCAGGAGTTATATAATGCTCAGATATCTACGCTGGTATCCTCTCTCATATATATTAATATAGGATGTGTGTTGTTGTTCAAGTGTATATTAGCCTGATATCACTCCTGGTATCAACTCTCGTTTATTACTTTAATTGTGTTGAGTTGTTCATGGAAGTGGTATTACTGCTCTGATATCCCTGGTATCCTCTTCTTATTACTTCATAACTTGTGTTGTTGTTCAGAGTGTATTACTCTGCTGATACCTCTGTATCCTCTCTTTGATTACTGTTCATGTATACTTGTTTCGGTGTTTCAGAGTGTATACTGCTCTGTATCGCCCTGGTATTCCTCTCTTATACTATCAATAATAACTTGCTGTTGTTGTTCAAGATGTATTATTGCTCTGATATCAAGGCTGGTATCCTCTCTTATTACTTCATAATTGTGCTGTTGTTCAGAGTGTATTAACTGCTTCTGATATGCCCTGGTATCCTCGTCTTATTCTTCATAACTTGTGTGTTGTTCAGAGTGTGATTCCGCTCTGATACGCCTGGTATCCTCTCTTATTATTCATAACTTGTGTGTGTTGTTCAGGAGTGTATTACGCTGATATCGTCCTGGTATCCTCTCTTTATTGCTTCATAATAACTTGTGTTGTTGTTCAGAGTGTAATTACTGGCTCTGATATCGTCCCTGGTATCTCTTCTTTTGCTTTATAATAACTTGTAGGTATTGTGTTTACAGTATGGTATTAGGTGGCTCTAGATCTATCACGCCTGGGATCGCTTCTTATTTGAACTTCAATAATAACTGTGTTAGTTGTTCGAAGAAGTGTATACTCGCTTATCTGAAATCCGCACACTGTATCCTCTCTTATTAATTCATAATGTTTTGTTGTTATCAGAGTAGTAATTACATGGTCTGATTTCACCTGGTATCCCTCTCTTATTACTTCATTATAATTGTGCTGTTGTTCAGAGTGTATTACTGCGTTGATATCGTCCTGGTATCCTCTTTATATTCATTATATTTGTGTTGGTTGTTTAGAGTATTAACGCCTGCGATATGCCCTGGTATCGCTCTCTATTGTTCATAATAATGGTGTTCAGAGTGTATTTACGTGCTCTGATATCACCGGAGGTATCCCTCTTATTATTCATAGATGCTGTTGTTCAGAGTATATTAATGCTCTGATATCGCCCTGGTACTCCTTATTACTTCATAACTTGTGTTGTTGTCAGAGTGTATTACTGCTTGATATCACCCTGGTAGGAAGCCTCTCTTATTACTTCATTATAACTGTGCTGTTGTTTCAGAGGTATTACCTGCTGATATTGCCTGGTTCCTCTCTTATTTACTATCATAATATTTGTTGTCAGCAGTATACTTGCTCTGATTATACCCTGTATCTCTTATTATTTTATAACTTGTGCTGGTTGTTCAAGTGTAACGCTCTGATATCGCCATCTGGTATCCTCTCTTATTGCTTAAATAACTTTGTTTGTGTTCAATTTTCGCTCTGATATTCGCCCTGCGTATCCTCTTCCTTATTACTTCATTATAACTTGTGTTGCTTGATTCAGAGTGTATTACTGCCTCTGATTATCGCCCTGGTATCCTCTCTTATTTACCTTCATAATAACTTGTTTGTTTTCAGAGTGTAATTACTCAGCTTGATATCAGCACTGTCCTCTCTTATCTCAAATAACTTGTTTGAGTTCAGAGTGTATTAGCTGCTGAATCACCTGATCCTCTCTTATGTTCATAATAACTTGTGTTGTTCAAGTGTTTAACTGCTATGATATCGCCCTGTTCCTCTCTATTCTTCATAATAACTTTTGTTTGTGTTCAGAGTGTATTACTGCTCTGATATCACCCTGGTATCCTCTGCTATTGCTTCAAATAACTGTGTTGTTGTCAGAGTGTATTACTGGCTCTGAATATCATCCTCTGTATCCACTCTTCTTTAACTTCATCAATATATTGTGTTGTTGTTCTAGTGTATTACTGCTCTGAATATCGCCTGGTATCCTCTCTATTACTTTCATAACTTTGTGTTGTTTGTCAGAGTGTATTAAAATGCTCTGATATCACCTGGTATCCTTCTTTTATACTTCATATTTATATTTTTTTGTGTTGTTGTTACAAGTTGTATTACTGCCTCTGATATCCACCCTGGTATCCTCTACATATACTTCATAATAACTTGTGTTGTTGTTCAGAGTGTATTACTGCTCTGATATCACCCTGGTTCTCTCTTTGTTCATAATAATTCGTGTTGTTGTTCAAGTGATAACTGGTGCTCTGAATCACCCTGGTATCGACTCTCTTATTATTCAAATATAATTGTGCGTTGTCAGAGATGTATTACTGCTCTGATATCGCCTGGTATCATCTCTATTACTTCATTATATTGTGTTTTGTTTCAGAGTGTTACTGCCTGATTCACCCTGGTATCCTCTCTATTACTTCATAATAACTGTGTTTTGTTCGAGGTGTATTACTGCCTATATCGCCCTGGTATCCCTCTTATTACTTATACACTAATCTATAGAGTTTTGTTTTATTCCAAGTGTATTACTGCCTCTGATATCGCCCTGGACCTTTCTATTAACTTCATAACTAAGTTTGTTGTTCAAGTGATTATGCCTGATATCGCCCTGGTATCCTCTTATAATTAAATAATATTTGTGTTATTCAGATGTTATTACTGCTCTGCTCTCGCCTGGTATCTCTTTATTACTTCATTATAACTTGTGTTGTTGTTCAGAGTGTATACTGGCTCTGATATCGTCCTGGTATCCTCTCTTATTACTTCATAATAACTGTGTTGTTGTTCAGAAGTGTATTACTGCTCTATACGCCCTGTATCCTTCTTATACTTCATTATATTGTTTGTTGTTCAGAGGTAGTATGCTTGAATATCCCGGATCGCTCTTTATAATATCTCATAATAATGTGGTGTTTCAAGTGATTAACTGCTCTGAATCGCCATGGATCCTTCTTATTGCTTCATTATACTTGTGTGTTGTCAAGGAATTAATGCTCTGTATCATCCTGGTATCCTCTCTTATTGCTTCATAACTTGTGTTGTTGTTCAGAGTGTATTTACTGCTCTGATTTCACCTGGTATCCCTCTCTTATTACTTCATTATAATTGTGCTGTTGTTCTAGGTAATTACTGCTCAATATCGTCCTGGTATCTCTCCTTTTATATCATAATAACTTGTTGTTGTTGTTCAAGTTAGCTCTGATATCGCCCTGGTATCCTCTTATTAATTATAACTTGTGTGTTGTTCAGAGTGTATAACTGCTCTGATATCGCCTGTATCCTCCTCTTATAATTCATTATCACTTGATCTGTTGTTCAGAGTGTATATGCTCTGATTATCGTCCTGTATTCCTCCGTCCTTATTACTTCATAATAACTTTGTTTGTTGTCAGTATTACTGCTCTGATATCAACCTGGTACTCTTTATTGCTTCATTATAACTGTCTGTTGTTCAGAGTGTATACTGCTCTGAATAACCCCTGGTTACCTCGTCTATTACTTCATAACTTGTGTTGTTGTTCAGATGTTTACTGCTCTGATATCACCTGGTATCCTCCTTATTTATTATAATAACTTGTGTGTTTGTTCAGAGTGGTAATTCACTGCTCTGATATCGCCCTGGGTATCCTCTCTTATTACTTCATTATAACTTCTGTTGTTGTTCAGAGTGTATTACTGCTCTGATATCGCCCTGCGTATCCTCTTCCTTATTACTTCATTATAACTTGTGTTGCTTGATTCACAGTTCAATACTGCCTGATATCACCTGGTATCCTCTCTTATTACTTCATAACTTGGTTGTTTTCAAGTGTTTACTGCTCTGATATCAACCTGTATCCCTCTCTTAATGCTTCATAATAACTTGTGTTGTTGTTCAGAGTGTATTAGCATGGCCGATATCGCCTGGTATCCTCTCTTATATTCATAACTAACTTGTGCTGTTTCAGAGTGTAAATTTATGGCTCTGATATCACCCTGGTATCCTCTCTTAATGCTTCATATAACTTAGTGTTTGTTCATAGTTATTACGCTCTGATATCACCTGGTCATCCTTTTATTACTTCATTATACCTTGTGATTGTATTGTTCAATGTATCTCGCTCGATATCACCTAGGTATCGCCTCTTATTGCTTCAAATAACTTGTGTTCTTGTCAGAGTGATACTGGCTCTGATATCGCTGGTGATCCTCTCTTAATTATTCATAAAACTTGTTTTGTTGTTCGAGTGTATTACTGCTCTGATATCACCTGCTGGTATCCTCCTTATACTTCAATACTTGTGTTGTTTTCAGAGTGTAATTACTGCTCTGAATATCAGCCCTGGTAATCCTCTCTTATTACCTTCATTATAACTTCTGTTGTTGTTCAGAGTGTATTACTGCTCTGATATCGCCCTGCGTATCCTCTTCCTTATTACTTCATTATAACTTGTGTTGCTTGATTCAGAGTGTATTACTGCCTCTGATACTCTGGTATCTCTTTTATTACTATCAAATACTCTGTGTTGTTGTTAGAGTTATTACTGATCGATATCACCTGGTATCCTCTCTATTACTTCATAATAATTGTGCTTTGTTAGAGTGTATACTGCTCGATATCACCTGGTATCGGCTCTCTTATTACTTCAAATACGTTGTTTGTTGTTAGAGGTTTTACTGCTCTGATATATCGTCCTGGTACCTCTCTTATTGCTTCAAATACTTTGCTTGTATGTTCAGAGGTTATTACTGCCTGAATATCACGTGCGGTATTCTCTTATTACTTATAACTTGTAGTGTTGTCAAAGAGTGTATTATCTCTGATATCGTCTGGATCCTTCTCTTATGTACTTCATTATAAATGTGTTTTGTCAGAGTGAATACTGCCTGTAATCGCTCTGGTTCTCTCTTAATGCTTATAATACTGTGCTGTTGTTCAGGAGTGTATTACTGTCTGATATCGCCTGGTATCCTCCTATGTTCATAATAATTTGTTGTTGCTTCGAGTGTATTACGCTCTGGATACACCGGTATCCTCTTTATTTTATATAACTTGTGTTGTTGTTCAGAGTGTAATACTGCTCTGAATATCGTCCCTGGTATCCTCTCTTATTTTCATTATAACTTGTTGTTGTCAGAGTTAATTATGCTGGCTGATATCGTCCTGTATCTCATCTTATTATCTCATAACTTGGTGCTCGTTGTTCAGAGTGATTACGCTTCTGATATCGTCTGGTATCCTCTTTATTACTTCATTATACTTGTGTTGTTGTTCAGAGTGTATTACTCGCTCTGATATGTCTGGTATCTCTTCTTATTATTCTACTTGTGTTGTTTCAGAGTGTATAACGCTCTGATACGTCTGTATCCTCTCTATTGCTATAATAACTTGTGTTGTTGTTCAGAGTGTAATTACTGGCTCTGATATCGTCCCTGGTATCTCTTCTTTTGCTTTATAATAACTTGTGTTGTTGTTCAGATGTATTACGCTTGCTGATATCACCCTGGTATCGCCTCTATTCTTCATAACTTTGTTTGTCAGCGTAGTGTATTCTGCTCTGAATATACCGCTGGTATCCTCCTTTATAACTTCATAATAATGTGTTGTTTTCATAGTGTATTACTGCCTGATATCACCCTGTACCTCTTTATTATTCTAATAACTTGTGTTGTTGTCAGAGTTAATAACTGTTCTGAATGTCACCTGGTAATCTTCTTATTGCTTCATAATATTGTGTTGTTGTTCAAGAGTGTATACTGCTCTAATGCACCTGGTATCCTCTCTTATTGACTTCAATCAACTGTGTTGTTGTTCGGAGTGTTATACTGCTCTGATATCGCCTGGATCTCTTCTTATTTACTTCATAAGTTGTGTTCGTTGTCAGAGTGATTATTCTCTGAATATCGTCTGGTATCGCTCTCTTATTACTCATAACTTGGTTGTTGTTCAGATGTTTACTGACTGATATGGCCCTGGTATCCTCTCTTATTATGTCACTGTTTGTTGTTTCGAGTGGTATCCTGCTCTGAACGCCTGTATCCTCGCTATTACTTCATAATAATGTGCGTTGTTCAATGTAATTATCGCTCTGATATGCCTGGTTCCCCTCTTATACTGTCAATAATACTTGATTGTTGTCCAAGAGTGATACTGCTCTGAATATGGTTCCTGGTAACCTCTCTTATTACTCTTAATTAAACTTGTGTTGTTGTTGCAGAGTGTATACTGCCTGATATCGCCCTGGTAATCCTCTCTATCTTTTAATAACTTGTGCTGTTGTTCAAGTGTTTACTGCCTGATATACTGGTATCCTCTCTTATTATTCATATAACTTTGTGCTGTTTGTCATGAGTGTTTACTGCTCGATATCGCCTGGTACCTCTCTTTACTTCTAATAACTTTCTGTTGTTCAGGTGTATTACTGCTCTGATAACCCTGGATCTCTCTTTATTATTAATAATAAATTGTGTGTTGTTCACAGTGTATTAAGCGCTCGATATCGTCCTGTTCCTCTCTTATTACTTCATAATAACTTGTGTTGTTGTTCAGAAGTGTATTACTGCTCTGATATCGTCTGGTAATCCTCTCTTATTACTTTAATAACTTGTGTGGTTGTTCAGAGTGTATTACTGCTCTGATATGCCTGTATCGCTCTCTCTTATTAACTTCTTAATCAATGGCTGTCTGTTCAGCAATGTATTACTGCTCTGATATCACCCTGGTATCCTCCTCTTTATTAACTTCATAATAACTTGTTGTGTGTTCAGAGGTATTAACTGCCTGATATTCGTCCTGGTATCCCTCTATTAACTTCATAATAACTTGCTGGTTGTTCAGAGTGTATTACTGCGCATCTGATAGTCAGTCCTGTATCCTCTCTTTATACTTCTTAATAACTGTGCTGTGTTCAGAGTGTATTAACTGCTCTGATATACCTGATCTCTCTATTCTTAATAACTTGTGATTGTTGTTCAGAGTGATTACTGCCTTACGTTCTGGTATCACTCTCTTATTACTTCTAAAATAACTTGTGCGTGTTCTAGAGTGTTTATGCTCTGATATCCGCCGCTGGGTATAGCTCTTATACTTCCCTAATATTGGCTGTTGTTCATAGTGTAATTACTGCTCTGATATCATCCTGGTATCCTCTTCTTATTACTTCATAATCCTTGTGTTGTTGTTCAGAGTGTAAATTTACTGGCTCTATATCACCTGGAATCTCTCTCTAATTACTGTCATAATACTTGTCTGTTGTTCAGGAGTGTACTGCTCTGATACATCCTGTGTATCCCTCCTTATTACATTCATAATAACTTGTGTTGTTTTGTTCATGAGTGTATTAACTGCTCTGATATCTCCTGGTATCCTCTCTTATTACTTCATATAACGTGTGCTGTTTCAGAATGTATTACTGCTGATATCGTCTCTGGTATCGATCTCTTATACTGTCAATTATATTGTGTGGTTGTCAGCAGTGTATTACTGCCTCTGATATCTCCTGGTAATCCTCTCTATACTTATTATAACTTGTGCTTGTGTTCAGAGTGATTATGCTCTGATATCACCCTGGTATCTCTATTATCATACTGTTGCTGTTGCTTAGAGTGTATTACTGCCTGATAGCGCCTGGTTATCCATCTTATTATTATAAAACTTGTGTGTTGTTCAGAAGTGTAATTTATGCTGCTGATAGTCATCCTGTAATCTCTCTTATTGGCTTCATAATAATTGTGTGTTTTCGAGTGTATTACGCTCTGATATCACCTTGTAATCCCTCTCTTATTGCTTCATAATTAATTGTGTGTTGTCAGAGTGTTACTGCTCTGATATCATCCTGTATCCTCTCTAATTTGCTTCATAATAAATTGTGTTGTTGTTTCATAGTGTATTATGCCTCCGATATCACCTGGTATCTCTCTTATTGCGTCATATAAACTTTGTTGTTGTCAGAGTGTATTACTGCTCTGATTCGTCCGGTACCTCTTATACTTCTTAAAATTGTGTTGTTGTCAGAGTGTATACTGCTTGATATTCACCCTGGATCTTCTATTTACTCATTATAACTTGTGTTGTTGTTCAAAGTGGTATTACTGTGCCTGATATCATCCTGGTATCCTCTCATTATTACTTCATACTTGTGCTGTGTTTCAGAGTGTAATACTGCTCTGATATCGCCCCTGGTATCTCTCTTATTACTTCATAATAACGTTGGTGTTGTTGTTGGGGAGTGTATTATGGTCTGATATAGTCGCTGGTAATCTCTTTATTACTGTCAATAAAATGTTTTTGTTCAGAAGTGTATTACTGTCTGATATCACCCTGGTACCTTCTTATTGCTTCATAAAATTGTGTTGTTGTTCAGAAGTGTATTACTGCTCTATATCACTCCTAATCCTCTCTCTTATTACTTCTCATAATAACTTTGTTGTTGTCAGATGTATTACCCTGATATCCCTGGATCTCTCTTTTGCTCATAAAACTTGTGTTTGTTCAGGTGTATTAATGCTCTGAATCACCTGGTATCCTCTCTTATTACTTCATAATAAATGTGTTGTTGTTACAGCAGTGTATTACTGCTCTATCGCCCTGTCATGCTCTCTTATTATTCATTATAACTTGTGTTTTTGTTCAGAGTGTATTACTGCTCTGATTATCGTCCTGGTATCCTCTCTATACTTCATAATAACTTTGTTGTGTTCAAGTGTATTCTCTTGATACACCTGGTATCCTCTCTTAATTACTTCAATAAAACTTGTGTTGTTGTTCAGAGTGTAAATTAACTGCTCGATATTCACCCTGTATCCTCTCTCATACTCATAATTACTTGTTAGTTTGTTCAGCAGGTATTACTGCTCTGATATACCTGTGTATCCCTCGTTATTACTTCATAACTTGTTTGTTTGTTCAGAGTGTATTACTGTGCTACTGACTATCTACCCTGTATCCTCTCTTATGCTTCACAACTTGTGTTGTTGTTAGAGTGTATTACTGCTCGATATCACTCCTGGTATCCTCCTTATTACTATATTGTGCTGTTGTTCAGAGTGTATTAACGCCTTGATAACACGCATTGGTATCCTCTCTTATTGCTTCATAACTTGTGTTGGTTGTTCAGAGTAAAATTACTGCTCTGAAATACCCGTATCCTCTCTTTTTACTTCATAATTGTGCTCGTGTTCAGAAGGTAATTACTGCTCTGATTCACACTGGTATCTCTCTTATTCTTCATAACTTTGTGTTGTTCAGGAAGTGTTATAGCTCTGAATCGCCCTGGTATCCTCTCTTATTACTATCAATTATAACTTGTGTTGTTGTTCAGAGTGATTACCCTCTGATATCCCGGTAATCTCTTATTACTTCATAATAACTGTTTGTTGTTGTCGGAAGTGGATTACTGCCTGATATCGTCCTGTATCCTCATCTTATTCATAAATAACCTTGTGTTGTTGTTCAGAGGTATTACTGCTCTGATATCACCTGGTATCTCTCTTTATTGCTTCATAAACTTGTGTTGTTTTCAGAGTGTATTATGCTCTGATATCGCCCCTGGTATCTTCTTATTGCTTCATAACTATGTGTGTTGTTCCAGAGGTACGCTGCTTACGAGGCGTTGGGACGGCCGGGAACACGCCGATGCGCTGGTCGACTTCACGGGGCGTGTCGGAGCCTTGGACCTGCTGGAGGGCAGATGGCGACGGACTAGGCCGCGTGGAACCACTGTCGGAGAGAGTGCTGAAGGTGCAACCAACCGCCGAACGCCTCATCAGCTGCTCCAATCCGGGTACGACGCCACACGCCGAGTACTTCATCACGCCAGTACAAGTACAGATACACGCTCAAGTGTTACTTCAAAATTCACGACAACACAAACACGACTCACAGTTAAAATCCAGATTCCTCACAGAGCTCTTGAAGGGCTTCTGGAAGCTGTCCCTCAGGCTGTCGTGCCCTTTAGGCACGTGCATCGAGGACATGGAGGCGCGGCGGACTGCGGCCTGGTAAAGGCCAGCCACGGTGACAGACGTGAAGAAGGTGGCGTCTGGGCCACGGGCTGCTCTGCCTTTCAACGGTCCAGAGAAGCTGCAAATGAAATTCGCTGAGGAACCCTGGGGAGAGAAGGAGTGGAGCGTGGCCTGGAGCGACAGGTAAAACGCTTATCTGACATCGTAAAATACGGACTTTAATTAGTCAGCCACAGGTAAAACCTTAACTGACACGATAGAATACAGGACGTTTATATCACCACAGGTAAAAACCTTTATCTGACAGATAGAATACAGGACGTTTATATCACCACAGGTAAAAAACCTTTATCTGACATGATAGAATACAGGACGTTTATATCACCACAGGTAAAAACCTTTATCTGACACGATAGAATACAGGACGTTTATATATCACAGCACAGAGTTAAAAACCTTTATCTGACATGATAGAATACAGGACGTTTATATCACCACAGGTAAAAACCTTATCTGACACGATAGAATACAGGACGGTTTATATCACCGACAGGTAAAAACCTTTATTCTGACAGATAGAATAACAGGGACGTTATATCACCACAGGTAAAACCTTATCTGACATAGAATACAGACGTTATATACCACAGTAAAAACCTTTATCTGACACGATAGAATACAGGACGTTTAATCACCACAGGTAAAAATGACTGTAGAGTCATTGTTGTGTCATGCGTTTGTGGGTCATTGACATGAATGCATTTTGTGTCGAGTGTTATATTTCCTCTTTTAAAATTATTCTTTTCATTACATGTGTCACTTTATTCTACAATTTACACATTTTCATCACATTTGAATATATTTTTATTTGTTTTCAAACCTCTAAAATATCAGGTGGTGCAACGTCCGAGCAAATGACCAGACTAATGAAGCTCTGAATATTGTATTTCCAGGGTAATTAAAATAAAACATCATGGCATAATTGTGTGTTAAATATCTTTCACAGAAGCCGTCATCATGAATATTAATAGATTTAAAGCTTTTGAGAAACTAATGTCTGACCATTTGTAATCTTAAAACGTAAGAACAGGGCTTTTATTGAAATAAAGAATAGTACCAGCAAACAGGATATGACATCAGCCAAAGAACAAGTCTTTATTTCTGAGTGAAAAGGTTTGAAAATCTCTTTCAAGAATTGAGAAAAAATAGCTTTTCTTCAGACTCACTTCGGTGTCAGGTGGTACAACCAATGTAAATATTGTAAAATATAATTTTATGATAAACGTATTTAATTAGTTTTAAACGTAAATGTTTACCCATAATTACAAATGCTAAAGCTAATGTAACAGTTCAGCCAATTATTTTGAAGTTAGTTGCTAAAGTCAGGTGGTTCAACTGCAAACAAAATGTCAAATTACCAAATGATAGAGACTCACTGATCCAATATGGTATAAGTATCAGAGTCAATACTAGAAAAGAAAGATCAGATATCGGTTTAAAATATCCGATACTGAACCGATACCCGTTTTGTGCTGACACCGAGCGCTCCGTCCGTGGTCCTCTGGTTTTATTACTGATTACAGCTTCAGTCAGTTATAAATCACAGATGAACAGAAGAGAAAGGCTGTTTAAGATGTACTTGTATATTTGTACAAAGATTTGACTTTGTACAAATTATTGGAAACTTTTTAAATTTGAGAAAAACTTGTTTGCGCCGCCTGACATTTCTCATAAAGAGAAACTGCGAGTCCAGGAAAGAGCCCGGGAAAGTCGACTAATGAGAAACGTCAGCACGGGTGAAGATCGCAGTCAGGCTGATGATGTCATTATCCCCAGGAGACCTCTGAGCGCCCGACTGTTCGATATCACTCATCACCATGGCAACGCGGCCGAGGCGCTCGTCTGCAGCTCCAGAACCTTCTGCCTTTGCTCTGTTAACCTCTTACTGCATCGTCTTTACCCAAATCTACAAGCTTCTCTGGGGTTTACAGCCTACAGGCCACAGCTCATTGAAAGCTAGACCTACAGAACATCAGTTTTAAAAGGGTTTATTTTCATCGCATTTTGTTGCATTTTCAAACATAATAAAAAGAATAAGTTACTTGATAAACTCTAGTTAAAGGAACAGGCCAGTGTTTTTCCATACTGGATATGTTCTTACCTGAGCTTAGACGAGTTCATCTGTACCTGTCTGGTCTCACGGTGCTTCAGTCACGTACACGCACAGAGGCTAGCATTTGTCTCTTCTTCTACAGATAGATAGGCTACCAAACTCTTCCACGTTTTCCCTATTTAAATATGGTTACGTGAAGTGTTACACTATAAAGTATAATTACACAAAATTAAACAATGTGGATTTTCTAAGCGGATAAAAAGGGGAACTATATTTAAGTGTAATAATACCAGGAGTAATTCGGCATCCACAGTGATATCTTCACTTTACTGTGCAGATGCTGAATTACTCCTGGTATTTTATCCGCTTAGAAAATCCACATTGTTTGTGTAATTATACTTTATAGTGTAACACTTCATGTAACCATATTTAAATCGGGTAAACGTGGAAGAGTTTGGTAGCTTCTATCTTCACCTGGTTTGGAGCTATAGAGGAGAAGAGAGAGGCTAAATGCTAACGCCGTCTGTGCTGTGTTTACGTGACTGAAGACACACGTCAAGACCAGACAGGTACAGATGAACTCGTCTAAGCTCAGGTAAGAACAGATCTCAGGATGGAAAAACGGTGGCCTGTTCCTTTAAAACTGTAGACGAGCCCATTGTTTTTATGCAGATTAGCTCCAATTTGCTGCAGCATCGACTTAAAAAATATAAAATGTATCAAGGACGATATTTCACTTTTCATTTAGGACAAAACACCTGCAGATTTAGCCTCAGTTTTAGTCTCATGAACTACTTTAAGTTTAATTTCAGTCGATGAAATGAAAACGGCTTTGGAACAGAACGTTACAGAACATTAAATCAGTTAAATGTGTAAAAGAAGAGTGAGCAGGTTTTAGGCACAGGCTGTTCTGAGGAGGACGTGAGGAGGTTAAAGCAAACATCGTTAAGACCCGGACCTGCCCCGCCCACTGAGCACACGGATCTGTATGAACTCTGAGGTGGAGTTTATCTGAGCCAAGCAAATAAAGGACTGTTTGGAGACGGATTGAGTCCGTTTGAAAGATTGGAGTCTCGTTTCCTCCTTAACATCTGAGTGAGCCGGAGATTTATCCAGGAAGTGACTCCAACATGTCCGTGTGGCTCCTTGGTCTTCTCCACGCTTATTCATTCACAAATACTGACATGTTTGGTATCCACGTGTAGCACGAAAGGCTGTGACTGAGATGACGCTGTAATCCAAATACGGTCATTTCCTTTGTGGGAGACAGCAGCGGCTAAGACGGGAGGAATATGTGCAGACAAAGGGACTCAACTTTAGGGCCATTTTCTCCAACTTTGAACTTTGGGACAGTTTTTGTTTCATGTGAATTGTCCCAGGAATTACAAAGGAATGAGTGACAAACTAAGAGTAGAAATCTGCATAAAGGCAGTTACCATAGTTACCGCCTCCATTTAAACTTTAGGCTCTATAGAAGGTTGTGACCTATAGGTTGTTAAGTGTGACGTCACGACTTCCGCTTCCGGGTCCTGGCAGACGGGCAAAATATGTGAGAAAAAAACACTTAAAAACAACCATCAATATTCTGAAACTCAACAGAGAGTTACTGAAGCTACTTATTTCTCAGATTCATTAGCCAAAAATGCTGGGTTAGCGTAGCTGCTGCGCCGTTAGCATTTTTCTCCGCTAACCCGGATGTAGCGATTTTGGTAAATATTACTTTTATAGCAGTAGGTACAGCACTTCTGGCTAATGAGTCTGATAAGTATGTTCAGTAACTCTCTGTTGAGTTTCAGAAATATTGAGTGTAGTATTAAAGAGTTTTTTGTAGTTTCTCGCACATCTGCGGACCCGGAAGTAGAGCTGTGACGTCACCAATTAACAAGCGTATCGGGATACACTGATCCAATACTGGTATCGGACACCAGAGCCGATACTGGAAAAATACAATATCGGGTATCGATTCCAAATATGCGATTCCTGTTTTGACTCTCAGCATTTTCAAAACTGAAGCTGAGAATAACATCACTGAGTTAGTCTCAAAATCTGCAAACAGACTCTTGCTAATGCTAATGCTAATGCTAATGCTAAGGGAAACTCATCAAACTGGAACAGAAACTATGACTGGACTGGAGACCTCAACTACCAAGTACAGAAGATGACTCAAGTACCTTCTTTGAAGATGGACAACTCCTGTACGACTGAGAACTTACACAGACAAGACTGGACTTAAAGTGATGAAATAAAACGTCTGCTGGAGCGGCCGAGTGTTTATTTTAGTTTATGAAAGTCCATATGACAGGTTTTAATGAAAATATGACTTATTTAGAAAATGAATGGCAGTTGCATATTAGCATTTACAGGTGAAACTTTATTCTAATGTTATGAGATTTTTAATTTGTGTTTTTAACAAGCTGAGCCATAATAATGAAAATAAACAAGGCTATACATTTCTCACTCTGAATGTAATGAATCTTTTAGTTTCACAGTTTAAGTTGAATAACACAATGTTTTAATTTTCCGAGTTTCACCTGTATTTCAGTGAAGCAGCGATTTTAATGAAGAAATCTTGGCAGAAAAGTTTTTAAGCTCCTGACAGGAAGTGACATTTGACTTAACATGGTTGGCATGGCAACAGTTTAAAATAGTTTGCCTCTATCTATGTCACTTCCTGTCGGTGTTTAATAAAGATGTGAAACTAGAAACATCACAAAAATGGTCAAACTAAAGAAAACTGTGGACAATCTTTTGCAAAATCTTAAATACGTATAATCATGTTAAATATAATTGTGTTAAATATGTTTTAGCAGAAATGTCTAATGTGTCAGATGCACTTTAAGCCTGAGTCATGAAGCCGAGGATATTTAGTGAGAAAAGTCTTTGTTTAATGTTTTTCCATTAAAGTTTCTTAGGCCCGAGCGCCTTCAGGGCTGACCAAGAGGCTCGTAAAACTGTAGTGCGTGAAGCACTCGCTTCCCACAAACACTAACGCACTCCTCTCGCCGTGCGCGTCTCGTGCACGTCTCGTGCACATCTCGTGCATACATAAACAGTATAATTGTACAGAGCCCATAAAAGTCAATGCCGTCCAATTACAATGTTCGTTTTCCGAAACACGACGAGAGGAGTGTATGTGTGTGTGTGTGAGGCGAGTTTGCTCCGTGCACTTTGCTATAGGGTTTAAAAGCCCATTGGCCCTGATGGACCTCAGGCCTAATTAAACCAGAAAGCTAAGACTCACTCTGGAGAAAAGAGACCATTCACTTCAGTTCATATCGGATATCGGCCGATACTCAAACCCCCAGTATCGGTGTTGGAAGATAAAAAGCTGGATCGGTGCATCTCTAATTTGTAACTAATATGTCACGAAACACATTTAAACCTAGCCCTGTCCATTATTACATTTGGAAGAGTGTTTAAATCGTCTCCTTCTGGATCGTAACTCGCCTTAAAGTCTTAATGTCTTCGTTGGTCGTTTGGAGCTAAAGGAAGAGTGTTTAAGTCGTCTCCTTCTGGATCGTACCTCGTCTTAAAGTCTTAATGTCTTCGTTGGTCGTTTGGAGCTAAAGGAAGAGTGTTTAAGTCGTCTCCTTCTGGATCGTACTCGTCTTAAAGCCTTAATGACTTCGTTGGTCGTTTGGAGCCAAAGGAAGAGTGTTTAAGTCGTCTCCTTCTGGATCGTACCTCGTCTTAAGTCTTAATGCTTCGTTGGTCGTTTGAGCAAAGGAAGAGTGTTTAAGTCGTCTCCTTCTGGATCGTACTCGCCTTAAAGCCTTAATGTCTTCGTTGGTCGTTTGGAGCCAAAGGAAGAGTGTTTAAGTCGTCTCCTTCTGGATCGTACCTCGCCTTAAAGCCTTAATGTCTTCGTTGGTTGTTTGGAGCCAAAGGAAGAGTGTTTAAGTCGTCTCCTTCTGGATCGTACCTCGCTTAAAGCCTTAATGCTTCGTTGGTCGTTTGGAGCCAAAGGAAGAGTGTTTAAGTCGTCTCCTTCTGGATCGTACCTCGTCTTAAAGCCTTAATGACTTCGTTGGTCGTTTGGAGCTAAAGGAAGAGTGTTTAAGTCGTCTCCTTCTGGATCGTACCTCGCCTTAAAGTCTTAATGTCTTCGTTGGTCGTTTGAAGCCAAAGGAAGAGTGTTTAAGTCGTCTCCTTCTGGATCGTACCTCGCCTTAAAGCCTTAATGTCTTCGTTGGTCGTTTGGAGCCAAAGGAAGAGTGTTTAAGTCGTCTCCTTCTGGATCGTACCTCGCCTTAAAGCCTTAATGTCTTCGTTGGTCGTTTGGAGCCAAAGGAAGAGTGTTTAAGTCGTCTCCTTCTGGATCGTACCTCGCCTTAAAGCCTTAATGTCTTCGTTGGTCGTTTGGAGCCAAAGGAAGAGTGTTTAAGTCGTCTCCTTCTGGATCGTACCTCGCTTAAGCCTTAATGTCTTCGTTGGTCGTTGGAGCCAAGGAAGGTGTTAAGTCGTCCTTAAAGTCTTAATGTCTTCGTTGGTCGTTTGGAGCCAAAGGAAGAGTGTTTAAGTCGTCTCCTTCTGGATCGTACCTCGCCTTAAAGTCTTAATGTCTTCGTGGTCGTGTGGTCGTTTGGACGAGCCAAAGAGAAGAGTGTTTAAGTCGTCTCCTTCTGGATCGTACCTCGCCTTAAAGCCTTAATGTCTTCGTTGGTCGTTTGGAGCCAAAGGTAGAGTGTTTAAATCATCTCCTTCTGGATCGTACCTCGTCTTAAAGCCTTAATGTCTTCGTTGGTCGTTTGAGCCAAAGGAAGAGTGTTTAAGTCGTCTCCTTCTGGATCGTACCTCGTCTTAAAGCCTTAATGTCTTCGTTGGTCGTTTAGAGCTAAAGGAAGAGTGTTTAAGTCGTCTCCTTCTGGATCTTACCTCGCCTTAAAGCCTTAATGTCTTCGTTGGTCGTTTAGAGCTAAAGGAAGAGTGTTTAAGTCGTCTCCTTCTGGATCGTACTCGCCTTAAAGCTTAATGTCTTCGTTGGTCGTTTGGAGCAAAGGAAGAGTGTTTAAGTCGTCTCCTTCTGGATCGTACCTCGCCTTAAAGCCTTAATGTCTTCGTTGGTCGTTTGGAGCCAAAGGAAGAGTGTTTAAGTCGTCTCCTTCTGGATCGTACCTCGTCTTAAAGCCTTAATGTCTTCGTTGGTCGTTTGGAGCTAAAGGAAGAGTGTTTAAGTCGTCTCCTTCTGGATCGTACCTCGCCTTAAGTCTTAATGTCTTCGTTGGTCGTTTGACCAAAGGAAGAGTGTTTAAGTCGTCTCCTTCTGGATCGTACCTCGCCTTAATGTCTTAATGTCTTCGTTGGTCGTTTGGAGCCAAAGGAAGAGTGTTTAAGTCGTCTCCTTCTGGATCGTACCTCGCCTTAAAGTCTTAATGTCTTCGTTGGTCGTTTGGAGCCAAAGAAAGAGTGTTTAAGTCGTCTCCTTCTGGATCGTACCTCGTCTTAAAGCCTTAATGTCTTCGTTGGTCGTTTGGAGCCAAAGGAAGAGTGTTTAAGTCGTCTCCTTCTGGATCGTACCTCGTCTTAAAGCCTTAATGTCTTCGTTGGTCGTTTGGAGCCAAAGGAAGAGTGTTTAAGTCGTCTCCTTCTGGATCGTACCTCGTCTTAAAGCTTAATGTCTTCGTTGGTCGTTTGGAGCCAAAGGAAGAGTGTTTAAGTCGTCTCCTTCTGGATCGTACCTCGTCTTAAAGCCTTAATGTCTTCGTTGGTCGTTTGGAGCCAAAGGAAGAGTGTTTAAGTCGTCTCCTTCTGGATCGTACCTCGTCTTAAAGTCTTAATGACTTCGTTGGTCGTTTGAAGCCAAAGAAAGAGTGTTTAAGTCGTCTCCTTCTGGATCGTACCTCGCCTTAAAGTCTTAATGTCTTCGTTGGTCGTTTGGAGCCAAAGAAAGAGTGTTTAAGTCGTCTCCTTCTGGATCGTACCTCGTCTTAAAGCCTTAATGTCTTCGTTGGTCGTTTGAGCCAAAGGAAGAGTGTTTAAGTCGTCTCCTTCTGGATCGTACCTCGTCTTAAAGCCTTAATGTCTTCGTTGGTCGTTTGGAGCCAAAGGAAGAGTGTTTAAGTCGTCTCCTTCTGGATCGTACCTCGCTTAAAGTCTTAATGCTTCGTTGGTCGTTTGAAGCCAAAGGAAGAGTGTTTAAGTCGTCTCCTTCTGGATCGTACCTCGCCTTAAAGTCTTAATGTCTTCGTTGGTCGTTTGGAGCTAAAGGAAGAGTGTTTAAGTCGTCTCCTTCTGGATCGTACCTCGCCTTAAAGTCTTAATGTCTTCGTTGGTCGTTTGGAGCCAAAGGAAGAGTGTTTAAGTCGTCTCCTTCTGGATCGTACCTCGCCTTAAAGTCTTAATGTCTTCGTTGGTCGTTTGGAGCTAAAGGAAGAGTGTTTAAGTCGTCTCCTTCTGGATCGTACCTCGCCTTAAAGCCTTAATGTCTTCGTTGGTCGTTTGGAGCCAAAGGAAGAGTGTTTAAGTCGTCTCCTTCTGGATCGTACCTCGCCTTAAAGCCTTAATGTCTTCGTTGGTCGTTTGGAGCCAAAGGAAGAGTGTTTAAGTCATCTCCTTCTGGATCGTCCCTCGCCTTAAAGCCTTAATGTCTTCGTTGGTCGTTTGGAGCAAAGGAAGAGTGTTTAAGTCGTCTCCTTCTGGATCGTACCTCGCCTTAAAGCCTTAATGTCTTCGTTGGTCGTTTGAAGCCAAAGGAAGAGTGTTTAAGTCGTCTCCTTCTGGATCGTACCTCGCCTTAAAGCCTTAATGTCTTCGTTGGTCGTTTGGAGCCAAAGGAAGAGTGTTTAAGTCGTCTCTTCTGGATCGTACCTCGTCTTAAAGCCTTAATGTCTTCGTTGGTCGTTTGGAGCCAAAGGAAGAGTGTTTAAGTCGTCTCCTTCTGGATCGTACCTCGTCTTAAAGCCTTAATGTCTTCGTTGGTCGTTTGGAGCTAAAGGAAGAGTGTTTAAGTCGTCTCCTTCTGGATCGTACTCGCCTTAAAGCCTTAATGTCTTCGTTGGTCGTTTGGAGCAAAGGAAGAGTGTTTAAGTCGTCTCCTTCTGGATCGTACCTCGCCTTAAAGCCTTAATGTCTTCGTTGGTCGTTTGAGATAAAGGAAGAGTGTTTAAGTCGTCTCCTTCTGGATCGTACCTCGCCTTAAAGTCTTAATGTCTTCGTTGGTCGTTTAGAACCAAAGGAAGAGTGTTTAAGTCGTCTCCTGGAGCACGCTGCATTATTAAAGAGCAGTTATTAAAGCCGTACGTGAGTCCGCAGAGGGATCGATGGCTTTGATGGAAGCACTTACTGTAAACGGCGCTGACAGACGCTCCAGATGAAGACCGTCGTGGGCCGTAAAGGAAGAGCATAAACAGCTAATGCGCCGCGTTTCCCCAGAGCTCTCACTCTTCCAGCTCTGCCTGCGTCTGGAAAACTCACTCAGGGACGAAAAAGAACAATCTGAACAACAGACACAACAGGGTTTTGGACATCGAAATAGGACTTTAGTCCTTTATGGATTAAATGAACATTATTGTGTCTGTTTTATGGTTCTAGACCAGTGGTTCCCAAAGTGGGGGTCATAAGTAAGGCCCGACCAATATATATCGGGCCGATATTTGGGGATTTTTAATATCGGCCGATATCTTCTGATATTTTGCAAAAGACCACATTATTTTCAAATGTCGTCAAAATCTTTCCTCAATTTTTTTTTCCAAATTCTTTTTTTTTTTTTAATAAATCCTAATTTTTTTTCAATCTTTTTTTGCATTTTTTAGTAAAAATGTTTTCTATTATTTTCCCCACATTTCCAAAAGGTCAAAACGCTGAATATTGGACTAGGTGGGCCTATCCACACAAAACAAAAACTGTCCCAAAGTCCAGCGTCTTCTCTCTCAGCACAGATGAACTAAGGTCTCATAACGGCGTCCGAAAGTGGAGACGAGATTCAGATTAAGATCAATGTGGCAGATTTGTCTGATTACGGAAACATTTGGACATTTGGAGTGGTATCGTTTCTATAAGACTTCAGACGTTGTGATCCTGTTTTCCTGTGGATCCTTCAGCTCTGTCTCTGTGTCTTTTGCAGTTCAGAAGAGTGGAACAAAGTGAGTAAGAGTGAGCGTGAGAAGCTGGGCGTCACGGTGCAGGACGACGGAGAGTTCTGGTGAGACCTGTTCCACTCACAGCGTCCGTACGTCACGCAGCGGTCGGTTAGTTTAATGACAGCAGGAGGGACACAGACGAAACATGCAGTCAAGAAAAGGAAAAGTATTAAAAGTCCTTTATTCTAACATGGACAAAAGATCTGAAATCTAAAAGGAGTTTCTCACAAACAGATTCATCATGAAACGTGAGTTAAATCAAAGCTCCTCACAAACAGGTTCCTCCTCTGCCGCAGGATGACCTTCGACGATTACTGCCAGTACTTCACGGACCTGATCCTGTGTCGCCTCATCAACACGTCGTACCTGAGCATCCACAAAACCTGGGAGGAGGAGGTGATGAGAGGCAGCTGGAGCCACCGCCACGACCCGCTGCGTAACCGCGCCGGAGGCTGCATCAACCACAAGAACACCTTCCTGCAGAACCCCAGGTCAGTCTGACCACTAGGCCACCCTCCCCCAGGTCAGTCTGACCACTAGGCCACCCTCCCCCAGGTCAGTCAAACCACTAGGCCACCCTCCTGCTGAACCCCCAGGTCAGTCTAACAGCTAGGCCACCCTCCCCCAGGTCAGTCTGACCACTAGGCCACCCTCCCCCAGGTCAGTCTGACCACTAGGCCACCCTCCCCCAGGTCAGTCTGACCACTAGACCACCCTCCTGCTGAACCCCCAGGTCAGCCTGACCACTAGACCACCCTCCCCCAGAACCCCCAGGTCAGTCTTACCACTAGACCACCCTCCTGCTGAACCCCCAGGTCAGTCTGACCACTAGACCACCCTCCTGCTGAACCCCCAGGTCAGTCTAACAGCTAGGCCACCCTCCCCCAGGTCAGTCTGACCACTAGGCCACCCTCCCCCAGGTCAGTCAAACCACTAGGCCACCCTCCTGTTGAACCCCCAGGTCAGTCTGACCACTAGGCCACCCTCCCCCAGGTCAGTCAAACCACTAGGCCACCCTCCTGCTGAACCCCCAGGTCAGTCTAACAGCTAGGCCACCCTCCCCCAGGTCAGTCTGACCACTAGGCCACCCTCCCCCAGAACCCCCAGGTCAGACTAACCACTAGGCCACCCTCCTCCAATGTGTTATAACAGTGTTATATATGTAACAAAGTGTAAATATCATGAGGTTAAAATGGAAACCGTTTCACACATATGCTGCTCTACTGCGCATACGTGCTGTAATCCCTCTGGTGTGTTGGTATTGTGTATGTTTGTGTTGCAGTACTTGTGTCTGTTGTGTTGCAGTACTTGTGTCATGTTTGTGTTGCAGTACTTGTGTCATGTTTGTGTTGCAGTACTTGTGTCATGTTTGTGTGCAGTACTTTTATCTTGTATTTTCCAGTACGTGTTCGATGTGAAGAAGGTGGAGGACGAGGTGCTCATCTGTTTACAGCAGAATGAGAAGAGAGCCACTCCCAAAGAGGGCAAGTCGGAAAACCTGGCCATCGGCTTCGACATCCACCGGGTAACCATGACGACCATGATGACCATGACGAATACGACGACTGTTCCTGGTCTAAAACATGGACGAATTTAGCTTTTCCTTAGTTACAATGTACGAAAATTGGAGAAAAAACATTTAAAAAACATTTAGGAAAAAATCAGAATAAAATAATTACTAATTTGACAATGTGGAGGGAAAAAAATTTGAAAACTTGTTTTGAAAACTTGTTTTTTCTGCCCTTAATTAATGGAAGTTTCTTGGTTGTTTCACCTCAAATAAATGATAAAAATACAAAAGAAATGAAATGGAAGGAAAAGGAATAAATTAACATTATAAATTTGTTTTCTGGTTCTAGATGACAAATATTGTAGTATCTGTATCGGAAAAAATATCATTCAGGTATCAGTATCGTAAACCAAGTATCTTTAAAGTACAAGTTTTAGAATCTGTGACTAAAATGAGCCTAAACTAAAGTAAAAGTAGATAAACTGTGACTAAAACCTGCAGATGTTTCATTCTGTGTTTTTTTCATCCTCCCGTCCTGCAGGTGGAGCTGAACCGGAAGTACCGCATGCACACAGCGCAGCAGAAGGTGGCCGGCTCCATCTACATCAACTCTCGCTGCGTGTTTCTCAGGAAGGAGCTGAAGGAGGGTCGATACGTCATCATCCCCACGACCTTCGAGCCCGGGCAACAGGGCGACTTCCTGCTGCGCGTCTTCACTGATGTGCCTTCAGACTGCAAGTAAAACTCTCACGCACACGCACTGCACGAGCACCGCACACGCACCGTACACGCACCCGTACACGCACCGCACGCACACCGCACACGCACCGCACATGACAAAAAGATGCAGAAAAAGTGTCAAACTACCGACAAAAATACGACAACAAAAGCAACGACAGCACAGCAACAAAGCAAGGAAAAATCTCAGATCAGTTTGGAGGTCTTAGCTTTCAAATGAGGCGTTACACTGGCCTATAAGCTGTAAGCTCCACTTGAGCTTTTAGATTTGGGTAAAGCTGAACTGGAGAAAATGTGCTAGAGTTAAGGCGGGGTCAGAAATATGTAAAAATGTGCTGCAAACATTTACATCGCTTTAATCGCTCAAAAATATAATAACAGACGGAAAAAGGGCAGAACTAAAAAACACTTTCTGCCAGTTTTTCCAAATGTTTTGCCCATTTTTCTCCATTTCTTGACACTGGAGGTAAACTCGATATCGTAAATTTGCAAATCTTCCAAACAATGTTCTTATTTTATTTATTTCTTTGACAGGGCCAGTATAAGAACTCAGTGGCCGATGTTTTGTACATAAGGCATTTAACCCATTGGCTAATGTGCAGCGCCCGATCATATTGAATCATTTCAATATGAGCTTATACAGGATATCTTGTCCAGCTCTGATCGATGTTGTGGTTTAAGTGCTACCTGGAGGAAAAGTGCTGAATCCAAATGACTTGGGAGTGCCTCAAGAGTCAGTTCTTGGACCGCTGCTGTTTCAGTGTATATCAGGGGTGGGGAACCTCCGGCCTCAGGCTTTTTTCATGTTTAATATAGTGTATCTGTGAAAGAGTTTGTGCTGTGTGTGTTGTTAAATGTTTGTGGTGTTTGTGCTGCAGGGAGCTGTGTCTGGACGAGCCGCCGCAGACGTGCTGGACGGGGATGTGCGGTTACCCTCAGCTCGTCACTCAGGTCCACGTTATCAGCTCGGACGGGCTGCAGGGGCCGGACACTAACGGAGGTCAGCGACACGTTCACGCTCCACAAACCGCTCTGAGGCCTTTGACATGAAATTAACCAAAGATTTAAGAAACACATTTAAGAAATACAAGAGAATACAGTGGGAGGAAAAAGTGAGTGCACCATTTGGAATTTCTTACATGGTCTGATCTTTATTAAAATCACAGGAATTAGTAAACAGTGTTTAAACTAAGACCACCCAAACATTTACATGATTTTTTATTTTAGGCAGAAATGTAAGAAATTTCAAACTCACTTTTTCCTCCCACTGTAGGTGAGCAAAGCACTCTGCGTAAAGAGCCATTTCTCCTCCCCAAATCAAAAGTGGAACCTAGGTGCATTTCTTTTGCCTGTAGCTCACGCAGTGAAGAAAATTTCAGCCAAAGTATAAAGAAAATATTCATTTATTGAGGCATAAGGACTTGTGCATGTTTTAAACATTAGACGGAACTCTGGCAGGTTTTGAGCAGGATTAGAGACTTTGCAAAAGACTCATGCTCATTTGACCTAGCTAATGTGGCACCCTAGGCAAGATTGAAGGACCAGGGAGGAGTCGTTTTAAACTTTTCAACACAAAAGTCTCTATCACTTTCTGCTCCTGTTACTCTCTGTTCCAAAGTTATGCTTGAAAGTCGGCTGTTGTAGATGTTTAGATGGCGAGAGGATGGACCCCATGGGGTTCAAAAATCACATTTGAACAAATCAGTAAAACCAGAGGAAAGACAAACCTGCTCTGTCGACTATTGGCTTCTTTAGATTCTGTGGGGAAATGCTCCTTCACCACAGAGGAACACAGAAGCAGACGTCAAATGAAAATAATGACATGACTGGACTATTTTTGCTGCATACATTTCTCAAAATATTAGTTTAAAAGTCATTTAGCTGCAGTTTTTGGCTTATCTTTTACTCTTGTTGCTTTAGATCATTGACATTTCCCTCATTCCTCTGTTTCATGACATTATCTTGTAAAAGCATTCCATTATTGTTCTGCGCTGCCCCCTGGTGGCCAGTAGGTGACAGTCCAACCCCTTAATGCAGTTACAAATGTATTTACTTTCTTTATTTCATGTGAATATTATTATTATATATAAAGCTGTTTGTGGGCTATTATTGAAATGTCAAACTAAATGTATATATTTTTTTAAATTCCAGGCCTCAAAATAAGTCAAATACTATGAACCCAGTAAATGACAATCTAATAAAAACAAAGGGGAAACTGAAGCAGCTGCAGACAGCGTGTGTTAGAGCGCCCTCTGCTGGCAGTTGGGGCACAGCGCAGGTCTGAGATTCCAGTGGACTTTTCCCTGAAACAATAATGTCCTTATCACGATGAGACGTATGTTCCAGACGTGAGCTCAGTCTGTGGACTCGTACGCCATCATCACGTGTGTTTTCTCTACAGCCGTGGACCCGTACGCCATCATCACGTGTGTTTTGTCTCTACCCGTACGCCATCATCACGTGTGTTTTGTCTCTACAGCCGTGGACCCGTACGCCATCATCACGTGTGTTTTGTCTCTACAGCCGTGGACCCGTACGCCATCATCACGTGTGTTTTGTCTCTACAGCCGTGGACCCGTACGCCATCATCATCACGTGTGTTTTGTCTCTACAGCCGTGGACTCGTACGCCATCATCACGTGTGTTTTGTCTCTACAGCCGTGGACCCGTACGCCATCATCACGTGTGAAGGCGAGCGTGTGCGGTCGCCGGTTCAGAAGGACACGCGCTGCCCCAACTTCGACATCAAAGGCGTCTTCTATCGCAAAAAACCCAAGGAGGCCATCCACATCGAGGTGAGTCACTCGTCAGGTACGGAACGTTTTCTGATTGTTTTGGTGGAACTTCTGCTCTAAATAAGTGGAATTCTTGAGTAAAATTATACAAAGACGACATTCCTCTGCTCAAATCCTGACAGTCTCCTACATTTATATGGGTGCTTGACGTGAAAGCGGTTATTGAAGTTCGCCCTAACAGAAGGTTCTATCAGGGCAGATCTCCATAACCTGCTCTGGACCAGGTTTAGTTCCAGCTCTTTGACCAATCAGAGAAGAGGATCCTCTGTGGTTACGGAGGGGGAGGAGCAGAGGGAAGAGCAGGAAGCTCGGTGATTATGAAGTGCGAGACTTATCTGCAAATCTCGTGCCATGAACTTCAGAGCCTCTCACCTGCCTGAAGACTCAAAGTGCTCAGGAAGTCCATATCAAAATTATTTTTTGGGGGGAAGGTGCTCTTTGGTGTTTGGGGAATAGAGAAAATATAAACAAGCCAAGAACTTTGTTTTTCTCAGTTGTTTGAGACAAGTAGGAGACTCGAGTTGCCACTGGTCACAGAGATGTCTCTGAGACGTCTCCTGGAGATAAGACGAGTCTCCAGGTCTCTGTGAAAACAAACAGCTTAGATTTTAGGGGAGTCAGACTCCATGTGGGCGTGGTCTACAGCAGCTGTGGCAATGTCGTCCTCAACCTGTGAGACGTTTCTGTAACGTCCCTGCAAAGAAGATCTCAAAGAGTCGCCACGCTTGAGACTGCGCAGACCTCTCGGAGACTCCGCTGAAATTGAACCTGTTGGTTTTTCCTCTCCTGGAGCCTCCACCTTAACGTGGTGGAGGGTTTGACCTGAATGATCCTGGAGCCTCCACCTTAACGTGGTGGAGGGTTTGACCTGAATGATCCTGGAGCTCTATTGTCGGGGGCTTGGTGCCCTGGTAGGGTCTCCCAGGGCAAACAGGTCCTAGGTGACGGGTCCATGGGCGTCGGAACCATTCATTGTGAGGGGACGTGTCCCCCCACTTTTGAAAAGTGGTTGTTTGGTCCCCTCCACTTTCACAACCTGAATTTAATTACTTTACATTTACTAGTTTAGACTGGACCTTTTCAATAGGCTCCCGAGGGCAAACAAATATGACCCGCGCCTTATTTTCCATAAAAACATTATTGTTGGCATTATCTGCGCCAGTATCACGTCGCTCCGCGGCGCATACTGTACGCTCCGCTTTGCGTAGCTGTGTTCATGCAGCTCCGCCTCCATCACCTCAGAGCGGCTGAAATGTAAACATGTCTCTGTAAACCACTGAAAAACAGCTAAAGTGAGAATACTGGAGACTTATTGTTGGACGGACTGACAGATTTGACCAAATCAAAGCACAAGGACACTCGTGCATCATGTCTTCGGAGTTTTTCTCGGATTATCACATGGAGGAGCAGGACTTTTCGCGGTCCTCGGCAGGTGGACAGAGTGTTTGCCTGTCTTCATCAGTACAAAGGGCCTGACCAGTAACTTTAAGGTAAGGAACATCAGTTTTGGATGCGTTTGTAAAGCGAGTGATGAAACTGATGTAGCGTGAGTTTGGGGAACTGCACCGGGCTAGCACGAGTGTTCAGCCGGTCAATACGCCTGTTAACTTCGCTGTCTGGAGTCTAACTTAACCAAATAATATCTGAATTATTCATTAACTGATAAATGTTTGCCTCCTTTACCCCTTGACTCAATTGTATTTGCGTTTGTGGGAAATGTGAAGATACAAGCGTTGAGATGTGTCTTTGCGATGGCAGGAGTTAACGGGTGTGGCTGAATCTGAATATATGTGGATGCAAACACGAGCGCGCCATCTCATAAGAACGTTTAATTCACTGAGTTTTTCACAAAGCGTCATAAAGCCAGGGCTGGACAGGAGAACAGAGGCTCCACGTGTTGGGTTATCCGCCCTATATGTCCACCCAGCTGTGAGGAGGTGCGCTGCTGAGCTGATCGAGTCTCTCATGTTTTCCTGAAGTAGCGCCTATTTGGATGTAGTCCCGCTAAAGCCCTAACATTGCCCTGTTTTTGCCCTGACCTTGTCCCACTGTAGTTCTTAATTTTATGAAGTCGACCTCAGAGAACCCCCCCCCCTCCCATTTTTGAAATGTGTCCCCCCCACTTTCAAACGCTTCCGACGCCGCTGGACGGGTCAGACAAGAGACCAACAGGCCCGGTTAGAACCATGAGGCCGTCCTTCTGTGGACCCACCACCTGCAGGGGGCGCTATAGGGGCTGGTGCAGCTCCAACAGCTGCCCCACGACCCGGCAACGGACAAGTGGAAGAAAATGGATGGATGGATGGATGGGTTTCACCAAGACCTGGAGACTCGCCTTATGGCTTAGGAGACGTCTCAGATACATCTCTGTGACCAGCGGCAACTCGAGTCTCCAACTAAAAGTAACAAAGTAAAAGGTGAGTGAGCGCAGCTGTGGGTTCAGATTGTGCTCTTCAAGGGTCCATATGCTAAAAGTAAAAATCCTTTATTTTACGAGGGACAATAAAGGATTTTACTTTTATAAGTCGGCTGTGCCTCGGACCTCCTTTCTCCTTTCATTAGTCTCCAACCAGTCTCTAGGCAGGTGCACAATCAGTCCGAGTCTTGGAGACGTTGCAAAGACTGTCAGTCACAGCAGTGTCTGAAACGTCTCCACGACTCTCTCCTGACACTGACCTCTGTCCTCCTCTCTTTCTCCTCCTCAGATCTACAACCGGAACATGATCATGGACACCTTCCTGGGTCAGGTGGTCGTCTTCAGTGACCCCAACGAGCGGCAGGAGCAGCACACCCTCCACCTGCGGGACAGGGGGAACCGGCAGGACAGCGACCTGCCCGGGACGGTGACCGTGCGGCTGTGCAGCTCCACCACACTCACACACATCTGAGGGACATCTGAGGGACATCTGAGGGACATCTCTGCTTCATCTGAGGGACATCTGCAGCTCCACCACGCTCACACACATCTGAAGGCAAGCTTTCTGACGATCCTCTGGCTGATATCTCGACAAAATCTCGCCAACAGTCATCCACTCCTGCAGCAACATCTGTTCAACGTCCCACAAACGTCTCTCCATCTTCGACCAAGAACAACAAGCTTCTGGACGACGTCTCCACAGCCTCTCACCATCTTCTCACCAACGTCTCAGCCACATCTGAACGTCTACAGCGTCTACACAACGTCTACGTCTTTCTGACCGACACCAGAAGAGCGTTTCATCTCCGACGTTTGACCAATCTGTGAGCAGGTTCTTCTGGCCTTCATCAGGAGAACGTCTCGTCCAAGTGTCTTCTCCAAACGTCGTCGTCCTTGTCCAGCCGCTCGTTCAGACGACGACGCGACAGAACGGACACAGAAGAATGACCTGGATTCAGTCTTTTATTTTGGAACAAGTTCAGGTTATTTTGAGCTTTTTCCCCAAATCATTTCAAGCTCAGAACGACGTCAGTGAACGAGAAAATGGAGTTTAAAGTAAAATCCACATTTTAAAAACTAAAAACTAAAAAACAAGCTTTACAAAAGTTTCATTGGAAAATAAAGGCGAGACGCTGCAGATGAACAGAAACTTCTGCTGTAGAAAGACAGAAATATGAGGTCTTGTTTTCATATAAAGATAAAGCCAAAATATTTTCAGCCACAAAATCTCATGCTAATGTTAACGGCAAATGCTAACAGAAATATGCTAATGCTAAAATGCTAACGGTAACATACTAATGCTAATGACAAATGCTAATGCTAACGTCAACATGCTTATGTTAATAGCAGCATGCTATCTAACGGCTAATTTAACGTCAACATACTAATTTTAACATCAATATGCTAATGCTAACAGTAAATGCTAATGCTAACATAAATATGCTAATGCTAACATGCTAATGCTAACGGAATCATGCTAATGCTAACAAAAAATGCTAATGCTAACGTCAACATACTAATGTTAACATCAAATGCTAATGCTAACATAAATATGCTAATGCTAACGGCAGCTAATCAAAGCCGGGACAGAAACTATGACAGAATCACCTAAAGTAATAAAATAAAATCGGCCAGTGCTGGAGCGGCCAAGTGTTTTTACAGGATTATAACCAGACATTTGGAAAAATGGCCAAAACAATTGGTCAAAAATATCGGCATCGGCCTCAGAAAAAAACCCTCGGTCACATTTCAAAGCTCAATAAACCAGGCAGGAATCAGATACTTAAAAAAGCTTCCAAATGTAAAGTGTGGAGTCTGTAGGAGCAACTAAAGTGGAGATTTGGTTTCAACAATATAAAGTTTCCCAGATAACTCTTTTGAGAATCGTCAGAGCATTTATTGTTTCCAGGTGAGAGTTTATGTTTGTGTGAAAAGGTTTTGCTGCAGCGTCTCGCCTTAAAATGACTCAAAGTTTGTTTCCAGGATTAAAAAGCGTCTCATGAATATATAATGAGAAATAAACATCACGTTTCTGTCGCCGTCGTCTCCAAACTCCGTGACTTTCATTTCTTCGTCATCTCATTCGACTTCACCGATCGTCTGTAAACCTCGGAGTTTCAGAATCCGCCGAGAACAGGCCGTTTTCTCGAAGCCAAACAAACAGAGAAACTTCGCCAGAGGTTCACAGCAAAAGAGACGCTTTTTAAAAATCTACAAACATAAGGGAATCGTTTGGATCCAGTCGGAGTCCAACCAGAACTTTTGCCAAAAACATTTTTCGTTACCTGCTTTATTTTGAAAGTGTCTTGCCTTTACGGGCCATGTTCAAAGTCTCTGCAAAACTGCGTCTTTTATTAGTGCTTCAAATGAGCGTGAAGCGCCAGATGTGGAGCTAACGGATCAAATCACAGTAATATAAAGAAGACAGTTCGCAAGTCGGCGAGTCCAGGGAGACTTTTCAGAGTCCGTTAGCATTAGCCTTAAACATCGCAGATTCTGAACGATCCAGTATCGTCAAAAATGTAACGATGCTCGATCTGAAAGCAGAGCACTGGGAGGAAACCTTCGCAGAAACAAAGAGAACCTGCAAACTCCACCGAAAAGTCTCATCTGGACACGAACCTGGGACTCTTTATGAAGCGAGAGGCTAACCACTGCGCCGCCGAGCCGTCAATACAGGAAAACAGAGCTCACAAGCTAGGGATGCACCGATCCGATACTGGTGTTGGATATCGGAGCCGATACTAAAAAAAATACGATATCGGGTATCGGCTACAAATATCCGATACTGAATCGATTTAGTGCCGAAAAGTCCAGTGATCCTTGTTAACTCAAAACTGATAATTGATCTGTAAGATTTTATTGATCTTAAAATGGAGAAAAGACGAACGTTCACTTTTTCACTCACTTCACTTCACCACTTTTAAGAAAGTGTCTTGGTATCGGTTAGTATCGGATATCGGCCCAGGATCGGCAGCTGGATCGGTGCATCTCTATTACAAACACTCTCTGTGCGCTCAGACGAAGCTCCAACAAATGACACGTGTGTGAAACAAGAGAAAGAGGAAAGTAACAAGAAAACAGGAGTTTGGCTTCAAGGAAACGGCCCTGTTCAGGAAATCTAAAGTCATTCACGATTTAGGAAAGGAATTCATAGAGAAGGAGGAATTTAATCGAAGAAAATCCATCTTGAAACACTCAAGCGGTTCCTTTGTACATGTTGTGCATCGCCCCGTGAGTGATGAACCGGACGTCTCCGTGCATGTGCCAATGTTTCTAAGGGCTATGCATTGCCTTAAGGCTGGCTCTGTCGCCCTCTGCTGGGCACAGGCGTTATGTTCGAGCTTCAGCATCAGCACAGCCTCTGATCCACTTCCTTTAAAGTCACTGAGACTCACTCCGCACCGTCCTCCACCGGAAACCGTCTCGGAAAAAGACCCTCGAGGAAACCGTCCCGGACCCTCTGCCCTTGAGGAAACCGTCCTGGACCCTCTGCCCTTGAGGGAACCGTCCTGGACCCTCTGCCCTTGAGGGAACCGTCCCGGACCCTCTGCCCTTGAGGAAACCGTCCCGGACCCTCTGCCCTCCAGGAAACCATGGCTCCGTCTGAAGCTGAGGCTCACTCCTGCGTCCGAGCGCATGCCCCGCCGCTCCCCACGTGGTACCGTGGACTCCTCCCCTCCTCCCGCCGGCGCCGCCTGACCCGCTTAGTGCCGGCTGCTATGGACGATGCTCAAACTGCATGGCTTCCGAACAGAGTGTTTGCCTGCGCTGCCGCCCCGTCGTAGCTTAGCAGCCGGTGCCGCTCCTCCTCCTCCTCCACGTTTAATCAGCGGCGTCTTCAAGTGCTTTACGGGACCAAAGACGAGCCAGGCCCCGCCCCCTGGACGCCACTGCCTGACGCTCCCTCTGCGGACGGACCAGGGTTCACTCTGCTCCGGCTAAAGCTAAACGCTTCTTAACTGTTTGTTTCTATCATTTCATTAAGTGTCCTTATTCTGATTTCCAGTCGTTTAAGAATCTGTGATTTAAACAGTGGTTCCCAACCCGGGGTCCAGGGCCTCACCATGAGCTTTACTTGAGCAGTAACTCCCGGGATCCACATTCTCCGTGTTCGCCCTGCAGCAAATACAACACTATTTTAATTACTGAGAAACGTTCCACATCGTCCTGTCCGCTCCGTTCATTTAACATTTTAGAATTAAATTACTCCAAATACAGTTTCCAAACCGATCCCTCATGTAGGTCGTACATTAGAGCAGGGGGGGGCGATTCATTCTCATAAGGGCCACATAAGAAGCCTGAATTGAGTCGGAGCCGCACCAACAATAAGTCGAACTTATTCTCCAACTTTATCCTATTGTACATTACAGTAAATAGTGTATTTTGAATATCTGATACTGGTATTTAGTAGGACTATTATTGTCTGTAAACATTTATCCATATCAAGCCAAGGACGCGCATGTGTGAGCATCGTTATTTAGGTTAATCAACTTGTTATACTCGTTAACTTCTACCATTAGGGTCTCCAAGTCAATTTCCCTAGGGGCCAAAAGGGGGAGTGCATAAACAAAAGCTCCAAAATAATGTTTTGATTGGGAAAATACTATTGAGCAAACTTTTTTCAATAAATGAATAATAATGAGCCTGACAGGACTGTAGCCAATCCTGATCTATCATGCCAGTGCCCTCTGCTGGACTTCGGAAGGAATTCTTTCCTTCTATTTTTATTTAAACACCCCCTAGTGGCTGGAATGAGCATTCTGGTAATTTCTTTAAAAAATCACAACTCTGCAAAGGAATGAGCTGGAGACTTACTTTTTCTTTTTTGACATACTCAGGAATTTATGCCCTACACGTCGTGGGCCGGGTTTAATCATCCTGGTTTTGAGAAATCTTCCCCATGTCCCCGTGAGTTTATGTAAAACCAGTGATTTGTCCCAGGTGTCCCGGCTGTTCACCAGAGCCACGCCCAAGGATCTGTTTTTGTCCCAGTTTTGAACGTAGAAAGTGTGGTCACCTTAGCCTCGGCTCTTGGTCTTTAAACTTGCCAAACCGCAGGAGTTCGTTATCACTTTAGGACAAATACAATCACGCGACCGGATTAAGCTTTTATTAAACTCTGTTCATGGAGCGAACAGGCGGAGGATGTGGAGTCTAAGTCAGAGGAATTAGATAAAACAGTGTAAATTCAGACATTTGTGGGGAAACTGATTTCTTGCATTCGTGGCGTTAAATAGTATTTGAGCGTTAAATGTGACTTGTCTCTAAGTGTCGCTGAGGACAAAGGTTGGGAGCCACTTGTTTCAGCTCTTCTGTAGATTCATCCTTTCAGCTCTTTGGTTCTGGAGCCGAGGGAGAACCCTGTGAGAACGCGAGGCTTAGGGTGTGGGTTTATTTGGAACAGAGGCCAGACGAACTGAAGACCTCTGCCTCCTGGTCTTTGGAGGTCAGACAGACGGACCTTTGAAGAGCCTACAGCCTAAAGGAGGACTCTTTGCTTTGTTATCGTTGTTTTTGTGGGAGCTGATTGCTGTCAGCGCTGGAGCCAAAGGTCCCTGGTTTTGAACATTTGTAGAAACTCTGGTGCCGTTACTGTCACTTTACTAATGCTCCACAATCGTCCAAAGAATCTGTCTCTTCCTTTTTAAAGCGTTTGGACATAAGTAAGTTAGCTGCAGAGGCTGCGTTCACCATTTTCTAGAATGTCGTGTTTTCTGTCGTCGAGAGAAACAAATGTTTCCCCGATCGATAAACCTGCCACATTCATAATATTGTCTCCACTTTCCGACGCCTTTATGAGACAGTCATGTGACCTCATCTGTGCTCAGAGAAGACGCTGGACTTTAGGACAGTTTTTGTTTCATGTGGAAAAGTCCAGCTGTTAAAGAGACATTAACCAGAAACCAAGTCCGACATTCAGCGTTTTGACCATTTTCAAAATGTGGGAAAAAATTAGGAAAAAAGTGTCAAAATAAATTGGAAAAAATTACCAAAAAATGGGATATAATTTATTACAAATTGGGGAAACATGTATAAAGAATGATAATTGGAAAAACAATTGGAGGGGTATTTTTTTTTTTTACAAAGTTCAGAAGAAATTTGGTTAAAAAAAAATGCTGTCCTTTCATCGTTCCGAATATTGTCTCCACTTTCCGACGCCTTTACGAGACAGTCATGTGACCTCATCTGTGCTGAGAGAAGACGCTGGACTTTAGGACAGTTTTTGTTTCAGCCATAACCAGAGCTGGGGACATTTTTCTGCGGTGCTTTAACGATACTGGGTTTACGATACCGATATTTGAACCATAGTCTTTCCTAGGGATGGATTGATCCGGAGCCGACACCAGTTTTTGCTCTGACCGCTTTAGAAACACAACTCTCACTAAACGAAGTGTCCACGCTGAGGCTCATTTTGAAGCTTAGACCCTGGAGAATAGTTTGAGTTAGTTTTAACATATTTTTGAAAAAAGTTAATGTCAACTGGATCAGAAACCATGATTGGATTAGTCATAAATGAACCACAGCAGTCAGTGGCCAAGTGTTTGTGTTTTAGTTCATGAACTTGTGTTTAAATTAGGGCCGGGACTCGATTAAAAAAATAATCTAATTAATTAGAGGCTTTGTAATTAATTAATCGAAATTAATCGCATATAAATATTTGACCTGAGAACAGAGAAGTAAGTTTTTTCATAAGGATTTTTAGTATAACATTGAATAATGACTGAATACATGAGCTTAAGCAACAAAATATTGTTTATTTTTGTTCAACCGAGTCCAACAGACCAGTGCAATATTGACATTAATTGTGCGTCTGCAGGAAAAAGGAAACTGAAGTGTGGAAAGCAAAGTGTGATTCATTTCGATTAATATTTTTAATCGCACTAAACCTCATGTAATTAATTAATCGCAATTAATCGAAAAAAGTCCCGGCCCTAGTTTTAACATATTAGTTTTGCACAAGTTGTGTTGATCAGATCAGTTTATGTGAGTTGTTCATATTAATGTGACCTAAATGGCCGGTCATGTGTTCAGTTATTCTTGTTTAATGTTTTTTCCATTAGTTTATTAATAGATAGAAATAATGGGACCAACGTTTTCACTCATAGGAGCCACTTTAAAGAAAGTCTCTTGGTATCGGTCATTATCGGATATCGGCCGATACTCAAACCCCAGGATCGGTATCGGTAGTTATCAAAAGCAAAACAGCTGGATCGGTGCATCTCTAGTCTTTTTGATACTAAAATATGTATCATCTAGAACCAGAAAACGTCTCTTCCTTTAGTCCTGTCCCTGAACCTGAAGCATCAAAACCTGGATCTAAAGAAATGTTTCTTTTGGTTCCTGCTTTTCGCACCGACTCTTGAGCTAAAGGTGAACGCAGCCTTTTAGGAACATGATGTAAGAGAATCTTTAAAGAACTGCTTTGCTTCCATCGCTGACAGACTCCGCTCCCGGACTTTTCCAAGTGCAATATCATCGCAGAGACTTCAGTTCATCTGGAATACGTGTGTCTTAAGTCCCGTCGTGTTGAAACCATGTATTATCATTTCTTTCTGTTGAATGTACGACGGCTTCTCTTCACCATCGTCCCGTTTCCCGACCTGAACCGTGTCCTTGCATGGATTCTTTTCCGTCCACGGCCTTGTATCGAGCTGTTCTTACTATATCTTTTTACTCTCTTGGAAATGCCAGTGGAAGCTCAGCATGCCGCGGCCCGCAGTGGCGTCTCGTTTTTTGCCTGTAGCATCGGGAAACACCGTCCGCAGCCGTTTAGGTGCTATTTCCCCTCCGTGCGCTTTTCTCTCGTTTCTCGTCTGAAGCTCCGCCCAGCGCTCTGGTACGTGCGGGTCGGGCCACTCCCAGGTCCGCGCTGTATTTCTGCATTTTCAGCCTAATACTGTGAAAAAGCCTCGATGCCTGGGGTTTCATGTAGTGTTCAAAGGACTCGGTGCCAAACGTGAAGACAGTTTATGGTTAAATAATGACGATGTGCCCGGAAACATGAATACAAACGGTATTTTTATATCCAGTGTTACGTTACATGACCCTGATCAGTTACGGTGCAGTACCTAAACAGACCAGTTGGTGGCAGTGAAAGCCGTCACATTTATGAGACACTTTAAACAGATTCTGCAGAGTCGTGTCCGGTTCAGGTCCAGCCGCACTTGGAGACTGTGATTAAACACGTAACACGCGTCGCTATGGGAACCATGAGGACGAGTCTGTTCAGAGGAGCTGTGAGTTTAACCTCTTAACCCCCGCCTTAACCAAGCACATTTTCTCCAGTTCGGCTTTACTCAAATCTAAAAGCTTCTTGAAAAACAGTAACGAAAAACTGAGATGAAAAATGTACTTGTACCTATGGGTTAGATACACAATGGAATAATGTGTATTAGTAGTTTGTAGGAACATAATGTAATAAGACATAACTCTAACACTAAGGGTCTCGTGTCCTGTTACATTATGTTCCTACAAAGTACTAATACACATTATTCCATTGTGTATCTAAGTTATTACACATTGTTACAGAGCACATTACATTGTACTACATGTACTTAGGTACAATGGCTCAGGTTACTGTAAAATAAAGTGATACCAAAACATTTCCAAAAAGTTATGACAAAGTGGCAACAACGTGAGGAAAAAGCTCCATTTAGATGAGTTTTGTAGGTCTTAGCTTTCAAATGAGGCGTTACTCTGGCCTATAGGCTGTGACCTCATGGATTTGGGTAAAGCTGAACTGCAGAAAATGCGGTTACGGCCAAGGCCGGATTTATGCAGGGGCTTACAGGGGCCCCTGGGCATAAGAAGAGAGTTCCCTCTCTTTGCAGACTCCCTCACATGTAAGGCTTAATCAGATGAGTTTGTACCCGAGACTAAACCAGGACTAAACCAGGACTAAACCAGGACTAAACCAGGACTAAACCAGGTCTGAGTCATTGATTTGACACTGGGAAAGAATATGTACCTATTGGTCTGTTAAAATGCATGAGAAAGCACCAAATTGCACCATTAAAATAAAATAATCTCTGTGGGAGGAACCCCAGACCTCCACCAGTCTGGCAGGAGCAAAGGTTCTTCCACGAGGGCCATGGAGCTCAAATTCGTGTCATTATGTTAAACTGTTTTCACAAATTTGTCATTTTTTAAACTAGTACTATGTTTAAGAAGTTACTTCTGTATGTTCAAATTTAAAACATTCATTTATCTTTTCATTGTAGAGAGAGAGAGAAATAAGACAGACAGACATACAGTATATAGGGCCCTGAAAGTACTTTAGTCCCGGGGCCCATTTTACTTAAATCCAGCCCTGGTTACGCCGGGAGTTAAGAGGTTAAAGGATAAACTTTTGACGCCTCTGTGTCTTGGATTTCCCAGTTTTTCAACTCGACACTTGGCATCAACAAACATGACGTTTCCAGAGCGAATGAACCAATGACAAAGCTCCAAAGTCTCAGGTGCTTTGACTCAGTGATGAGTCATGTGATGTATCCGTCCAATGACGAGCGAGACGTGTTTATGAAAGTTCTGCTGGACTTGAACCGGACGTCCCTTCATTCTTCTATGGGACACCTTTAAATGGGAGGTTTATGGAAAGTGTAGTTTTGTTATGAAGGGAAGTTGTGAAACATGGCTTTAGGTTTCACAGCGTTTGGAGTCTGAACATGTGAAGATAAATAACACTGGGCCTCATTCATGAACTTCTTCTTAAGAAACGTCTTAAATCTGTTCTTACGAAGACAGAGGAACCGGCGGCAGATTCACAGCAGGAAAATCCTTCACTCTTGTGTCTGAAGTTGGTGAATCCCGAGTTGGAAGCGTGTGCGTGTCAGGACTAATTAGCATATGTCCCGCCTCTTTCACCATATAAGGACAAAACACCAGAGGAGGATCCGAATGACAAAACACGAATCCAAAACAAACAAACAAACAACAACAAAATGAATGAATTACAAAGTGTTTAAATATAACCTGTAGGTGTTTCCTTCTCGCGAGTCAGACCTTTAAACAGATGAACCGACGAGTCGACCGAGCACCTTCGTAAACACGAGGTCGTCTTTATCCAGTAACGTTAATACAGTGGGAAACACTTTATTTTACAGTAACCTGATACATTGTACTTCAGTACATGTAGTACAATGTAATGTGCTCTGTAACAATGTGTAATAACTTGTACCTTAGATACACAATGGAATAATGTGTATTAGTATTTTGTAGGATTGGATTTATTTGATTTATTTACAACAACATTGTTGCAGTGCAGAAACAAACAAAGCAACAAAAAACTCAAAAGGAGTTTGAGGCCGAAGCAAGAAAGCTTATAAGTGCCGACCCCCATATTCAAGATTATTTTACATTCCGGAGACAGTGATACAACATCTCATGTTTACAAACAATACAACACTTTACAAAGTCCTGAATTACACAATTACAAATGTCCACATTGACTTTACATACAGCAGCATCGTTAAAGAAAAGAATTTCATGTTTTACAAGAAGAAAATCACAGGATGTTTACAAGACTTACAAAGTAAAAGGCATAACACGAAGATAGAAATGTTTGCAGTTTACCAATATATATAAACTTTTATTTATTTATTTAAAATTTGTACTTTTTCCTTTTTCTTATTCCTCATTCCCGTTCACATAATAACCTTAACCAATCATTACTCATAAACACCAGTCACCTTTCTATTAATTGACTATTGATTTAGTTATAATAAGTATTACATAATCAACACGACCCATTATTATTGTAATTCCCATTTCCACTGTATGTTACCAACGTATTTCTGAATAAACAGGGTTTATGTGTTGATGATAATTATATTTGATATAAATATATCTGACTCAGAATGTTGGTTCATCAGGATCTTTTGTTCTTCCAGAGGAACATTTTCATCGAGATCAAAAACCTTCCTATAAGAGCAAATGCGTAAGAACGAGTCGTGAATGAGGCCCAATGTCGTCACAACACTGTATTTAGGAACCCGTGAGCGAGCTCTCAGTCGCCCGTGCACCGTGAAGACCTGGAGAGGAACGTGTCGGCTGAACTGAAATGTGCCAAAAGAGCGTCGTGTTCCTGACCGCGCCCCTCGTCCGTGTCCGTTTTACAGAATGGCTTTCACTGTTAACTCAAGCACACACTGGCCCCGCCCCTTTGTACTCTCTGTCTGTTCGGGTCGACCTCTCGGCGTCTCTGTCCCGCAGCCAAAGCAAAGACTTTCCCGACGGCATTTCAAACGGCGAGACTCTCCCGTACCTTTATAGTTTTGTATCCGACACACGCCAGTGCATGTAGCAGAAGTGCTTTAAAATCCGCTCGCACCATCGGAACCCGCGGCTTTCGGTCCAACCGACGTCTCGCTGTTTTTGGGGATGCATTTTTGATAAGTATATCTAACGTGTATTTGAGATGTTGCTTCTCGCTGTGAAACTTACGTCAGAAAGGAGGAATCCAGGGAAACGTCTCCAGCCTTCCCCTCGTGAACAGAAACTTTCATTTCTTTTGAATCCGCTGCCAAACAAACAAACAGAGCTTTGTCCGTGAAGCTGTGGAACCTGACTGAATATTTATGAATCCAAACGTAAAGCGACTAATGCGTTTTAGAAACTGACTGAAACAAAAAAGTGCCAAAACTAGGGCTGATACTGATGTTTAACGAGACTCTTTCAGACAGCGCTGGGTTTACACAGAGGCTTTACTAATGCACTTTTACCATCCTGACATTTGTAACGTTACTTCATGTGTCTTAAAGAGGGGGTATTATGCTTCAATCACATAGCACCAGTCTATAGCATACTACAATGATGACGTAACCTTCTGTTGGTCTGTATATGCAGTAAATTAAAATAACTGCCTTGAATAAAATGTCTCTCTCAAAATGGCTGTACTGAACGTCTTGAAATAGGCCTCTGTCTCTTAAGAAGCTTTCCGACACGCCCCCTTCAGCACACTGCTGTGGCATCTAAACAACACTACTGTGCGGGGAGGGGGCTCTGCTGAGCTGAGGAGCAGTGGTTGGTGGCTTGGCTGGTGACGAAAGGTCCAGAGGCGTCTCCAGGAGGTGGGGGCGTTCCTAGGAGGACTGAGGCATAGCTACACCTAAAATGGCTGCCGTCTAAGTTTTTACTGATTACTCAAAAATATGTGAATGAGCCAAGGCAACACTCCAGGCATGTGTTTAATGAGGGAATGACATAATAACATGATATAAAGCTTGAAAAAGTCCATTTTACATAATACCCCCTTTAATGTCTTTGTCCAAAGTCACGATTCACTTCCATCCGTGGACTTCCTAACGGAGCTCGTCCTTTGGTGATCAGTGGAGTATTTCTAGTGTAGGAATCGATGTTTTCTTTCACGCTTGTGCTGAAAGTGGATATAAACCCGCACTGTGCTGCTTCGTATCTGCAGTATGTGGAAGAAAAGAGTCGACTATCCGGGCTCCAGGCAGAGACTGAACCTGCTGCTGCTCAAGGCGCTGAAGTCCTGATTCTAAATTTAAATGGTTTGTATTGACGTATGAACGAAGAAATGCCAAACTCTGCCCAAATAAAGGCACTGAGTCAAGTTGACGCTGATGTGTAAGGTTTGCAGTTACGTGTGACTAACGTGTCAAACGAAACACAGAGACTGAGGGAAAGAGACGGAAAAGGAAATCTGTGACTGCACTGCTCGTGACCTTAAAGGGATATTTCAGGATGTTTGACATTGGGCCTCATTTCCTAGTTATCCAGAGTGTTGTTGATGTCTGGAGATATTTTTTTCTTAAATTCATGCAGTTCTTATATTTGAAGAGTCTAGTGGCGCTAGGCTAATGCTAGGCTAGTGCATGTCTATGGTATCAGTTAGCCTGCATTAAAAACAGTCTGACCCACTCCACAGTGCACCTGAGGTAAATCACTTATAACACCAGACTAACCATATAAATGTCTGTGTTAATAGAATCATTTAAAATAACTTATATTTGAGCAGCATCAGCTTCGTGGCTGTAAGCTAACGCAGCGGCGGAGTGATCTGCGAGAAAATAGTCCCTCAAAATGCGGTAATTCATGTGATACAAGGTCAGTTATATTTCAAACATTATTCTATTAATTATTCATTATTCTAACTGATACCATAGAACTGCTTTAGCCTAGCATTAGCCTAGCGCCACTAGACTCTTCAAATATAAGAACTGCATGAATTTAAGAAAAAAATATCTCCAGACATCAACAACACTCTGGATAACTAGGAAATGAGGCCCAATGTCAAAAATCCCGAAGTATCCTAATATATTCAGTTTATATTTTGCCAAAACTAACTCAAAAGTAACTAAGCTGTAACTACTAATATAGAATATATTACAAATTTAAAGTAACTAAACCAACGCTGCTCCTGAACAGTTCTGAGCAGTGTGGGACACACTCATGACGGTGTTATTTGTGCCGTTAATCGTAACACGTGGAAACAGTGAAACCTCTGCCTCGACTCATCAAACTCCACCAACATCCGTGATCCTCGGTCACCAATGTGAACACGTATGACACGTATGACACGTATGACACGTGTCACACGTGTCATACGTGTCATACGTGTCACACGTGTCATACGTGTCATACGTTCCACATCGTTATGTGTAAACCCAGCATAACGTTTGTCGTCTAGAACAGAAACAATAAAGTGGAAGATCCGGTTTATCTTGATATAAAGGAATTGTTTGTGGAAAAGGTTATCGTTGCCCAAACCAAACTAAACCACGTCTTCAAACTAAAGTGAAAAGTGTTTCTCTGGATTCCTCGTGTTCTGCACTGGACGGGACAGCGCCCCCTGCAGGAATGAGCTTGTGAAGCGTGTACTGGATTACCTACTGCATGGTGAAGATCTTTCTATAAACTCCTTTTAGCAGTATTTTCTAACGCTGGTTGGTTTTGTATCTCCCGTGTGTTGGTGCCGTGAGCTCGTCTGTTCCGTTCGTCCCTTTCAGTTTCTCGGTTACACTGTGGTTATTTTATAGTTACCATGGAAACGATTCTTCTTTCTTTTGTATTTAATGTCAACTTGTGGCATGACTTTGAAATAAAACTGGAAACTTGCTCTGCCTTCGGCTCGTCTGTGCTCAGTGGGATTCTGGGGAACTTTAAGATGAATATTTGTAAAGTTTCTTTAAACAGGAGGAACATCAGGCCCCGCCCCCTGAGTGTGGAGGGCGGGGCTTTGTTACACTTTACTTTCCTGATACCAGGCTTTAACGATACTTGGTTTCCAACACTGATACTAAAGTATGTGTCTAGAAACGTTTATGTGTTATATGTTTTATTCCTTTTCCTTCCATTGGATTTATTTTATATTTATATAATTTATTATAAACTTCCTTTAACGACAAAAGGGCAGAAAAACACTTTTCCTCCATTTTTAAAAATTTTACCCTTTTTTTGTTTTGTTTTATTCCCCATGTAAAGCGTCTTTGAGTATCCAGTCATTATTATTATTATTATTATTATTATTATTTACTGCATTTCCTTTTATTTTTGTTCAGAATATTTCCCCCTAATGTTTACATATTATTTCCCACATTTCTTCACATTGGTGATAAACTTGATATTGTAAATGAGCATTTCAATATGATGTTTTAGGGTAAAACGTCCGGCCCGGGGGCCAAAACCGGCCCTGCATCACAGAACCTCTTATTACACAAATCAGAGTCGACCTCTGACGCCTTAACCGAGCACTTTCTCTCCAGTTCAGTTTTACCCAAATCTAAAAGCTTCTTTCCTTTAGAGCTCACAGCCTGCAGACCAGAGGAAAACCTCATTTGAAAGCTAAGACCTACAAAACTGATGTTGATTTTTGTGATTATTTATTTTGTTCTTTACACACAAATGTGAATAGAATCAAAGCTATTTTAGTCTATATTCATTTATTCTATTTTTGTTATTGTTTGCTTTCTTTACTTTGTGTCATGTTTTTGTCGCTTCTTCTTCGAGTTTTCGTCTCTTGTCATTTATTTGTTGCTTTTTCATCCTTGTTTTTGTCACTATTGATTTTTTTCAAGAAGCTTTTAGATTTAGGTAAAGCCGACCTGGAGGATGTGCTCAGTCAGGGTGGAGGTTAAGAGGTTAAAGTTCTGTAGAAACGACGACACTGGCGTTTGTGACTCAGCTCCTCCTGTTACAGACGAGACACTGAGTCACCAGCTCTAAACCCCTCCTCCCCTGTACTTATCGCCCTCAGGCTCCTCCCCCTGGGGCTAATGCAGGCGCCTCCCCCTCGGGCTAATGCAGGCTCCTCCCCCTCGGGCTAATCAGGATCAGCCGTCGTGAATGAGGCGCCGGGGGTAATGCCTGAACCTCCATTCAAGCCCTGACCTCCCAGAGCCACGAGACACGGGTTTAACCAGACTTTACCTTTAACTTTACCTTTAACTTTAGCTTTAACTTTAGCTTTAACTCTGTCGACGTTTCCTCTGCGTGAACTGGGACAAAGTGTTTAAGAAGAAACTGGATCCATGAGGTAAGAGAAGCTTCGTCAGTAACTCCAGAGTGTTTCACTGTTTAAGGTTTAAAGCTCCGGAAATCAGGCCGGAACATATAAGGCACAAACACCATTTTGTTTCCGATACTGATACTAAAATATGTGTCGTCTAGAACCAGAAAACACCACAATAATGCTCAGTTATTCCTTTCACATTCATTTATAACGACTAAAGGGCAGGAAAAACACGTCACACTTTATTTCCCATTTTCTCCTAAATGTCCTGGTTCCTGTTTCGATCCTGTTATTTTTCCGATTCCAGTTGAACCTAAACCTTTTTATCGTTTCTGTGACACTGACCCAGAAAACTGAGCCTAAAGTCGTGAAACGTTTGGATAACTCGTCCCTGTGAAGAACAAATGTTTAAACACAACATTTTAATTTAACGTCTTTCCTCTTTCGTTGTTTATAATCAGTAAATCTGGTGTTGGGCCTTTAATCCTTTTCACAGAAGAAACGTTTACTGTGTTTTCCAAACGTCATATATTTCTCTCAGTCCCGTCCTGCATTTTGTTCAATCTAACATTCGTATAAAATAGTGACACACTCGACTCTTAACAACACTTGAGTCGTGTCTCAGACGGTTCTGACGGAGCTCATGGAGAAAAGAACACATTTAAATAATAGACTGTGAGTTATTTCCTCCATAATGAGTTGAAAAAGCAACAAAGATACGACGAAAAAGAGACGAAAACACAGAACAATGGAAGAACAAATGAGCTGAGCTTTGTCTCATGTTGTGTCTCGTTTTGTGGAATATTTTAAGATGAACTCATTTTCTCGTCATTTTTAAAGCTTCAGTGTCTGTGGCGTTTCCAAAGTTAATATTATGGATGTTGTTTTGGAGACAGGCCGACCTCAGTCTGAACTTGTTTTAATCAAAGTTTCCCGTTAAACCGACTTTGTTTTTCCTGTAACAAAACAAATGTCTCGTAAAGACTCTGTGACTGTGGAGTCAAATGAAACAATGACGTTACTTAATCTGCAGCGTTTCACTTTAAACTCGGTCTTTCTGTGACGTTTCTGCCGTTTCCTTCAGATCTGCTTCACTCTGTCCACAAATGAACTTCAGGTCAAACTCGATTCCGTCTTTTGCTCGTTTTCCCTTTTGAAACGTGAGAAAATGTAAAAGAAAATCCTTCGTCTGTGAGGAATCTCTGGTTAGGCTCAAAAACAGTGAAAAGTAAATATTTAATAAAATGGTAAAACAAAACAAAGTGTCTGTGAGCGGAGAATGTCCCAGTGAGGCCACCGTACCCAAAGAGTCTGTGAGTCTGTGCTCCTCAGACTCTCCTCAGACTCTCCTCAGTCTCTCCTCAGACTCTCCTCAGTCTCTCCTCAGTCTCTCCTCAGACTCTCCTCAGACTCTCCTCAGTCTCTCCCTCAGACTCTCCTCAGACTCTCCTCAGTCTCTCCTCAGTCTCTCCTCAGACTCTCCTCAGTCTCTCCTCAGTCTCTCCTCAGACTCTCCTCAGTCTCTCCTCAGTCCTCTCCTCAGACTCTCCTCAGTCTCTCCTCAGTCTCTCCTCAGACTCTCCTCAGTTCTCCTCAGTCTCTCCTCAGACTCTCCTCAGACTCTCCTCAGTCCTCCTCAGACTCTCCCTCTCTCCTCAGTCTCTCCTCAGTCTCTCCTCAGTCTCTCCTCAGTCTCTCCTCAGACTCTCCTCAGTCTCTCCTCAGACTCTCCTCAGTCTCTCCTCAGTCTCTCCTCAGTCTCTCCTCAGTTCTCTTCAGTCTCTCCTCAGTCTCTCCTCAGTCTCTCCTCAGACTCTCCTCAGTCCTCCCTCAGTCTCTCCTCAGACTCTTCCTCAGTCTCTCCTCAGCTCTCCTCAGTCCTCCTCAGTCTCTCCTCATCCTCTCCTCAGTCTCTCCTCAGTCTCTCCTCAGTCTCCCTCGCAGTCTCTTCCTCAGTCTTCCTCAGTCTTCTCCTCAGATCTCCTTCATCTCTCCTCAGACTTCTCCTCGTCTCTTCTGCAGTCTTCCGTCAGTCATCTCGTCAGTCTCTCCTCAGTCTTCCTCAGTCTCTCTCAGGACTCTCTCAGGTCTCTCCTCAGTCTCTCCTCAGACTCTCCTTCAGTCTCTCCTCAGTCTCTCCTCCAGTCTCTCCTCAGTCTTATCTCCTCAGTCTTCTTCCTAGGTCTCTCCTCAGTCTCTCCTCAGTCTCTTCCTTCCAGCTCCTCTCAGTCTCTCCTCAGACTCTCCTCAGTCTCTCCTCAGTCTCTCCTCAGACTCTCCTCGACTCTCCTCAGACTCTCCTCAGTTCTCCTCAGTTCCCCCTCGCTCTTCTCCTCAGTTCTCCCTTCGTCCTCCCTCAGACTCTCCTCAGCTCTCCTCAGACTCTCCTCCAGTCTTCCTCCATGTCCTCTTCCTCAGTTCTCTCCTCAGTCTCTCCTCAGTCTCCTCAGTTTTCCTCCAGGGCTCTCCTAGCTTCCTCAGTCTTCCTCAGTCTCTCTCAGACTCTCCTCCAGTCTCTCTCAGTCTCTCCTTCAGTCTCTCCTCAGGCTCTCTCAGACTCTCCTCAGTCTCTCCTTAGTCTCTCCTCGAATCTCCTTCAGTTTCTCCTCAGTTCTCTGCCTCAGACTCTTCCTCAGCTTTCCTCAGACTTCTCTCAGACTCTTCTCAGTCTCTCCTCGCCTCTCCTCAGACTGTCCTCAGTCTCTCCTTCAGACTCTCCTCAGTCTCTCCTCAGTCTCTCTCAGACTCTCCTTCAGACCTCTCTCAGTTCTCTCTCAGTCTCTCCTCAGTCTTTCCTCAGTTCTCTCTCAGACTCTCCTCGTCTCTCCTCAGTCCTTCTCCTCCATCTTTCCTCAGTCTCTCCTCAGTCTCTCCGTCAGTGTCTCCTCGGGCTCTCCTCAGCTCTCTTCGTCCCTCCTCAGTCTCTCCTCATGACTCTCCTCAGTCTCTCCTCAGCTCTCCTCAGTCTCTTCCTCAGTCTGCTCTCAGACTTCCTTCGACTCTCCTCAGTCTCTCCTCAGTCTCTGCCTCAGCTCTCCTCAGTCTCTCCTCCAGGATCTCCTCAGACTCTCCTTCAGTCTCTCCTCAGTCCCTCCTCAGTCTCTCATCAGTTCTCCTTTCAGTCTCTCCTCAGTCTTCTCGCTCAGTCTCTCCTCAGTCTCTTCTTCAGACTCTACCCAGTCTCTCCTCAGTCTCTGCCTCAGTCCTTTCCTCAGACTACTCCTCCAGTCTCTCCTCAGTATTCTTCTCAGTCTCTCCTCAGGTCTCTCCTCAGTCTCTCCTCAGTTCTCCTCAGACTTGCCTCAGACTTTCCTCAGTCTCTCCTCAGTTCTCCTCCTACGTCTCTCCTCAGTCTCTCTCAGTCTTCTCCTCAAGTCTCTTCCTCAGTCTTTCCTTCAGAACTCTCCTTCAGGGACTCTCCTCAGTCTCTTCCTCAGTCTCTCCTCAGTCTCTCTCAGACTTCTTCCCAAGTCTCTCCTCAGTCTCTCCTCAGGACTCTCCTTCAGACTCTCCTCAGTCTCTCCTCAGTCTCTCCTCGTCTGTCCCTCAGTCTCTCCTTCAGTCTCTCCTCAGTCTGCTCCTCAGTCTGGGCCTCAGACTCTCCGCAGACTCTCCCAGTGCTTCCTCAAGTCTCTCCTCAAGACCTTCTCAGACTCTCCTCAGACTCTCCTCGTCTCTCCTCAGACTCTCCTCAGACTCTCCCTCAGTTCTCTCCTCCAGTCTCTTCCTCAGACATCTCCTCAGACTTCTCCTCAGGACTCTCCTCAGACTCTCCTCAGGACTCTCGCTCAGTCTCTCCTCAGTCTCTCCTCAGTACCTCCTCAGTCTTCTCCTCAGGACTCTCCTCAGTCTCTTCCTCAGTTCTCTCTCAGTCTCTCCTCCAGTCTTCCTCAGTCTCTCCTCAGTCTCTCCTCAGGACTCTCTCAGGACTCTCTCAGTCTCTCCTCAGGATCTCCTCAGACTCTCCTCAGTCTCTCCTCAGTCCTCTCAGACTCTCCTCAGTCTCCTCTCAGGAACTCTCCTCAGGACTCTCCTCAGACTCTCCTCAGTCTCTCCAAGTCTCTCCTCGTCTCTCCTCGTCTCTCCTCAGACTCTCCTCAGACTCTCCTCAGTCTCTCCTCAGTCTCTCCTCAGTCTCTCCTCAGTCTCTCCTCAGCTCTCCTCCAGTCTCTTCCTCAGACTCCCTCAGTCTCTCCTCGATCTCCTCCTCAGTTCTCTCTCAGTCTCTCCTCAGACTCTCCTCCAGACTTCCTCAGTCTCTCCTCAGTCTCTCCTCAGATCTCCCAGTCTCTCCTCCAGTCTCTCCTCAGCTCTCCCAGTCTCTCCTCAGTCTCTCCTCAGTCTCTCCTCAGTCTCTCCTCAGACTCCCTCAGCTCTCCTCAGGACCTCTCCTCAGTCTCTCCTCAGACTCTCCTCAGTTCTCTCCTCAGTCTATCTCAGACTCTCCTCCAGTCTCTCTCAGACTCTCCTCAGGACTCTCCTTCAGTCTCTCCTCATCAGACTCTCTCAGTCTCTCCTCAGTCTCTCTCCAGAACTCTCCTTCAGTCTCTCTCAGTCTCTCTCGACTCTCCTCAGTCTACTCCTCAGTCTCTCTCAGTCTCTCTCAGACTCTTCCTCAGACTCTCCTCAGTCTCTCTCAGTCTCTCCCAGACTCTCTCAGTCTCTCTCAGAACTCGCTCAGACGTCTCCTCAGTCTCTCTTCAGACTCTTCTCAGTCTCTCCTCAGCTCTCCTCAGACTTCTCCTCAGTCTCTCCTCAGTCTGCTCCTTTTCAGGACTCCTCCTCCGTCTATCCTTCAGGTCTCTCCTCAGACTCTCTCAGACTCTCCTCAGACTCTCCTTCAGTCTTCTCCTCAGTCTCTCCTCAGACTTCCTCTGTCTCTCCTCAGTCTCTCCTCAGTCTATCCTCAGTCTTCCCAGACTCTCCTCAGGACTCTCCTCGTCTCTCCTCAGTCTCTCCTCAGACTCTCCTCGTCTCTCCTGGACTCTCCTCAGTCTTTTATCTCCTCAAGTCTCTCCTCAGTCTCTCCTCAGTCTTCACTCAGTCTCTCCTCGACCTCTCCCAGTCTCTCCTACAAGACTCTCCTCAGTCTCTCCTCGTTCTCTCCTCAGGACTCTCCTCAGTCTCTCTCGACTCTCCTCATCCTCTTCCTCAGTCTTCTCCTCAGTCTCTCTCGACTCTCCTCAGTCTCTCCGCTCGTCTCTCTCAGTCTCTCCCAGGACTCTCCTCAGTCTCTCCTCAGTCTCTCCTTCCATCTCTCCTCAGTCTCCCCGTCAGACTCTCCTCAGACTCTCCTCCGTCTTCCTCAGTTCTCTCCTCAGTTCTCTCAGTCTCTCCTCAGTCTCTCCTCAGGATTCTCAGGTTCTCTCTCAGTCTCTCCTCAGTCTCTCTCAGACTCTCTCAGTCTCTCTCAGTCTCTCTTCAGTGCTTCCTCAGTCTTCCTCAGACCCTTCCTCGTCTCTCTCAGTCTCTCCTCAGTCTTTCCTCAGTCTTCCTCAGTCTCTCCTCAGGTCGTCTCCTCAGTCGTCTCCCGTCTCGCTCAGACTCTCCTCAGTCTCTCCTCAGACTCTCCTCAGTCTCTCCAGACTCTCCTCAGTCTCTCCTAGTCCTCTCAGACTTCCTCAGTCTCTCCTCAGACTCTCCTCGTCTCTCTTCAGTCTCTGCCTCAGTCTCTCCTCAGACTTCCCTCAGTCTCTCTCAGTCTCTCCTCAGTCTTATCTTCAGTCTCTCCTCAGTCTCTCCTTCAGACCTCTCTCAGTCTCTCCTTCAGTCTCTCTTCAGTCTCTCCTCAGTCTCTCCTCGGCTCTCCTCAGCTCTCCTCAGTCTCTCCTCAGACTCTCCTCAGTCTCTCTCAGTCATCTCTCAGACTCTCTTCGAGTCTTCTCTCAGACTTCTGCCTCAGTCCTCCTCAGTTCTCCTCAGTCTCTCCTCAGTTCTCCTCAGGCTCTCCTCAGTCTTCCTCGGACTCTCTCAGTCTCTCCTCAGTCTCTCCTCAGCTCTCCTCAGACTCTCCTCATACTCTTCCTCAGCTCTCCCTCGTCTTCCTCAGATCTCCTCAGTCTCTCTCAGTCTCTCCTCCAGTCTCTCCTCAGTCTCTCCTCAGTCTCTCCTCAGTCTTCTCCTCAGTCTTTCCTCAGACTCTCCTCAGCTCTCCTCAGTCTCTCCTCAGACTCTCCTCAGTATCATCCTCCAGACTCTCGCTCAGTCTTCCTCAGTCTCTCCTCAGACTCTCCTCAGAACCTTCTCTCAGTCTTTCCTCAGTCTTCTCAGTCTCTCCTCAGTCTCTCTCAGTCTCTCCTCATGACTCTCCTCAGTCTCTCTTCGTCTCTCCAGTCTTCTCAGACTCCTTCAGTCTCTCCTTCAGTTCTCTTCAGTCTCTCCTCAGACTCTCCTCAGACTCTCACTCAGCTCTCCTCAGTCTTCCTCAGTCTTCCTCAGACTCTCTCAGACTCTCTCGTTCTCTCAGTCTCTCCTCAGTCTCTCCTTCAGTCTCTCCTCAGTCTTCCTCAGACTCTCTCAGTCTTCTTGTCGTCTCTCTCAGTCTCTCTCAGACTCTTCAGTCTCTCCTCCAGTCTCTCTTCAGTCTTCCTCAGACTTCTCTCAGTCTCTCCTCAGACTCTCCTTCAGTCTCTCCTCAGCTCTCAGTCTCTCCTCAGTCTTCCTCAGACTCTCCTCAGTCTCTCCTCAGACTCTCCTCAGACTCTCCTCAGTCTCTCCTCAGTCTCTCCTCAGACTCTCCTCAGTCTCTCCTCAGTCTCTCCTCAGTCTCTCCTCAGACTCTCCTCAGTCTCTACCCTCAGTCTCTCCTCAGACTCTCTCAGTCTCTGCTCCTCAGTCTCTCCTCAGCTCTTTCCTCAGTCTCTCCTCAGACTCTCTTCAGTCTCTCCTTCAGATCTCTCCTCAGTCTCTCTCAGTCTCTCCTCAGACTCTCCTCAGTCTTCTCCTCAGCTCTCTCTCCTCAGTCTCTCCTCAGACTCTCCTTCCAGTCTCTCCTTCAGACTCTCCTCAGTCCTCCTCCTCCCAGTCTCTCCTCAGTCTCTCCTCAGTCTCTCCTCAGACTCTCCTCAGTCTCTCCTCAGTCTCTCCTCAGTCTCTCCTCAGTCTCTCTCAGCTCTCCTCAGTCTCTCCTCAGACTCTCCTCAGTCTCTCCTCAGTCTCCTCAGTCCTCAGACTCTCCTCAGTCTCTCCTCAGTCTCTCCTCAGTCTCTCCTCAGTCTCCAATCTCTCCTCAGACTCTCCTCAGTCTCTCCTCAGACTCTCCTCAGTCTCTCCCAGTCTCCTCAGTCTCTCCTCAGTCTCTCCTCAGTCTCTCCTCAGACTCTCCTCAGTCTTTCCTCAGACTCTCCTCAGTCTCTCCTCAGTCTCTCCTCAGTCTCTCTCAGACTCTCCTCAGTCTTCCTCAGTCTCTCCTCAGTCTCTCCTCAGTCTCTCCTCAGTCTCTCCTCAGTCTCTCCTCAGTCCCTCCTCAGTCTCTCCTCAGTCTCTCCTCAGTCTCTCCTCAGTCTCTCCTCAGTCTCTCCTCAGTCTCTCCTCAGTCTCTCCTCAGTCTCTCCTCAGTCTCTCCTCAGACTCTCCTCAGTCTCTCCTCAGTCTCTCCTCAGACTCTCCTCGGTCTCTCCTCGGACTCTCCTCGGACTCTCCTCGGACTCTCCTCGGTCTCTCCTCAGACTCTCCTCAGACTCTCCTCAGTCTCTCCTCAGTCTCTCCTCAGACTCTCCTCAGTCCTCCTCAGTCTCTCCTCAGACTCTCCTCAGTCTCTCCTCAGTCTCTCCTCAGTCTCTCCTCAGTCTCTCCTCAGACTCTCCTCAGTCTCTCCTCAGTCTCTCCTCGGACTCTCCTCGGACTCTCCTCGGTCTCTCCTCGGACTCTCCTCGGACTCTCCTCGGTCTCTCCTCGGTCTCTCCTCGGTCTCTCCTCAGACTCTCCTCAGTCTCTCCTCAGACTCTCCTCAGACTCTCCTCAGTCTCTCCTCAGACTCTCCTCAGACTCTCCTCAGTCTCTCCTCAGTCTCTCCTCAGACTCTCCTCAGTCTCTCCTCAGTCTCTCCTCGGACTCTCCTCGGACTCTCCTCGGACTCTCCTCGGACTCTCCTCGGTCTCTCCTCAGTCTCTCCTCAGTCTCTCCTCCTGAGCCTCCGCCCTGAGTCAGACACAGTGCTGTTAGGGTTAAAGTAGAGTCTCTGAGGATTAGAAAAATGTAAACAATAAATGTTTTGATGAGGGATTCATAAGATATTGCATTTTGAAAATTATGGTTATTTTCACCCACATAACGTGATTTTGAGATCTTTGCAAAAGTACAATATTGCACATTTGGAATCAAAGGGCATTTTTTAAAGACATGAAAATTATGAATTGAAATGTAAAATGGAATATCCCTATTGGATGTAATGATCAACTGTTCCAAAAGCAGTTGTTGTTTTGTGAAGGTGAGATAAATAGTGACTGATGCACTTGAGCTGACCTCAACATGCCTCCAGCAAAAACTCCTGAAGTCCATCCATCTTTTGTTTGTCTGCTTTAAGAAAGGCTCATCCATGACATCATTGGCATTGTTCTCGAGAGACTATAACGTATTTCATTGAAGAGTTTGATCCAAGTGATCAAAGTTGCCAAATGGCATCTGTACCACTGCAGAAACATCTGGATGTAGACCAGGGAAAGCCTTTGAACTTTCCAGCCCTGACAAGAGCATTGGGAGGAGTCACTGGACTTAAAGATCTGCAGAGCTAGTGCTCAGGCCAACCCTGGTCAAGAAGGTCATGAATTTGGCAAATGAAGCAAAGGCCTTTTCCTGTTGAAGGTCACCATTGCCATGTCCTGAAAGGAAAGAATCTTTAGGAGCAGCATATATGTTTTGCCTTATGAGCCGAAGCAGCCATTTCTGCACCTCTTGGATCTTGAAGCATCTCCTCTTGCAGATGCTCCTGTCAGAAACACCACAAGGTTGTGGATATTGGATCCCTTTGCCAATCACCTGCCTACAGCGCTGGCAGATGTGGACTGGCTTAGGCGTGGCTTTCCTTTCAGGACATGGCAAAGGTGGCCTTCCAACAGGAAAAGTCCTTTGCTTGATTTGCCAAATTCAGGACCTTCTTGACCAGGGTTGGCCCGAGCACTAGCTCTGCAGATCTTTAAGTCCAGTGACTCCTCCCAATGCTCTTGTCAGGGCTGGAAAGTTCAAAGGCTTTCCCTGGTCTACATCCAGATGTTTCTGCAGTGGTACAGATGCCATTTGGCAACTTTGATCACTTGGCTCAAACTCTTCAATGAAATACGTTATACTCTCTCGAGAACAATGCCAATGATGGCAGTCATGGATGGTCCGTGTACCTTTCGTTCAATCAATTTTCAATTTGAAAACAACAATGAAATTATCCAAATTACTCAAATTGGCACGTATTTTCATATTTCAATATGATACAAAAACGGAAAAATGAAAATTGAAATCACAGCCTCAGAGCGTCATTATTTGTTTTATCGATTTGCGTATAGCCGGAAGTTCGGCTGTACAGTTCACATTAAGGTCCGACCTGAAACACAAATTTAGATAAAACTAACGAAGAGATTTAATACATTGTTCAATTTTCAGTTCTTTGTCCTGGGGTATTAGCACTCCTTTATAATAATTCATCAGAGATGGGATTGGTTATGCACGGAGCTAACTACAGCGCTATGCTAGGTGGCCAACGCGCCCGTAGCAGGCCGCAGATGGCACTACCTGGAGTGCGTAACTCGTGCGCTTCCCCGAGCTCCTTTCTCCTCCTCTAAACAATGCACGAGTCTTCTGTCCACCTAGATGCGGACTCTCTACATTTGTGTAGAATCTGACATTCTGCGAGATGGATTGGACCGAACGCTTTAGCTACAATTACGCACGGAGCTAAACATACTGTGCCAAGTGTCCAGTGCGCCGTTCGCAGGCTGGGAAGGTGGCACAACCTGGGGCGCGTAGGTCGTGCTGTCCCTTGAGCGTATCTCTCCTCCACTTTGATGTTCGAGTTTTTGTTCAAGATTAGGACTCTCAAAAAAAAAAAAAAAAATATATATATATATATATATATATTTTTATTTTTTTTATTTTTTATTAATCAATATAATGTATACATCTTGCGCATGGCTGGTACTTTTCAATTTGATGAAGCAAAAATTCTGATCCGTTCTGCACAAGACGGAACAAATATTCAGTATCATAAGTGATCGATGACTCCATAATGTTTCACTAATAATAATACAATTTAACCAGGTTTTTACAATAAACCGCTGTTTACTAAAGCTCTCCTTGGGGCTATAGAACTGGAGGAGAGATCCGCTCAAGGGACAGCACGACCTACGCGCCCCAGGTTGTGCCACCTTCCCAGCCTGCGAACGGCGCACTGGACACTTGGCACAGTATGTTTAGCTCCGTGCGTAATTGTAGCTAAAGCGTTCGGTCCAATCCATCTCGCAGAATGTCAGATTCTACACAAATGTAGAGAGTCCGCATCTAGGTGGACAGAAGACTCGTGCATTGTTTAGAGGAGGAGAAAGGAGCTCAGGGAAGCGCACGAGTTACGCACTCCAGGTAGTGCCATCTGCGGCCTGCTACGGGCGCGTTGGCCACCTAGCATAGCGCTGTAGTTAGCTCCGTGCATAACCAATCCCATCTCTGATGAATTATTATAAAGGAGTGCTAATACCCCAGGACAAAGAACTGAAAATTGAACAATGTATTAAATCTCCTCGTTAGTTTTTATCTAAATTTGTGTTTCAGGTCGGACCTTAATGTGAACCGTACAGCCGAACTTCCGGCTATACACAAATCGATAAAACAAAATAATGACGCTCTGAGGCTGTGATTTCAATTTTCATTTTTCCGTTTTTGTATCATATTGAAATATGAAAATACGTGCCAATTTGAGTGATTTCGTTTCATTTTATGAAATGAAAAATGCTGATAGCTCACGTTTCTGGGTAATTTCATTGTTGTTTTCAAATTGAAAATTGATTGAACGAAAGGTACACGGACCCTGGATGAGCCTTTCTTAAAGCAGACAAACAAAAGATGGATGGACTTCAGGAGTTTTTGCTGGAGCATGTTGAGGTCAGCTCAAGTGCATCAGTCACTATTTATCTCACCTTCACAAAACAACAACTGCTTTTGGAACAGTTGATCACAGCCTCATTACATCCAATAGGGATATTCCATTTTACATTTCAATTCATAATCTTCATGTCTTAAAAAATGCCCTTTGATTCCAAAATGTGCAATATTGTACTTTTGCAAAGATCTCAAAATCACGTTATTTGGGTGAAAATAACCGTAATTTTCAAAATGCAATATCTTATGAATCCCTCATCAAAACATTTATTGTTTTACATGTTTCTAATCCTCAGAGACTCTACTTTAACCCTAACAGCACTTTACAAGACCTGTAGTCCGAGTCTGATACCTTTGTGTTTCCCCTCAGACTTTAGGTTTGGCCGGAGCGTGTGAAGTAAAACACAGTCCTGATAAAAGATTAAGATTCACATTTGTCATGTTTGGATCTTAACAAGGTTTAAAGTAGAACTTGACTCTGGAACAAGAAGAAAAGGGAATGAGAGAAAAGCTTTAACTGAAAACAACAGATAAACTGAAGTGTTTCTGCAGCTGATCCAAAGTTTAAAGGTGATTTTCTGTCCTGACTTTGTCCTGGTCAAAGGTTCTGATGGAGGTCGTGCTGAGGAACACAGGAACCGTCAGATCCTGAGGTTATGGAACAAAAGGATCTGATTGGCCGGAGGATCCTGTGGAAATACAGTGTTTCAGATATTTGTTTAGTTTCAGAAGCTGAGGTTCATTTGACCTGTTTAGTCCACAGGGCTGAAACTAATATATCACGTTCTGTGACTCTGAAGCAGAAACTGCTCTGGATTTGGAAACTTCTGGTTGTTGCTGTTGTCAATAAAACAACAAACAAACAAACTCACTCTGGACACGAGATTTACACAATCCAGAACCCAAACAAAGCCCGATAACCAGAGGCTCTGCAGACGAGGCTGAAGCATCTGAAACATCTGTAACATCTGCAACATCTGCAACATCTGAAACATCTGCAACATCTGAAACATCTGTAACATCTGAATCAGAATAGATTTATTGCCATTGTTTGAGAACAGGTTCACAAACTACGATTTTTTCTCAGTGCAAACGTGCGACATAAAACTCTGTCTAAATTCTGTGTTGTATCACAGAATTTAGATAAAAATAGCTATAAAACTTTAAACTATAAGGCTTTAGGGGCATAAAGAATATTAAATAAATAAGATAAGAAAATAAAACGTACAATATGGAAAGACGACGACAACAGACATAGAACAACAGTGTGATTATATTTACAGATGTGTATAAAGTAAGTGCTAAAGTGATATAAAGTGATAAGTGATAGCAGTGGATCTAAGTGTGGACACACCACACATCTGTAACATCTGCTCTACTGAAGCTCATTACGGCGCCCCCTCTCTGTGGGGCAGAGGAAACATCTCAGGGGGATCATCAGAGAATCAGACTTTCTTAACCTTCAGTGTCTCATGTTTGGTCTTAGTTCTTTGTTTCTGAAGCTTCAGATGAAAAACCTCTGATGGTTTTGTGAACAGATCCTTTTGTTCCCTCAGGATCTGACTGTTCCTAAAGTTTTGGTCAGGTCTGCATCTGTGGTCGTCTCTGGGAAGCGCAGACAGAAACAGTCGTGTGTAAAACAGCTGCTCCTGAGTCTAAAGTCTCCGTCTGTGACCCTGTTCCACCCGTTACAGCATTCCCTCTGGTTCTGGGTCAGGTCCGGAGTAAATCCTCTCCATGTGAGCGTCGCTCTCCACCGCCTCAGATTAGCCTCGCTCTGACAGAAAGCACGTTCACAGGAGCAGGAGTTAAACGGTCACAGAAACAAACAGGACTCTCCTCACGTTTCAGGTTCTTGTGTTAAAGGGGGGTTTTATGTAAAATGGACTTTTTCAAGCTTTATATCATGTTATTATGTCATTCCCTCATTAAACACATGCCTGGAGTGTTGCCTTGGCTCATTCACATATTTTGAGTAATCAGTAAAAACTTAGACGGCAGCCATTTTAGGTGTAGCTATGCCTCAGTCCTCCTAGGAACGCCCCCACCTCCTGGAGACGCCTCTGGACCTTTCGTCACCAGCCAAGCCACCAACCACTGCTCCTCAGCTCAGCAGAGCCCCCTCCCCGCACAGTAGTGTTGTTAGATGCCACAGCAGTGTGCTGAAGGGGGCGTGTCGGAAAGCTTCTTAAAGAGACAGAGGCCTATTTCAAGACGTTCAGTACAGCCATTTTGAGAGAGCAATTTTATTCAAGGCAGTTATTTTAATTTACTGCATATACAGACCAACAGAAGGTTACGTCATCATTGTAGTATGCTATAGACTGGTGCTATGTGACTGAACAAAGCAGAATACCCTCTTTAACCCCCCCTTTAACCGAGGATTTGGTTTATGTGACGCTGCCCTTGAAACGTCTCACCTCCACATTTCACATAACGTGCTGTAATAATGTGGAATAAGAGAAACTTTATTTGTGCTGCTGCTTCACAGACCGGGTTATGTGAGTGACGTCACAGCCAACGGCTTCTTTAAAGACAGTTTTAAAAGAATCACTTTAAAAGAATCACCCCAGGTTTGGTCAGTTTTATCTCCAAATATGAGCGTGTTTCCATGCGCTGGAGTAACCTGGTTAAAGACATATCCTGGTTATCACAGTATCCTGGATATTTACATGGGCTGGGAGAAAAACTGGACTGGATTTGGATCACAATACTTTCAATACTTGTGTTTTGATCATCACTCCTTTGTTTCCAGTGACAGTTACAGCACTTGTTACACTTTAGTTTCTTGTCATTGTAGATACAATGAAATTTAAGGCACTAAAAATACTAAACACATTACAAGTACTGTATTAAAAGTTAAAATACTCAAAACCGTGTATGCTGATGCAGGAAAATACAGATTACTATACGGTTAGTCAGAGGAACGTCTTGGACTTGCATTCCTTGGAGAATAAAAACCGTTTTAAGCCTGTTTGCTTTGATAGTCCGATAACATCTGCCTGATGCAGGAGCTGAAACAGGTCATGTGACGGATGAGAAGTCATTTAGAATGTTTTTTTTTTTACTTTACGGAGACAACAGAGTTAAAAATGTCCTCCTCTAGTTTTGTGTTGATGATTTTAACCCTCTCTGCAGAGCGTCCCATATGAAGAACGCTCTCCACAGAGGAGCCAGTGTGAGGCAGGTCCTTTGTAACAAGGCAGCAGTTTGTGTTGTGTGTCCATGTAATTCTGAGATGCACGAGCCCAGGAACTTAAAAACACTCTCTCCACCACTTCACCCTTTATTTCCAGAGGACAAGGTCATTTTTCATTAGTTGTTTTGGTATTTAGTTTTAAGTGTAGTGAACACCACTCACCTCCTCCCTATAGACTCGTCTCTGTCTCTGATCAGTCCAACCTCGGTCGTATGATCTGCGACTTACTGATGGGTTAGAGCAGTCGGTGAGCGGACGCTCATGCATGTACAGTGAGTATAATAATGGAGCCAGGACATGGCCCTGGGGCACACCTGTGCTCAGTGACAGAGAGGATGATGTATGTGTGTTAGCCTATTAAGCCCCGCCTTAACCTAGCGCATTTCCTCCAGTTTGGCTTTACCCAAATCTAGAAGCGTCTTTAAAAAAGGTCTTTAAAGAGGGGGTATTATGCTTTTTTCAATCACATAGCACCAGTCTATAGCATACTACAATGATGACGTAACCTTCTGTTGGTCTGTATATGCAGTAAATTAAAATAACTGCCTTGAATAAAATTGCTCTCTCAAAATGGCTGTACTGAACGTCTTGAAATAGGCCTCTGTCTCTTTAAGAAGCTTTCCGACACGCCCCCTTCAGCACACTGCTGTGGCATCTAAACAACACTACTGTGCGGGGAGGGGGCTCTGCTGAGCTGAGGAGCAGTGGTTGGTGGCTTGGCTGGTGACGAAAGGTCCAGAGGCGTCTCCAGGAGGTGGGGGCGTTCCTAGGAGGACTGAGGCATAGCTACACCTAAAATGGCTGCCGTCTAAGTTTTTACTGATTACTCAAAAATATGTGAATGAGCCAAGGCAACACTCCAGGCATGTGTTTAATGAGGGAATGACATAATAACATGATATAAAGCTGGAAAAAGTCCATTTTACATAATACCCCCTTTAAAATAAAAGCACGTCAGGACAGGAGATATTGTTTCCAAAGGGGAGGCTTGACTGAACCAGAAACCCACGGAAAGGCATATTTATATCTTGATGGCTAAACTTGAGGCTGAGTTACTGACAGACCTGGCATGCCACAGGTCTTATACACAAACGCCCCATGACCCACACGAGGAGTCCAACACCGAGGCCACTAAGACCTGTTAGCTCTGACCAACGTTTACACGGTTAGCCTGTATACACTCAGCTCACCGAGGCCCGCACACTGCTCACCAAACCACCGGCGTGAAGAGCTCCTCACAGCTAGGCCGGGTCCTGACAGGTGGGTGACGTCAGGAGTGACAGGTCCGAGAGGGGGGGATGGGGGAAGCAGCGCCTTCTATAGGTGAGCCCGGGACTAGCCACCCATCCTGCTACATATGTAAACACACTCTCTATGTTATCCTGATACTTTTACATCATGATGAACGTTGTCCTGTATCGCTCTAATGTGAGGATTAAAGAGTTTGTCCTGAGTCTCTGTCTCTGTCTCTGACTCTGACTCTGTCTCTGACTCTGTCTCTGACTCCGTCTCCTTCTCACCGCAGAGTCGTCGACTGAATGTCCTGGAGGCGAGCGGCTGAACCATGGTCATCCTGCAGCAGGTGAGACACGAACCTCTGACCGCGGACAACACACAGAGCTCCAAAAATCCCCCTTTTCCCAGAGAGTTTTTAAAAAGGTTAAGATTTAAAGTCGCACTGGCACATGTTTATTTAGTTCCTCTTCAGTAAAGTTTCTTCTGTTTCAGGGGGACTTTGTGTCTTTAGTTCCTCTTCAGTAAAGTTTCTTCTGTTCAGGGGACTTTGTGACTTTAGTTCCTCTCAGTAAGTTTCTTCTGTTTCAGGGGACTTTGTGACTTTAGTTCCTCCTCAGTAAAGTTTCTTCTGTTTCAGGGGACTTTGTGTCTTTAGTTCCTCTTCAGTAAAGTTTCTTCTGTTTCAGGAGGACTTTGTGTCTTTAGTTCCTCCTCAGTAAAGTTTCTTCTGTTTCAGGGGACTTTGTGACTTTAGTTCCTCTTCAGTAAAGTTTCTTCTGTTCAGGAGGACTTTGTGTCTTTAGTTCCTCCTCAGTAAAGTTTCTTCTGTTTCAGGGGGACTTTGTTTGGCTGGACCTGCAGACGGGCCGTGAGTTCGACGTCCCGGTTGGAGCCGAGGTCAAAGTGTGCGACTCCAGACAGATCCAAGTGCTGGACGATGAGGGCCAGGTATGTCTTTGACCACACCCCCGACAGTGACCCACCCCCCGACAGTGACCCCACCCCCTGACAGTGACCCACCCCCTGACAGTGACCCCACCCCCTGACAGTGACCCCACCCCCTGACCCGACGTCATGTGATCAGTTACATGATTTTATCCATGCGTTTCCAATGATGTCATAGTTCTACCTTTTGTAGTGGGATGATGCCGCACTACAACATGTACAATATCTGGATGAATGACTGAGTGACAGCAGAGTTTTCTTTACACACATGATGAGCTCATAGAAAGTTTCACTCTCCACGTGTTTCAGAAGCTCCAGTTCCTTCAGTTTGTTTCTTTGTTGACAAGAGTTCAGAACCCTAGGGTTAGGGTGTCCCAACACTTCAGGGAGCAGAGGAAGAGCCTCTCTCCTTTCTAATAAGGCAGCAAGTTCGCTCTGGACCAGATGTGTGGCCCAGTGAGTATCATCTGACCATAGACTGGATGCAAACTATACGATCTGGATGTGTTGGCCGTCCTGGTTTTAGACACAATGGTAAAAGTTGGTAGTTGAGTTGAGCAAAAAAGTAAAATAAAAAAACCACATACCTGAAACATCATGTCTTCTGTTTCATATGTTTATCTCCGTTGATTTATCAAACATAGATAAGTCACATTTCACACAACAGACAGGAACCGGCATTTTCACACGTGAATGAAATAGTACTTCTTGTGTGTTATTGCAGTTTACAGGCAATGTGTATTACCATTCGCTGCGCTCATTTGCATACTAGTGGAGGCCTGTTTCACTGGCACGTCTCTCACTGAGGTCTGGAGGGAAGTCTTAGTAAGTAATGGGACTGGGCCTAAGCCTTCATGTCTGCTGTTTACTCTCCACCGCTACATCAGCCACTACATCAGTGCTACTGTGCGGTGCATCATGGGAAATGTAGTTCTAATGTGGTTAGGGTTAGGGTTAGGGTTATCAGCTCACTGATAAATGCAATTATCAGTGAGCTGCTTTGAATACTCCCCTTATTCCGTCCCGCCCACTTTTCCCTCTTTTTGCCTCGTCTCAGCACTTCTTTTGACTCGACCCATAGAGCTGAAGTCCGATCATTAAACGGAGATCGAGGGAAATGTCCGTCGCTAAAATCTGATTGATTTGTGTAAAATGTCCAGTGTTCATTTGCTCCAACAAGTCGCCAACGGGAACGTCCGGAATAAGGTGAATTAGTCAAATAAAAAATAGGGCGGGTCAAATGCAGAGAACGGATTTCCCAACAGCGATTACACAAATGTCATCCATAAAACGCACGTGTGTGGTTGGTCAGTGGGTCGGGCTTTAACGCTCTCTCTCGCTCGCCACAGGAGCACTCCATCTCGCCGCAGAACGCCACCAACATCAAGCCTATGCACCCGACGTCAGTGCACGGCGTGGAGGACATGATCCGCCTGGGCGACCTGAACGAGGCCGGGATCCTCCGCAACCTGCTGATTCGCTACAACGAGAGGGTCATCTACGTAAGCCCCGCCCCTCGCCACCGCACTTTAACTCTGCATCAACAACAACACGGGGAGGTTTAAGCGTCTCTATAGGGCTGAGCGATATCGACACAAATATCTCAGTATGTTTGGGAATTTCTCCTAAACAATATTTTTATAAACCGTCAGAAATCTGTAATAATGTGCTGCAAACTTCGACATTTACATTTCCCCTCCACATTTTTCACACATTTCTTGACATTAGACATAAACTCTATTTAAATTTGCGTATCTTCCAACAGCAGTTTCGATATGATCTTATGAATGATTTATCGGCCAGTTCAATAAGAGTCGTATCGTATGAATCCTCTGCTGTTTTATGTTACTCACTTCACAAACATGAATCCAAAGTGTCACACAAAGACTCTCTTCCCTTTGTAGACGAACTGTGGCGGTCGGGTGAGTATTTACTAATACGAATAATCAATTTAGAATTAATACATGATGATATTTCATTTTTGGCACAAATTACCGACTTTGTGGTGCGTTCATGAATAAAATGAGTTTCTGATCCATTTTCTTTAATCTGATCAGTTTTCAGCTGCAAAATCTTACAACTAATACACTTTTTAAGCACTCCCTTTGATTGGTCGCTTTCAGGTCATGCTTGAACGTCATGTGCTAATGTGAGTCGGGCTCAGTTTAGGAAAGAAACGTCCTGAGAGAAGGTTCTGCCAGTAAGATACGAGTTTGAGAAACATTTGGACGTTTCTTTCCTAAAGTCTCTCCGGTCACGTCTGACTCACATCATCACATGACGTTCTGTAATATGAGCTGAGCTTTTCCCTGACGGCCTCTGGAGTAACTGTTCCTCTCCACAGACGTACACGGGCTCCATCCTGGTGGCGGTGAACCCGTACCAGCTGCTGCCCATCTACTCGGCCGAGCAGATCCGCCTCTACACCAACAGGAAGATCGGGGAGCTGCCGCCGCACATCTTCGCCATCGCCGACAACTGCTACTTCAACATGCAGCGCAGCAACCGCGACCAGTGCGTCATCATCAGGTCAGAGCCACGCCCACTTTCACACGTTAAACCACCCGGTCTGTCCTCGTCTTTACCAAAACAGGAAGTGTCTAAATAGAATAGCCTGACTAAATCTGATTTTGAACGTTGTGAACATTTCTAAACATCGTGTACAGCGGAGAGTCCGGCGCCGGGAAAACTGAGAGCGCGAAGCTGATCCTGCAGTTCCTGGCGGCCATCAGCGGACAGCACTCCTGGATCGAGCAGCAGGTCCTGGAGGCCACGCCCATCCTGGAAGGTCAGTCCTCACTGACCGAACGTTGTTTCTGTGACGGAGTTAATGAGTTGTTCTGGTCCGCAGCCTTTGGAAACGCCAAAACCATCCGCAACGACAACTCCAGCCGCTTCGGGAAGTACATCGACATCCACTTCAACAAGAGAGGAGCCATCGAGGGCGCCAGGATCCAGCAGTACCTGCTGGAGAAGTCCGCGTCTGTCGACAGGTGAGGGTCGTCTAATCACTGTCACACGACAGGTGAGGCTCTTTACAGTCACTGCCACACCGACAGGTGAGGGTCTTTACAGTCACTGTCACACCGACAGGTGAGGTCTTTACAGTCACTGCCAACCGACAGGTGAGGGTCTTTACAGTCACTGTCACACCGACAGGTGAGGCTCTTTACAGTCACTGTCACACCGACAGTGAGGGTCTTTACAGTCACTGTCACACCGACAGGTGAGGCTCTTTACAGTCACTGTCACCCGCAGAGGCTCTTTACAGTCACTGCACACCGACAGGTGAGGCTCTTTACAGTCACTGCCACACCGACAGGTGAGGCTCTTTACAGTCACTGCCACACTGACAGGTGAGGCTCTTTACAGTCACTGTCACACTGACAGGTGAGGCTCTTTACAGTCACTGCACACCGACAGGTGAGGCTCTTACAGTCACGTCACACCGACAGGTGAGCTCTTTACAGTCACTGCCACACGCAGGTGAGGCTCTTTACAGTCACTGTCACACCGACAGGTGAGGCTCTTTACAGTCACTGTCACACACCGACAGGTGAGGCTCTTTACAGTCACTGTCACACCGACAGGTGAGGGTCTTTACAGTCACTGCCACACTGACAGGTGAGGCTCTTTACAGTCACTGCCACACTGACAGGTGAGGCTCTTTACAGTCACTGTCACACTGACAGGTGAGGCTCTTTACAGTACTGCCACACCGACAGGTGAGGCTCTTTACAGTCACTGTCCACACCGACAGGTGAGCCTCTTTACTGTCCACGACAGGTGAGGCTCTTTACAGTCACTGTCACACCGACAGGTGAGGCTCTTTACAGTCACTGCCACACCGACAGGTGAGGCTCTTTACAGTCACTGCCACACCGACAGGTGAGGCTCTTTACAGTCACTGTCACACTGACAGGTGAGGCTCTTTACTGTCACTGTCACACCGACAGGTGAGGCTCTTTACAGTCACTGTCACACCGACAGGTGAGGCTCTTTACAGTCACTGCCACACCGACAGGTGAGGCTCTTTACAGTCACTGCCACACCGACAGGTGAGGCTCTTTACAGTCACTGCCACACGACAGGTGAGGCTCTTTACAGTCACTGTCACACCGACAGGTGAGGCTCTTTACATGCACGCTGTCGAGTCACTGCCTGGGCCTAGGTCGCCTATGACCCGATGAAGTCCATGCTTTAGGACATAACTTTGGAGCAGACAGAGATAGATTTGTTCTTCCTGGTGTTGTTGTAAAGTGCTTCATAAATAGACTTTGGATTGTGTGCGCTCAGGCTTCGGACGAGAGGAACTACCACGTGTTCTACTGTCTGCTGAGGGGGATGTGTCCGAGCAAAGGCCAATGGGACTGGGCCTGGCCTCGGACTACAAGCTACCTCACCATGGGTGCAGCATTACACTGTTATTACACCATTAACCATATGATATGTTATTACACACTATTCAACATTGATCATTTATTACACATATTCAACCATATGATCATGTTATTACACACTATTCAACCATATGATCATGTTATTAACACTATTCAACATATGATCATGTTATACAACTATTCAACCATATGATCATGTATTACACACTATTTCAACCATATGATCATGTATTAACTCTATTCAACCATATGATCATGTTATTACACCACTATTCAACCAATATAATAATACAACAGATATATTTACACGCTATAAAAAAAAAAAAATACAACATATTATCACGTTATTACACGCTAATCAACCATTATGATCACCGTTATTACACGCTATTCAACCATATGATCACGTTATTACACGCTATTCAACCATATGATCACGTTTATTACACGCTATTCAAACCATATATCACGTTATTAACACGCTATTCAAACCATATGATCACGTTATTACACGCTATCAACCATATGATCACGTTATTACACGCTATTCAACCATATGATCACGTTATTACACGCTATTCAACCATATGATCACGTTATTACACGCTATCAACCATATGATCACGTTATTACACGCTATTCAACCCATATGATCACGTTATTACACGCTATTCAACCATATGATCACGTTATTACACGCTATTCAACCATATGATCACGTTATTACACGCTATTCAACCATATGATCACGTATTACACGCTATCAACCATATGATCACGTTATTACACGCTATTCAACCATATGATCACGTTATTACACGCTATTCAGCCATATGATCACGTTATTACACGCTATTCAACCATATGATCACGTTATTACACGCTATTCAACCATATGATACGTTATTACACGCTATTCAACCATATGATCACGTTATTACACGCTATTCACCATATGATCACGTTATTACACGCTATTCAACCATATGATCACGTTATTACACGCTATTCAACCATATGATCACGTTATTACACACTATTCAACCATATGATCACGTTATTACACGCATCACCATATACACGTTATTAACCTATCACATATGATCACGTTATTACACGCTATCAACCATAGATCACGTTATTACACCATCAACCATATGATCACGTTATTACACACTATTCAACCATATGATCACGTTATTACACGCTATTCAACCATATGATCCGTTTACACATCAACCATATGACACGTATTACACGCTATTCAACCATATGATGTTATTACCTATTCCATATGAATCATCGTTATTACACGCTATTCAACCATATGATCACGTTATTACACCTATTAACCATTGATCACTTATTACACTTCAACCATATGATCAGTTATTACACGCTATTCAACCATATTATCATGTTATTAACGCTATTCAACCATATGATCACGTTATTACACGCTATTCAACCATATGATCACGTTATTACACACTATTCAACCATATGATCACGTTATTACACCTATTCAACCATATGATCATTTATTACACACTATAATAAACCAGCTTCTGCCTTTATAACGGTCTGGTCCAATCAGCAGAAACATTTCTGCGTCTGAAATCAAACATTAAACACTTTAATTTGCTTTATTTCATTTGAGGCAAACTTTGGAGCGAGCCGTCGCTGCAGCTCAGGTCGTTTTCTGGAAATTGGTCTGAATAGTTTTGTTCTCAGCTCCTTTTTCAGCTTTATGGAGGAAATGTGGAAATTCACTTCATATTCAGTGCAGAGACAAATAAGGTCCAGATAGATTTAAAAGGAAATAGACAAATGTGTGAAAGTGTAATTCCTGATCTGTCCTCTAGGGGAGCTGAGGGTAAGGTGTATCCTGTCTGTCTCTAGGAGCTGAGGTAACGGTGTGTAATTCCTGATCTGTCCTCTAGGGGAGCTGAGGGTAAAGGTGTAATTCTTGATCTGTCCTCTAGGGGAGCTGAGGGTAAGGTGTAATTCTGATTGTCTCTAGGGGAGCTGAGGGTAACGGTGTAATTCCTGATCTGTCCTCTAGGGGAGCTGAGGGTAACGGTGTATTCCTGATCTGTCCTTAGGCTTGGTACGGTGTAATTCCTGATCTGTCCTCTAGGGGAGCTGAGGGTAACGGTGTAATTCCTGATCTGTCCTCTAGGGGAGCTGAGGGTAAAGGTGTAATTCCTGATCTGTCCTCTAGGGGAGCTGTACGGAGTGCGAGGGCCGGGACGACTTGGCCGATTACTCGAGTATCCTGTCGGCCATGAGGTGCTGATGTTCACGGAGACGGAGACCTGGGAGATCTCCAAACTGTTGGCCGCCATCCTGCACATGGGCAACCTGGACTTCCAGGGTAAAGTCTCCGTTTGAATCGATGCAGATCCAAATGTGCAGCCCTGAGGAAACTCCTCTGTCATATTGGGCTATACAAACAATTGATGAATTAATTAAAATAAAGTAAAACTTCACTTTACAAAAATATTTTCAAGTTCAAATCTGATGTTAGTTACTGAAGGCTAACAGGAGAGAGTTGCGGAGACAGTCAGTCAAGTTAGTCTTTGCAACTTGGACTATCTCACCAGCCTGGAGACTAGGAGACTCCAGCCTGGTGGTCCAGAGATGTCCCCAAGACGTCCCTAGAGATACGCCGAGTCTCCAGATAGTCTCGGTGAGGACAAAAAGGTTCGATTTCAGCGAAGACTCCGCATGGTCTCCGAGAGGAAATGTCTATTTATTGTACGTTTCTGTGATGACCCTGCAATGTCTCCGAGACCTGTCGGATAACGAGATCTCAGAGTCGAATGGAGTTTCTTTGAGATCTCCTTGGTATCCGTTAACGATACCAGTACAGTATTGGAAAAAAGTGCGTCTACTGGTACCGAAAAAATTATTAAAGGAAGTGACTTTTTGCCCCAATCTTTAACGCTTTCCCAATTTCCCCCCTAATTTTTTATTACTGATATTTTCCTTATTTCCCCTCATTGTTTGCCCAATTTTTTTCCCAATTTCCCCCCAAATTATTGCTAATTTTTCACACATTTCTTGAAGTTGGAGAGGAAACCGATCTTCCACACATTATTGTTCTGTTTTCTGGTTCTAGACGACAAATATTTGAATATCAGAAAGAGTATCGTTATGGGAAAGTATGGGGAAAAAGTAAAGGTACTCAGCCCTAGTCAACACTGGCCCAGCTTGAGACTGCGTAGACTCTCAGAGACCTGGAGACTCGCCTTATCTCCAGGGGACGTCTCGGTCCAGAAGTTCCGTTACATGATTGTGTTTTGGTGAAGTTGATCTGAAGCTCCATCGTTCATTAGTAACTGTGTCTCCTCTTCAGCGCGGACCTTTGAGAACCTGGACGCCTGTGTGGTGGTGTGTTCCCGGACCTGCTGATGGCCGCCGCGCTGCTGGAGGTGAGTACCACACAGGCAGGAGGAGGCGGAGCGTGTTGTAACTGCAGTCCTGTGTGTGGCCTGCAGGTGGAGCCCAAAGACGTGATGGTGTGTCTGACCACGCGGACCCTGATCACGCGTGGAGAGAGCGTGTGCACGCCGCTCAGCGTGGCCCAGGGGCGAGACGTGAGGGACGCCTTCGTCAAGGTCAGGCGCCGCTTCTGCGCAAAGTAACAAAAAACAGCTCAAGACGATCGGCCTTTTTAAAGACTGTGGTCGCTCTGACACTTTAATATCTTACTGATATGGATTTTGTTCTTGTCTGTGAAAGCGCTTAACAAATAAAGTTTACGTATTTTACCTACAAAGCGGTTCCTAATATGATAAAGTCGTTTGTTTTCAGGGCATTTACGGCCGACTGTTCGTGTGGATCGTGGAAAAGATCAACGCTGCCATTTACAGGCCGCCGTCCAGCGACAGCAGCCTCCTGCGCAAGTCCATCGTTTACTGGACATCTTCGGCTTCGAGAACTTCACTGTGACAGGTGCCACGGACACTCTCCGATATACGTCACACAGACTAAAACACCAGCACTCTCTGATATACGTCAACAGACTAAACACCAGCACACTCCGATATACGTCACACAGACTAAAACACCAGCACACTCCGATATACGTCACACAGACTAAAACACCAGCACACTCCGATATACGTCACACAGACTAAAACACCAGCACACTCTGATATACGTCACACAGACTAAACACCAGCACACTCCGATATACGTCACACAGACTAAAACACCAGCACTCTCCGATATACGTCACACAGACTAAAACACCAGCACACTCTGATATACGTCACGCAGACTAAAACACCAGCACACTCTGATATACGTCACACAGACTAAAACACCAGCACACTCCGATATACGTCACGCAGACTAAAACACCAGCACACTCCGATATACGTCACGCAGACTAAAACATACAGTCCACACTTCAATACAGTCCTGATCAAAGTTTAAGACAAGTTGAAAAAAAAGAATCACATTTCTCATGGTTGGATCTTGACAAGGTCCAAGTAGAGCTTCAATCTGCACAAGAAGAAAAGGGAGTGAGACTAAGCTTTATTAATGAGCAGTTGATCAAAAGCAGAGCCTCTGGCAGCGTGTGCCGTCACTGCTGAGGTGGGACGCAGTCAGATCTTCACAACCCATCCATTCATTTTCTTCTGCTTTATCTGGGGCTGGGTCACGATCCACGCAGACCTCCAGCTGTTCTGGGGCGACCCCGAGGCGACACCAGGCCACAGAGACATAGTCCCTCCAGCGTGTCCTGGGTCTGGACCTCCTCCCAATAGGACGTGCCTGGAAACCTCCACAGGGAGGCGACCTGACACTGCATTTGAAAATATGTGGCTTTCCGTCGCTCAGCTTGTTGTACTTCCTTCGCCGGCCCCCTTGTGCATGAGTACGTGGAGGTGGGGTTTGAGGATAGACAGTTAAATAGCGATGGACAGACGGTGTCCCATAACGTTCATTACGGGCTAACAAAGCTCAGCCGTGTTAGACATTTTAAGGGTTTTTTGGAGCAGCTCCACTATATAAGGTGAAAAAAAAGTAAAAATAACAAAAGGGAAACTATAGGACGCTGTTGTTTAGACAAACACGTGGAGGTCAGAATGACACGTCTGTGTTTAATAATGACTTAAAGAGAGGCCAAAAGAGCATGGGAGAGCCATGTGACTAAATAAGTCCAGGATGGAGTCATAGAGCGTCTAAACTCAGACAGACTTGTATCTGCTGCAGCTGAACCTCAGAGGCTCCACAATCCTGATCAGTGACGTCTATCACTCAAACATCAGAGACAGAAGAAACAAACAGCCTCTTGAGGTTACAGCAGGAGTCAAAACCTCGAATGTGATTTGATATCGATAAACCTTGTAGCCCGACTGCTTATGCAGCTCAACAACTCACCTCTATCAGAACCTTTAATCAGGACAGAGTCAGGACAGAAAATGACCTTTAAAGACATGTGCTTCTAAACTTTGGATCAGCTGCAAAAACAGACTGTGTTGTTTTCAATAAAAGCTTTGTCTCACTCCCGTTTCTTCCTGTTGCAGACTGAAGTTCTACTTATCTACTGTATCTCTCTCTCCTGTCTCTGTCACACCGACTCTAAACGCCAGCCCACACCTCGATATATAAACACACCTCTTGTCTTCAGTTTCGAGCAGCTGTGCATCAACTTCGCCAACGAGAGCCTGCAGCAGTTCTTTGTTCGTCACGTGTTTAAGCTGGAGCAGGAGGAGTATAACCTGGAGGACATCCGCTGGCAGCACATCGAGTTCAGCGACAACCAGGACGCGCTGGACATGATCGCCTCCAAACCCATGAACATCATCTCGCTCATCGACGAGGAGAGCAAGTTCCCCAAGGTGTGGGAAATCGCACGGCGTAGTCCTTTGAATGTGTGCGGGTTTGAGCCTCATTACTGTTTGTTGAACAGGGCACAGACGCGACGATGCTTTACAAACTGAACTCCCAACACAAGCAGAACTCCTACTACAGCCCTCCAAGAACAGCTACGAGACGCAGTTCGGGATCCAGCACTTCGCCGGCGTCGTCTACTACGAGACCCGAGGTACGTTTGGGTTTTAATTCTGAAGAACACGAGGTAAAGTCTGATCTTAAACCTCACACCGGTGCCGTTTCTCGCAGGGTTCCTGGAGAAGAACCGCGACAGCCTCCACACCGACATCATCCAGCTGGTCCACTCCTCCAGGACAAGTTCATCAAGCAGATCTTCCAGGCCGACGTGGCATGGTGAGAACTTCTGCACTTTAGGTCTGAGAGGCTTCCTCTGCAGATCCCGGCAGATGTTTCACTAATGACCTCCTGCTCTCTCTATCTTATTTCTCCCTTTCTCTTCTCTATCTTCTCTTTCTCCTCTCTTTTCCTCTGAGCTCAGTTTCTCTGCGGTTATCAGCAGCCCAGCACTCCCGCTCCAAAGGTAATGCTTCTGTCTGTGGCCGTCGTGTGAGCAGATGTGATGAAACGTCGTAAGTCGTGCTGTGATGTTTCCCTCAGATCCGGGCAGAGCTCGTGCTTACATGTATTTACTAAAGGTCAGGATGAAGAGTTTGTTTGTGTGTTCCAGGGCGTGGAGACGAGGAAACGCTCTCCCACTCTGAGCAGCCAGTTCAAACGCTCGCTGGAACTGCTCATGAGGACCCTGAGCGTCTGCCAGCCCTTCTTCGTCCGCTGCATCAAACCCAACAAGCTCAAGAAGCCTATGGTAAACCTACAGGACTGACCCGGACCTGACCCGGACCTGACCCGGACCTGACCCGGACCTGACCCGGACCTGACGGACCTGACCCGGACACGACCCAGACACTACGACCCGGACCTGACCCGGACCTGACCCGGACCGGATCCAAACAAGGGCTGGGCCGATACCAGTGCTTTAACAATACTTGGTTTTCGATACCGATACCTGAACGATACCTATACAAACTATTTGCCGTCTAAAAACAGAATAAACAGAGTCAAATAAAAGTAGTGAAGGAATTTAAATATCTAGGCCTTGTTTTGGATTCATCGTCTAGTTTTAAAAAAACATGTTAAGAAAATCTGCAACACACTAAAGTACAGTTTGTTTTTAAACATATTAGCAATACACTGACTCGTGACTTGGAGACAATGATAATCCCTCATATTAATGACTGTATTTCTTGTTGGTACAGACGAGTGACACAACAATAAATCCTCTAAAATCTCTATATAATCAAGCTGTTAAAGTGCTGGACCAAAAGCCACTGAGATCCATCACTGTCTGATCCTTGGAAAATACAACATGTTTAACTTTGATCATTTCATTGTGTACGCAAATGTGCGATTAGTTTTTAACATTTTGAATAATACTGCGCCTCCACCACTGAAAACATGTGTCCAGCTCTGTTCTGAGCAGATGACCAGGAGCTCCAATGACTGCAGAGTAAGGCCTAAACGTAGCTCAGCCTTTGCACAGACATCCTTCTCATTCAAAGGCATCAAAGAATGGAATAACTCCCACAGAATCTGAAACTTTCCTAGACCTGAAAGATTTCTCTGTAATACAAAGAAAGTGCTGTTGGAAAACCAGTCGTGTCAGCACCGATAACTGGAAATGTAAATATGACCTTTAGTGATGTTTATGTAGTCATTTTAGCATGATTTCATGTGGACTGATGCTGTAACGGGGAATGAATGAATGAATGAATGAATGAATGAATGAATGAATGAATATTTGTATTTGAGTGGTTGTAACTCACCTGCTCAGGGACTACAGATGGAAACTAGCTCAAGCTAAATCTGGTGCAAAGCATCCTATATTAAATGTTTTTGGCACATTGTCCCTGTTGAAATAAACTAATAAACTAAACTAATACAGATCAATAATTTGTGGAAGATCAGGTTCCTCTCAAAAGTCAAGAATGTGTGAAAAATGAGGCATAATTTGGGGGTAAATTGGGAAGATATTGGGCAAAACTATGAAATGTTATTAATAAAAATGAGCAAAAATGAGGAAATAAATTGTGAAAATTAAAAAAAAAACGTTTAGGAAAAATTGGCAACAACAAAAAAGTCACTTCCTTTAACGTTTTTGTGGTTCCTGCTTTAGATACTTTAATTTTTTTCGATACCAGTCTGATATCGTTTAACGTGCCCAGCCCTGAATACGAGAGCGTTTATGAGGATGGGGCGGATTTTATTTGACCTTTAACCAGAAAGACCACTGAGATTAAAGATCTCTTTCCCAGAGGTGTGTACACATGTTTATGGATACGGTTTGGGAAAGAGCGGCAGCAGATTATGGATTTTCTATCAGAGGAGAGGTTTATTTTCCATCAGGGCACGGAGACAGAATGTGGTGGTACTGATGATTCTGACTCGATGTCGCTCGTCTTCTGGGTTCCTTTCCTCAGAACTCGAGGAACAGGAGTCGTAGAGTGAACCAAACCAGGCAGTGATGTTGAATATGAGGATTGGTTCAGTAAAACATTTAAGCGGCGAGAATGGACTTGGAGTCAAAGGACTGAATCAGGACTAAAGTCAGACTAAACCAGGAGGAAACTTTAGGTTCCTCCAGGACAAACCAGACTAAAAGATCATATGGTGACAGACTGAACTCTCCCCCTCCTCAGCTCTTTGACCGTGAGCTGTGCGTGCGGCAGCTCCGTTACTCCGGGATGATGGAGACGATCCGGATCCGGCGGGCGGGTTACCCATCAGATACACCTTCGCCGAGTTCGTGGAGCGTTACCGCGTGCTCATGCCGGGAGTCAAACCCGCGCACGTGCAGGTGAGCCCCGCCCTCTGCCCGCGCGTCGCGTGCAGGTGAGTCCCGCCTCTCTGCCCGCGCACGTGCAGGTGAAGCCCCGCCTCTCTGCCCGCGCACGTGCAGGTGAGCCCCGCCTCTCTGCCCGCGCACGTGAGCCCCGCCCTCTCTGCTCCGCACTGAGGCCCCGCCCTTGCCCGCGCACGTGCAGGTGAGCCCCGCCTCTTGCCCGCGCACGTGCAGGTGAGCCCCGCCTCTCTGCCGTGCACGTGCAGGTGAGCCCCGCCTCTCTGCCGCGCACGTGCAGGTGAGCCCCGCTCTCTGCCCGCGCACGTGCAGGTGAGCCCCGCCTCTCTGCCCGCGCACGTGCAGGTGAGTCCCGCCTCTCTGCCCGCGCACGTGCAGTGAGCCCGCCTCTCTGCCCGCGCACGTGCAGGTGAGCCCGCCTCTCTGCCCGCGCACGTGCAGTGAGTCCCGCCTCTCTGCCCGCGCACGTGCAGGTGAGCCCCGCCTCTCTGCCCGCGCACGTGCAGGTGAGCCCCGCCTCTCTGCCCGGCACGTGGGCCCGCCTCTCTGCCCGCGCACGTGCAGGTGAGCCCCGCCTCTCTGCCCGCGCACGTGCAGGTGAGCCCTGCTCTCTGCTCGCGCACGTGAGCCCCGCCTCTCTGCCCGCGCACGTGCAGGTGAGCCCCGCCTCTCTGCCCGCGCACGTGCAGGTGAGCCCCGCCTCTCTGCCCGCGCACGTGCAGGTGAGCCCTGCCTCTCTGCTCGCGCACGTGAGCCCCGCCTCTCTGCCCGCGCACGTGCAGGTGAGCCCCGCCTCTCTGCCGCTCAGACACGTTCAGGTAAAGACCGCTTTGTCTCCTCAGGACGACCTTAAAGGGACGTGTCGGAGGATCGTTCTGAACAGACTCGGGAAACTGGGCGACTGGCAGATCGGAAAGACCAAGGTGTTTCTGAAGGACCACCACGACCTGCAGCTGGAGACGGAGCGCGACAAAGGCATCACCGACAGGGTCATCCTCATCCAGAAGTCTGTCAGGGGCACAAGCAGAGGTACCACACAGTTACAGTATTACAGCAGAGGGGCCACAAGCAGAGGTACCACAGGGTTACAGTATTACAGCAGAGGGGCCACAAGCAGAGGTACCACACAGTCCCATGTGCAGCTTTCATCCTGAAATCAGTTTGGACCAAGTTCCCTGAAGTTCACACATGCCCAACACATCAGTGACCCACCTCCGTGTTTCACTGTAGGAACAGAGCACCTTCATCACAGGCCTTGCTGACTCCACCAAATGTAACTTTTATGGTTTATTTTGGTTTCTTCCACATGACTCTGTTTCAGAAATGTTGAGGTTTGTTTCTGTGCTGTTTGGCATATTGTAAGCGTGTAGAGCAAACTCATTTTTTTCACCATAAATTGCTTCACACGAACACTAACTATGAGGGGGAAACAAAACGTATTGTTTATCATATTCTCTTGCCTGGCCTGCCAGACACTCTCCTTCTGTTCTAAAGAAGAACGGTCTGGGCGGCTGCTCGCAGCCAATCACTTCACGATTTACCCACATCGGTCCATCACGCACCAAGAGACAGAAGCCGTCACCTGTCACCACCACGCACTCTTCCAAAACATTAAAGATGGCGGCTGATACACTGTTTTCTTCGGCTCTTTCGTCTGTTTTAAATCATTGGAAAATATGAAATCCCTAAAACCAGAGCAAGAAACAGCGTTCGAAGCGTTCCTCGTAAAACGTTTTTGGAAAGGCTTTCTGCCGCTTGTTACTGCAACGTATCTAGCGTTGCTCTAATTGGTTGATGCCGTCTGTCAATCACGCCCACCAGGAAATTGTTGAGATCACGCTCCCAGACTATATGTCTTTGAAATATCTATGAAAAGGCATGTCGTTTGGCAGGCCAGGCAACTTATTCTTTGAAGCATGGCCAAAAAACCTAAAGTTCTGCCAGGATATGTAAACCTTTGAGCACAACTGTATTTTCACAATCTGAGCCATAAGAGTTTTCAACAAAAATATTTAACCTTTGAAACAAAATTGAGGTGTGACATTTCAACGACACTTACATGAACTTATTATATATTTTTAAGAATAAACGTGTTTTTGGTTTGATCTGTGACGGGTTTATGTCGTGCTGTAACAAGGTCGGCACAATAAGCTGTGGCTTCGGCCGACGCCCCTCCCTGTAATAAATATACTGTATATAATATACTGTATATAAACTGTTTAGTTTTACGTTTGTAACAGAAGTCATTATTACAGTTTAATCTCACACTAAACACAAACTTTTCTCATTTCCCTGTTTCCCTCAGAGCAACATTCCTCCGGAAACGCCACGCCGCCACCGTCCTCCAGAGCGCGTGGAGGGCTACAGGTGCAGGAGGACTTCCACAAGGTCAGTCACATGACACGAGGTCAGTCACATGACGCGAGGTCAGTCACATGATGCGAGGTCAGTCACATGATGCGAGGTCAGTCACATGACGCGAGGTCAGTCACATGACACAGGTCAGTCACATGACGCGAGTCAGTCACATGACGCCGAGGTCAGTCACATGACATGAGGTCAGTCACATAACATGAGGTCAGTCACATGACGCCGAGGTCAGTCACATGACGCGAGGTCAGTCACATGACAGTGACTGACCTTAGATCATCTGTGCTGAGAGAGAAGACTCTGGACTTTGGGACGGTTTTTGTTTCATGTGGAAAAGTCCAGCCGTCCTGTTACCATAATTAACAGGACGTATGGTAACTATGTACCATAGTTACCATAGTTACAGAGTAATGATAACATCTGAGCGGGACCTCTGCTGGTTCATTTCCTCCGTGTCCAGATGCTTCGTGGCTTCCTGCGGCTCCAGGCCGTGTTCCGGTCCCGGAGGTTCTTCCAGAGTTACCGTCAGACCCGGCTGTGCGTGACCCAGATCCAGGCCCGATGCCGGGGTTTCCTCGTCCGAAAGACCTTCACGAGGCGACTCGGGGCGGTCCTGACGCTGCAGGCCACACAAGAGGCATGATCGCCCGGAGGCTGTGCCACGGCCTCACAGGAGAGGTTAATTCCCAAACACAGAGGGTATCCCAAAACACAGAGAGGTAATCCAAAGACAGAAGGTAATCCCAAACACAGAGGGTCATCCCAAAACACGAGAGGTAATCCCAAAACACAGAAAGGGTAATCCCAAAACAGAGAGGTAATCCAAACACAGAGAAGGTAATCCCAAAACACAGAGAGGTAATCCCCAAAACACAGAGGTATCCCAACACAGGAGGTAACCAAACACAGAGAGGTTAATCCCAAAACAGAGATGGTTAATCCCAAAACACAGAGAGGTAAGTCCAAACACAGATGGTTAATCCAAAACCAGAGGTATCCCAAAACACAGAGAGGTAATCCCAAAACACAGAGAGGTAATCCCAAAACACGAGAGGTTAATCCAACACAGAGGTAATCCAAACACAGAGCGGTAATCCCAAAAACACAGAAGTAATCCCCAAAACACAGAGAGGTAACCCCAAAACACAGAGGTAATCCCCAAACCACAGGATAATCCCAAAACACAGGAGGTAATCCCAAACACAGGAGAAGGTAATCCAAATTCAGTGAGTAATCCCAAACACTGAGAGGTAATCCAAAACACAGAGGTAATCCCAAAAACACACAGAGGTCATCCCAAACACAGAGGTTAATCCCAAAACAACACAGGGTCATCCCAAACACAGAGGTAATCCCAAAAACACAGATATAATCCCAAACACAGAGGTAATCCCAAAACACAGAGATCCCAAACACAGAGATAATCCCAACAAAGAGAGGATCCAAAACACAGACGCGGGTAATCCCCAACACAGAGTAATCCCACAACAGAGAGGTAATCCAAAACACACAGAGGTCATCGCCAAACACAGAGAGGTACCCAAAACACAAGTGAAGTAATCCCAAAACACAAGATAATCCCCAAACTCAGAGAGTTCCCCAAAAAAAGAGGTAATCCCAAACACACCAGGTATTCCCAAAACACAGAGATAATCCCAAAACACAGAAGGAATCCCACACAGTGAGGTAAATCCCAAAACACAGAGATAACCCAAAACACAGAGACGTCAATCCCAAAACACAACGGTAATCCCAACACAGTGAGTAATCCCAAAACACGATGTAATCCCAAAAACACAGAGGTATCCCAAAACACAGAAGGTAATCAAAAACACAGAGGTAATCCCAAAACACAGAGGTCATCCCAAAACACACCATGAGGTAATCCAAAACACAGAGGTAATCCCAAACCACAGAGTTAATCCAACAACAAGGTAATCCCAAACACAGAAGGTTAATCCCAAAACACACCAGAGGTCATCCCACACAGAGTATCCCAAACACAAGAGGTAATCCCAAACACAGAGGGTAATCCCAAAACACAGAGTAATCCCAACACACAGAGGTTCATCCCAAACACCAGAGGTAATCCCAAAACACAGAGATAATCCCAAAAACAGAGAGTATCCCGCAAAACACAGAGGTAATCCCAAAACAACAGAGATAATCCCAAAACACAAGAGGTAATCCCCAAAACAACAAGAGATAATCCCAAAACACAGAGATAATCCCAAAACACGAGAGGTAATCCCAAAACCAGAGATAATCCCAAAAAACAGAGAGGTAATGCAAAACACAGATGTAATCCCACAGAGATAATCCCAAAACACAGAGAGTAATACCAAAAACACAGAGATAATCCCAAACACAGAGAGGAATCCCAATGAACACACAGAGTTTAATCCCAAACACAGAGGTAATCCCAAAACACACAGGGTCATCCCAAAACACAGAGGTAATCCCAAAACCACAAGATAATCCAAAACACAGACCGGTTTAATCCCAAAACACAGAGGTAATCCCAAAACACACAGAGAGGTAATCCCAAAACACACAGAGTAATCCCAAAACACACAGAGGTGTAATCCAAAACACCACAGAGGTCATCCCAAACACAGAGGTAATCCCAAAACACACAGAGGTAATCCAAAACACAGAGTAATCCCCAAAACAGAGTAATCCCAAAAAACACAGAGAGGTAAATCCCAAAACACAGAGGATAATCCCAAACACAAGAGGTAATCCCAAACACACAGAGACAGAGTAATCCCAAAACAACAGAGGTAATCCCAAAACACACAGAGGTCATCCCAGAACAAGGTAATCCCAAACACCAGAGAGATAATCCCAACACAGAGGTAATCCCAAAACACAGATAATCCCAAAACAGAGTAATTCCCAAAACACAGAGAGTAATCCCAAAACACAGAGTAAATCCCAAAACACAGAGTCAAATCCCAAAAACACAGAGAGGTCATCCCAAAAACACAGAGATTAATCCAAAAACACAGAGATAATCCCAAAACACAGAAGGATAATCCCAAACACAGAGGTTATCCCAAAACACAGAGGATAATCCCAAAACACAGACGTAATCCCAAAAACAGAGGTAATCGCCAAAAACAGAGGTCAATCCCAAAAACACAGTGAGGTAATCCCAAACACAGAGGTAATCCAAACACAGATGAGGTAAATCCCAAAACACCAGTGAGTAATCCCAAACACAGAGGTAATCCCAAAACACAGAGGTAATCCCAAATCACAGAGGTATTCCCAAAAACACACCAGAGGTCATCCAAAACACAGAGCTAATCCCAAAAAACACAGAGATAATCCCCAAAACACAGAAGTAATCCCAAACAACAGTGAGGTAATCCCAAAACACAGAGGTAATCCCAAAACACAGATCGGTAAACCCAAAACACAGAGATTAATCCCAAAACCCACAGAGGTAATCCCAAAAACCACAGTGAGTAATCCCAAACACAGAGGTAATCCACACAGGAGTAATCCCAAAACACAGGAGATAATCCCAACACAGAGAGGTAATCCCAAAAACACAGCCGGTAATCCCAAACACAGAGAGGTAATCCAAAACACACAGAGGTAATCCCAAAACCACAGAGGGTCAATCCCAAAACACACAGACTGCGGTAATCCCAAAACACACAGAGGTAATCCCAAAACCGGGTAATCCCCAAAACACACAGAGGTAATCAAACACAGAGGTAATCCCAAAACACCACAGAGGTCATCCAAAAACACAGAGTAATCCCAAAAACAAGAAGATAATCCAAAACACAGGAGAGGTAATCCACACAGGAGTAATCCCAAAACACAGGAGATAATCCCAACACAGAGAGGTAATCCCAAAAACACAGCCGGTAATCCCAAACACAGAGAGGTAATCCCAACCACAGAGAGGTAATCCCAAAACACAGAGGTAATCCCAAAACACAGTGAGGTAATCCCAAAACACAGAGTAATCCCAAAAACACACAGAGGTCATCCCAAACACAGAGGTAATCCCAAAAACACAGAGATAATCCCAAAAACACAGAGAGGTAATCCCAAAAACACAGAGGTAATCCCAAACACAGGGTAATCCCCAAAACACAGAATAATCCCAAAACACAGAGTAATCCCAAAACACAGAAGGAATTATAATATTATTTTAATCCCAAAACACCAGAGGTAATCCCAAACACAGAGATAATCCAAACACAGAGGTAATCCAAAACACACAGAGGTAATTCCAAACACACAGAGGTAATCCCAAAAACAAGAGATAATCCAAAACCACAGAGTATCCAAAAAACACAGAGGTAATCCCAAAAACAGTGAGGTAATCCAAAACACACAGATGGGTGGTCAATTCCAAAACACACAGAGGTAATCCCACACACAGAGGTATCCCAAACACACACAGAGTAATCCCAAAACACACAAGAGGTTCATCCCAAAACACCACAGAGGTAATCCCAAAACACACAGAGATGGTATCCCAAACACAGAGGAGGTAATCCCAAAACACAAGAGGTAATCCCAAACACAAGGTAATCCCAAACACATGAGGTAATAACCAAGAAACACAGAGGTAATCCGAAAACACCAGAGAGGTAAATCCCAAAAACACAGATTAATCCCAAAACAACACAGAGGTAATCCCAAACACACAGGAAGGGGTAATCCCCCAAAAACACAGAGGGTAATCCCAAAACACAGAAGGTAATCCCAAAACACAGAGGGTTCCCAAAACACAGACGTAATCCCAAAACACATGAGATGGTAATCCCAAAACACAGAGAGGTAATTCCCAAACACAGAGCGGTAACCCAAAACACAGGAGGTAATCCAAAACACAGAGGAATCCCCAAACACCACAGGGTAGTCCCAAACACAGAGGTAATCCCACACCACAGAGGTAATCCCCAAACACAGAGATAATCCCAAAACACAGAGATTCCAAACACCACAGAGGTCATCCCAAAACACACAGAGGTTAATCCCAAAACACAGAGAGTAATCCCAAACACAGAGATCCCAAAACACAGAGATAATCCCAAAACACACAGAGGTAATCCCAAATCAACAGAGAGTAATCCCAAAACACAGAGGTAATCCCAAAACACCACAGAGTCATCCCAAACACAGAAGCGGTACCCAAAACACAGAGGTATCCCAAAAACAAGAAGGTAATCCCAAAACACAGTGAGTAAATCCCAAAACACAGAGATAATCCCAAACACAGAGAGGTAATCCAAAAACACAAGAGTAATCCCAAAAACACAGTGAGGTAATTCCCAAACCACAGAGGGTAATCCCAAAACACAGAGGTATCCCAAAACACAGAGAAATCCCAAACACAGAGAGAGGTAATCCCAAAACACCAGAGTTAATCCCAAAACACAGTGCGGTAATCCCAAAACACAGAGGTAATCCCAAAAACACCACAGAGAGTTATCCCAAAACACACAGAGAGGTAATCCCAAAACACAGAGGTAATCCCAAAACACAGAAGAGGTAATCCCAAAAATCACAAACGTAATCCCAAAACACAGAAAGGCCCAAATCCCAAACACAGAGTAATCCCAAAACACACAGAGGTGAATCCCCAAAACACGACGGGTAATCCCAAAACACGGGTAATCCCAAAACACAGAGAGGGTAATCCAAAACACAGAGAGGTTAATCCCAAAAACACAGAGAGGTTATCCCAAAAACACAGAGGTAATCCCCAAAACACAAGTAATCCAAAACACACAGAGAGGTAATCCCAAAACACAAGAGGTAATTCCCAAAACACAGAGGTAATCCCAAACACACAGAGGTAATCCAAAACCACACAGAGGTAAATCCCAAAACACAGAGAGGTAATTCCCAAACACACAGAGGTCATCCCAAAACACAGAGGTAATCCCAAACACAGAGAGGTAATCCCAAAACACAGAGAGGTATCCCAAAACACAGAGATAATCCCAAAACACACAAGAGGTAAATCCCAAAACACAGAGAGGTAATCCAAAACACAGAGTAATCCAAAACACAGAGGTAATCCCAAAACACACAGAGGGTCAATCCCAAAACACATGAGGGTAATCCCAAAACACAGAAGAAGGTAATCCCAAAACACAGTGAGGGTAATCCCAAAACACAGAGATAATCCCAAAACACAGAGAGGTAGGTAATCCAAAACACAGAGGCTAATCCCAAAACACAGTGAGGTAATCCCCAAAACACAGAGTAAATCCCAAAACACACAGAGAGGTAATCCCAAAACACAGAGGTAATCCCAAAACACAGAGGTAATCCCAAATCACAGATGTAATCCCAAACACACAGAGGTAATCCCAAAAACCAGAGGGTAATTCCCAAAACACAGAGGTAATCCCAAAAACATAGAGGTAATCCCAAAACACAGAGAGGTAATCACCAAAAACACACAAAGAGGTAAATCCCAAAACACAGAGAGGTAATACCAAAACACAGACGGTTAATCCCAAACACAGACGGTAATCCCAAAACACACAAGAGGTAATCCCAAACACAGAGAATAATCCCAAAAACACAGTGGTAATCCAAAACACAGAGGTAATCCCAAAACACAGAGGTAATCCCAAAACACAGTTTAGGTAATCCCAAAAACACCAGAGTTAACCCCAAAACACAACAGAGGTATCCCAAACAACAGAGGTAATCCCAAATCAACACAGAGAGGTAATCCCAAAACCACACAGAGGTAATCCCAAAAACACACAAGTAATCCAAAACACAGAAGAGATAATCCCAAAACACAGAGATGGGTAATCCCAAAACACAGACGTAAATCCCAAAACACACAGAGGTAATCCAAAACACAAAGAGGTAATCCCAAAACACGAGGTAATCCCAAAACAAGAGGTAATCCCAAACACACAGAGAGGAATCCCAAAAACACAGAGGTATCCCAAAACACAGAGGTAATCCCAAACACACAGAGGTCATCCAAAACACACAGAGGTATCCAAAACACACAGAGGTAATCCCAACACAACAGGGGTTAATCCCAAACACAGAGGTAATTCCCAAACACAGATTAGGTTAATCCCCAAAAACACATGAGGATATCCCAAAACACAGTAGAGGTAATCCCAAAACCACAGAGGTAATCCCAAACACACAGGGGTCATCCCAAACACAGAGGGTAATCCCAAAACAAGGTTATCCCAAAACACAGAGAGGAATCCCAAAACACAGAGGTAATCCAAAACACAGTGGAGGTAATCCAAAAACACAGAGATATCCCAAACACAGAGATGGTAATCCAAAACAACCGAGAGGTAATTCCCAAAACACCAGTGAGGTATCCCAAAAACACAGAGACGGTGAACAAAAACACAGAAGAGGTAATCCCCACAAAACACAGAGGTAATCCCCAAACACAGTTGGGTATCCCAAACACAGAGTAATCCCAAACCAGAGGTAATCCTCAAAAACACAGTGATGGTATAATCCCAACACAGAGGTAAATCCCATAAAACAGATAATCCAAAACACAGAGGTATCCCAAAAACACACAGAGAGGTAATCCCAAAACACCAGAGTATCCCAAACAAGAGGTAATCCCAAAACACAAAGGTATTCCAAACACAGAGAGGTTAATCCCAAAAACAACAGAGTTAATTCCCAAAACACAGAGGTAATCCCAAACACAGAGGTATCCCAGAACAAGAGAGGTTAAATCCAAAACACAGAGAGTATCCCAAACACAGGAGGTATCCCAAACACAGAGTAATCCCAAACCACAGAGATAATCCAAAACACAGGAGGTAATCACCAAACACAGAGGTAATCCCAAAAACACAGGAGAGGTTAATCCCAAACACAGTTGAGGTATCCCAAACACAGAGGTAAATCCAAAACAGAGGTAATCCCAAAACACAAGCAGAGAGGGTAATCCCAAACACAGAGGTATCCCCAAAACCACACAGAGGTATCCACAAACACAGAGAGGTAATTCCCAAAAACACAGAGAGGTTAAATCCAACACACAGATGGGTAATCCCAAAACACAGAAGAGGTAATCCCAAAACACTCAGGGAGTAATTCCCAAAACAGAGTAGGTAATCCCAAAACACAGAGGGCATCCCAAAACACAGGGGTAATCCCAAAACAAGGGGGTAATCCAAAACACAGGGAGTAATCCCAAAACACACAGAGGTATCCCAAAAACACACAGAGGTAATCCCAACACAGAGAGGTAATCCCAAAACACAGGGAGGTAATCCCAAAACCACAGAGAGGTATATCCCAAAAAACAGAGAGCGTAATCCCAAAACACAGAGGTATTCCCAAAACACAGAGGTAATCCAAACAGAGAATAATCCCAAACATAGTTAGTAATCCCAAAACACAGAGAGGTAATCCCAAACACAGAGGTAATCCAAACACACAGAGGTAATCCCTCTAACACAGAGAGGTATCCCTAAACACACGGGAATACAGGATGGAGGAACAGCCAGGGGGTTTTAAATGGGGTGGCGCTTATAAGCTTTTGGCTCGGCCCACTCCTTTGGAGGCAAACTCACTGCTCAAATAAATAAAAAAATAAATAAAAAAGTTTAGAATAAGACTTTATTAATCGTCTTTCACAGACAAATAGATTCAAGACATTAGTCCTTTGGCTAAAAAAAAGAAAAAAAAAATCTTTCCAATTGAAGTTTCGCTGTTCGTCTGTAAAGTGTGGAGTTCTGAAGTCTAAAGTTTGTCTCTTTGTCCTGCACATGTGTATTTCCTCCCGTCTTTAGCCGCTGCTGTCCACAAAGGAAATGACCCTAGTTTGGATTACAGCGCATCTCGGTCTACAGCCTTTCGGATGCTACAGTGGATTACCAAACTGTCAGTGTTGGAATGAATAAGACCAGGGTGAGCGACACAGAATGATGGAGGACATTTTACTACTTTTATAATTTTTTTTTTTCAAAAATTTCAACGTTTTTAAAAAAATTGGAAAAAAATAATAATTATATAAAAAATGTTTGAAAATCTTTTAAAAATTTCGCACCTTTTCAAAAATGTTTACAGAACTTTCCAAACGGTTTCCCAACATTTTCTAACTTCAATTGTTGCACAAATGTTGGAGTTACTCCTGAATCTAAGCTGATTTATTGAGCTTTAACCAAAAAAGGAGTAATTGAATTTTGACGATTTTTTTTCATTAATTAATAACTTGTTTTATTCTAAACTAAACCAAGATCCAAAATCCCTCTGAGCAAACTATTGTTACTAATCTGTCACAATTAAAAACCACAGTCTTAAACCTGGAAATGAACATTATTTAGGATTTTGTTGGTAAAATATGGTGATTTATGCCGTTGTAAATATATGCTGAAAAGCCTCTTCGTTGCAGCGGCCTCGTTTTTAAAGCGGGGAAAGTTTATCTCCTCGTGTAATGTTTTCTCTTCTCTCCTCCGCAGATGGAGAAGCGTGTGGAGGCCGGAGCATGTGCGGCTGCGGAAGGAGGAGTCTCTGAAGACCAGATGACGTGGCGCTCGTCGAGGCGGAGGCGCCACAGAAGCACCAGGAGCGCTGGGCATCTGGAGGCGCAGATGAAGAGCGGAGCGCGACAGAGGACGCACGAGGAGCGGGGAGAGGAGCTGGTGGAGCAGGTTCCGAGCGCGAGGCGAGAGGCAGGCCCGTCGACCACTCGACATGGTGGACCGAATGTTCGCGTTCCTGGGCACCAACCGGGCCTCGCAGGAACGGAGCACCGGCCGCTTCCAGGTACGGACAGAGAAGGAACACACATCCTGCCTCTTCTATCGTTCCTAATATCATCTGTACTTTATACTTTAAACTTTACAAGAAAGGACTTATATCAATGGACCTCTTTCATTAGCTTCTTTTTTACTTTCAGCACCAATGCGCCTTCAAGGTATGATGCATTTTCATCTCTTTTTGGTAAACCGATATTTGGATGCTGCTCTCGCGCTGAGAGAGGAACACAGACTCAAAACATCACTGAGGTCCAGAATTCAGCAGGACTCTGTCCTTCTGCTGCTGTTGTTTCTGTAATGGGCTAAAGGAAGAAAAGGCTCCACATTGATCACATTGTTTAGCTTGCATTCACAAACCCAGCGCAACTTTACCATAAAACCGAAAACATGACCGGATTTCTGAAATTAAAAAGTGTCTAAAGCTTCCATTTGCGGCCTGACTTAAGCTTTTAGACACTTGAGAGATTCTGGATTCTGGTAAACAGCAGTTTGTCCTCGGGCTGTAGTGCAGTTTGAGTGCAGCGCAGAGCGGTGCATTGTGGAGGCTCAGGCTCTCGTCGTTCACTTAAGGAGCCGCTCTTTCGTAACGCTTTTTGCCGGCGACTCATCACTACCTATGACGCTCAGGATTCACATGTTTCTGGATTTCTGCTAAGAACCGTCTCACCAGAAAACCTCAGAACAATGGATCCTTGGGATGTTGTAGAGCTCGTGTTTGAAAGTAAAAGGGTTCATTAACCGTCCATACAGTCGCTGGGTCACCATCAATTTGAAATGGGAATAGTTATTCTGCCTGTAATGTTCATGGTTGCATTAATAACGACCCTGCGTTGGAGGATTTAAGTTGTACTTTAATGTTTGCACCGTTCCACTGTCACCCACTGACATTAACATTAAGGAGATGCTCAGCCACTCCCACCTAAGTCGTTGAGGGTCAACCTACAACCCTTTCCCTCTGCTCCTGTCAGGACCTGGTGAAGCCAGCCATAGAGCGGAGGATGCGTCGAGCTCATGACCAGGCTCCTCGCCCTGTGGAGGAGGTTCGAGATTGTCGACTACAAGTTTCTCCAGTTCGCCGCCACGACTTCAGGGGTGTCCACGCAACACGTACATCCGGACTCGGCGCTCAAAACAGCGCTTGCTCTCACTGAGGCCGAGGGCGACCAGCTGGTTGAGAGTGGCCCTATGGAGTTGCCCGCTGGTCCTGAAGTGTTTCCTCACGCTGTGTCGGTCTCCCCGAGGGCCGGCCTATAAGCCGTGTGGATCACCGTGCTGCGCTTCATGGGGGACCTGCCCGAGCCCAAGTGTCCGCTGGTCCATCAACGACGGCAGCGAGAAGATCCCCGTCATGACCAAGATCTACGAGACGCTGGGCAAACGCAGCTTCAGGAGGGAGCTGCAGGAGCTCCAGCTGGACCAGGAGGGGACGGCCTCAGAACTGGACCAGGAGGTAACTATCAGAGGGAGCTGGGTGAGATTTATCGTCCAAACCTTTATGTCTCGTGTTCCCCTGAAGTCTTTCATTTCTACTCAAAGTAACCCCTAAACTCTGAGGTGCAGTTACTTAGACCATTATCCGCTAAACTCACTTTTATTCTTATTGAGTTGTGTTAAAAAATAAAGCAAAAACTCTCATTCAAACCTTTTACTACAAATTATCAAAAGGAGTTTTTTACCCGAACCCCATCCACTACACGGATCTTACACATATTTTCAGAAACTACCGAGGCCTTAGCTTTAAATGAGTATTGCACTGGCCTATGGGCTGTAATCAACAACGTGACAAACACTTGACATATGGTAAGTGTGGATACCTGCTGCTCTAAGGTCCATAAAATTACATGTGGTGTGCCCCAGGGTTCGATTTTAGGGCCAGTGCTTTTTAACCTGTATATGCTCCCTCTTGGTGATGTCATCAGGAGACATGGAGTCAACTTTCATAGTTATGCTGATGATACACAGTTGTACATCTCCATGTCTCCTGATGACACCAGGCCAATGGATGCACTTTTTAACTGCATTTTAGATCAAATCCTGGATGGCAGAAAACTTTCTCCAGCTTAACCAGGACAAAACTGAAGTTTTAGTCATCGGTCCTGAGGCCCAGAGAGAGAACTTTTACCCAAACTACAGTCATTGTCTTTTAATCCTTCCTCACAGGTGAAAGAACCTGGGCGTGATTTTTGACTCTGAGCTGACTTTAATTCCACACATTAAGAATATCACAAAGATAGGTTTTTACCATCTAAAGAACATAGCCCCGCCCCATTCTCTCTCGGGCCAACACGGAGACGCTGATGCATGCTTTTATCACCAGTCGTATCGACTACTGTAATGCCCTGCTCTCTGGTCTTCCCAAAAAGAGTATCTCAGGTTTACAACTTTTACAAAATTCAAGCAGCTCGTGTCCTGACAAAGACCAGGAGGCGGGACCACATTACACCGGTTTTAGAGTCGCTGCATTGGCTCCCCGTGTGTTCAGGATCGATTTTAAAGTTCTTTTATTGGTTTTTAAATGTCTTAATGGTCTTGGTCCTTCTTATCTTTCAGAACTGCTTTTACCTTATGAGCCTTCGCGGTCCCTGCGCTCCTCCGGCAGGGGTCTCCTAGTTATTCCTAAAGTCAACAGAAAGACTCACGGCGAGGCGTCTTTCCAGTATTACGGCCCTCGCCTCTGGAACGACCTGAGGAGGAGCTCAGGACCACAGAGAACGTTCATGTATTTAAGAGCAGGCTCCAAGACCCACCTTTTTAGTTTAGCTTTTAACTAATATTTATTTATATTAACTTTATTTATCTGTTTTAGTTCTATACAATTATTTCTTTAGTTCCACTCTTTTTTATTTATTTATTTTATTTTATTTATTTATTTTTATCTTGTGCTATTCCACACTTTTAGCCGAGTTTTAGCTGTTTTAATTTATCTTTTATTTTTATGTTCTCCCAGTGTTTCCTCTGAGGAAGCCCTCTGCCCCGGGAGTGCTGGTTGGCTGTGGCCGTGCGGGCGCTCTCCTGTGGGTGCCTGGATGGAGGTTGGACGTCTCTCCTACACCTCCTCCGGGCGCCCTGTGTTGGCGCTCTGTGGCTGTGGCCGATGGGCTGCTCCTGTGCAGACGGCTCCTTGGATGGTGTTTCCTCTTTCGGTTCATCTGCACTCAGCCTTATGTACCACTTTATGTTCATTTTACTTAAGACTTTTAACAACTGGGCTGTCAGTATGTATATGTGTCTGTGTGTCTGTGTGTGCGGGTGGGGTAGGGGGAGGTGGGGTTGTTGTTATTTATGTATATTTGCTGGTGGGGACTATTTTAATGATTTTTTAAGCACTGTAAAGCACTTTGTGTTACATTTTGTATGAAAAGCGCTTTATAAATAAAGTTTGATTTGATTTGATGATAAAAGCAAAGGAAAAGACATGAAACCCCCACAAAAATATGACAAAAAAGTTTAGATCAGGTTTGTCAGTCTTAGCTTTCAAATGAGGCGTTATTCTGGCCTATTGCTGGGTTGCAGGTGACATCACAGCATTCGAAAGGATTCAGCATTCTAGACGGTTTGTTTAAAATAATGCTTCAGTGAAAATAGTGTTGGGATTCACGGCTCTTTTCTGGAGCCGAGTCTTTGGGATCTGCTCATTTCAAAGAGCCGTTCAAAAGACTGGCTCTTTTTCATATAAATGTGAATAACTCCAGTCTTAAACTCCCAATATCTAAGAGTCCGTCGTTAAAAGGCACTTTGTTGATTTAAATCGTCTAAAATGACAAAGGGACTGATATTTAGGCTTTGAAAAAACCTGTTGTGAAACTTGGGCTGATTCTCGTGTTTGTTCGGGGGAAAAAAAAGATCTGGCTCTTTTCCAATGGAGATCAAACCGTTTGCCTTAAAGAGCCGCTCACTCATGAATGTCACATCACGACGAGAAAGTCCCGACAAATATTTCGATATTCCTTTTTGTCAGTAACGTGTCTGACTCTCTCATTTCAGAACAGCGCCATCGAGTGTCCGAAGAGGAACAGCATCCGTCACAAACTCATCTCTCTGACGCTGAAGAAGAAGTCCAAGATCACGGAGGAGGTGGGTTTGTAATCTCTCACTAATGGGGAGTCGGGGCGTTTCCCGATGGGCCGCGGTACTTTTAACATATTATAAATGGACTCTCACAGTTGAACTATTCCAGGAGCCTGAGCTGATGTTTCAGACAGAAATAAAGTCACACAAACGTTTTTTGTTTCATGTAAAATCGATCAATAAAGACAGAGGTGTTGAATCGGACTGAACTGACTCAGAGCAGAGATAAGCTGAACTCTCTGAGAGTTTAAGTTTATGCATATAGATGCATAAATAATATATTTGTCATTTGCAAAAGTCAAAGTCGACTGTGGAGACGTGTCAGACCCAGATTAAGGAGCATCTTACGTGAAAAGAGAAAGAATCGATCCAACAAGAGCCTATGGTATTCTAGGCTGGTGCTCCACAAGTCTGTGGCTTAGGGTCTGAAATGATGTCCCAGCTCGGCCCTGAGGCTGTGGGAGTGTGGCTTAATAAGAACTGTTTTCAGGTGAGTCGACAGCTGCGAGACGGAGACTACAGTCTGCAGGGGAACAGCATGTTAGAGGAGAGGCCCACCTCCAACCTGGACAAACTGCACTTCATCATCGGCAACGGGATCCTAAGGCCCGCCCTCAGGTATCACTGCTCTCAGGTACTCACTGCTCTCAGTACTCACTGCTCTCAGGTACTCACTGCTCTCAGGTACTCACTGCCCTCAGGTACTCACTGCTCTCGGTACTACTGCCTCAGGTACCTGCCCTCAGGTACTCACTGCTCTCAGGTACTCACTGCTCTCAGGTACTCACTGCTCTCAGGTACTCACTGCCCTCAGGTCTCACGCCCTCAGTTACTCCACTGCTCAGTACTCACTGCCTCAGGTACTCACTGCTCTCAGGTACCACTGCCCTCAGGTACTCACTGCCTCAGGTACTCACTGCCCTCAGTACTCACTGCCTCAGGTACCACTCCCCAGGTACTCACTGCCCTCAGGTACTCACTGCCCTCAGGTACTCACTGCCTCAGGTACTCACTGCCCTCAGGTACTCACTGCCTCAAGGTACTCACTGCTTCTCAGGTACTACTGCCCTCAGGTACTCACTGCTCTCAGTACTCACATGCTCTCAGGTACTCACTTGACTCTCAGTACTCACTGCCCTCAGGTACTCACTGCTCTCAGTACTTCACTACTTACTACTACCCGCACTGAGGTACTACTCTCCTCCACATATGATGAATCGTCTACAAAATAATATCGAATCCTGTTGAAGAGTCTGCAGATCACAGAACATTTGGAAAAGTGTCGCCCAAAGCAAGCTCCACTTTCTTCACTGTGTTTGTGTTTTTCAGGGATGAGATCTACTGTCAGATCTGCCAGCTGAGCCAGAACCCGTCGAAGAAGCAAGCCACGCCCCGGCTGGATCCTGCTGTCGTCGGGCCTGCTTCGCCCGTCCGACAAGTTTGTCAAAGTAAGAGCCTTAAACCTTAGGCACGAGTTCATCAAAGTAAGGAGACTTAAACCTTAAGGACGGTTTCATCAAGGTATAGAGACTTAACCTTAAGGACAAGTTCATCAAAGTAAGAGACTTTAACCTTAAGGACGAGTTCATCAAGAAGAGCCTTAAAAAACCCCTTATTAGGACAAGTGTCAAAGTAAGAGCTTAAACCTTAGACAAGTTCATCAAAGTATAGAGCTTAAACCTTAGGCAAGTTCATCAAGTAAGAGCCTTAAACCTTAGGACAAGTTCGTTCAAGTAAGAGCCTAAAACCTTAGGACAAGTTATTCAAAGAGTAAGAGCCTTAAACCTTAGGCGAGTTCGTCAAGTAAGAGCCTTAAACCTTAGGACGAGTTCATCAAAGTAAGAGCCTTAAACCTTAGACGAGTCATCAAGTAAGAGACTTAAACCTTAAGGACGAGTTTGTCAAATAGAGCCTTAACCTTAGGACAATTCAATCAAAGTAAGAGCCTTAACTGGACAATTCTATCAAAGTAAGAGCCTTAACCTTAGGACGAGTTCATCAAAGTAAGAGCTTAAACCTTAGGCAAGTTCATCAAGTAGAGCCTTAACCTGTAGGCGAGTTCGTCAAGTAGAGCCTAACCTTAGACGGAGTTCATCAAAAGTAAGAGCCTTAACCTGTTAGGACGAGTTCATCAAAGTAGAGCCTTAACCTTAGACGAGTTCATCAAAGTAAGCATAAAACCTTAGGACAATCTCATCAAAAGTAAGAGCCACCTTAGAGACGAAGTTCGTCAAAGTTAAAAGCCTTAACCATAGACGAGTTCATCAAAGTAAGAGCTTAAACCTTAGGACGAGTTCGTCCAAGTTAAGAGCCTTAACCTTAGGACGAGTCTCATCAAAGTAAAGGAGCCTTAAGCCTTAGGACGAGTTCGTCAAAAGTAAGAGCCTTAACCTTTAGGACGAAGTTTCATCCAAAGTAAGAGCCTTAAACTTAGGACGAGTTGTCAAAGTAAGAAGCCTTACCTTAGGACGAGTTGTCAAAGTAGAGCTAACCTGTTAGGAACGAGTTCATCAAAGTAGAGCCTTAACCTGGACGAGTTCGTCAAGTAAAGAGCCTTAAACCTAGGACGAGTTCATCAAAGGTAAGAGCTTAAACCTTAGGACGAGTTGCGTCAAAGTAAGAGCCTCTAACCTTAGGACGAGTCTCATGAGTAAGAGCCTTACCTTAGGACGAGTTCATTCAAAGTAAGAGCCTTAACCTGATAGGACGAGTTCGTCAAGTAAAGAGCCTTAACTTAGGGGAGAGTTCATCAAGTAAGAGCCTTAACCTTTGGACGAGTTCATCAAAGAAGCCTAAACCCTTAGGACGAGTTCAATCAAAAGGAAGAGCCTTTTGTTGAAATAGTCCTGTTCGTATATTTTGTGGTAACGTCCTGCTGTGGGCCTCAGTAACCTGCGGACCTTCCTGCTGGACGGCCGCCGGGTTTCGCCCGTACTGCGAGGGCGTACGGAGAACCTTCGTGAAACCGCACGCGCACGCAGCCGCCGTTCCTGGCTGGAAAGCTGCAGGTGAGCGCTCGCCTTTCACGCCGCGTCTCGTGTAGGCACGACTTATAACTAAACACGCTGCTCTCCTCAGGCACCAGTCAAGGAAGCCCATCATGTGCCCCGTCCCTCCATGGACGGACACCAAGACGCTCTGGCCGACTCCGCCACCACGGCCAGCGAGCTGTGCCACGCTCTGGCCGACAAGATCAGCCTGCAGGACCGCTTCGGCTTCTCGCTCTACATCGCGCTCTTCGACAAGGTAAAGGTTTTTTATGTTCTAATAAACCTGGTGCCATCGCAGTTTCTCTTCAAGCTCGGGCTGAGGTTAGGGTTAGGGTGACAGTGGTGCAGGTGGTTAGAGCGGGTCGTCTCATAATCAGAAGGTTGGAGGTTCGAATCCCGCCTCCTGCAGGTGCCCACTGTCATTGTGTCCTTGAGCAAGACACTTCACCCTCTTTGCCTCCAGTGTCTGTCTACACTGGTGTATGAATGAGAGTGAATGGGTGACTGGTTCCTTGATGTAAAGCGCTTTGAGTGCCTAGTGTAGGTGGAAAAGCGCTTTATAAGTTGAGATCATTTAACATTTCGGGGCACCAGGCCAAACCAGCCTAAACCAGACTAAACCAGGGCCAAACCAGACTAAACCAGACTAAACCAGACTAAACCAGACCAAACTGGGCAAAATGCTTAGTCTGTCCCACATGATTTGTAAACATCTAGAGACTCCAAACTCTTATAAGGGCCTTGTTTGCCTTTGATACTGTGCGCCCAAATCTACTCGCGGGTGACTTACATGTGAATCCAGCCTCAAAAAGTGTTTTTGTTCCTTTCTAACAAACAGAGAGCAGCAGGTTGAGTCAATGGCATCCTATCGAGAGTTTAAAAACTGTAGCACAGGTGTGAAACAAAGTGCTGTGTGCTCTTCTATTGTGTTCACTCTTCATACAAACGATGGTCGAAGCACTGCACATAACACAAGACGATCAAAATCCTCTGATGCCACCGTGACTGTGAGCCTCTTGGGTGCAGATCACAGCGAGAGAGATCGACTCCTTCATCTCCTGGTGTGAGGGCCAACACTTGTCACTAAATACGGTCAAACAAAAGAGGTCATTTGGATCCCAGGGCAAAACAAAAACATGACCCTGTGGTGATCGGAGGCAGACAAACTGAGCAGGTCAAATCCTTCAGTTGGATGTGCACATTGAGAATCTGTTGTCTAACTGTCCCAAAAACTCGACTACTCCACTAAGAAGACTGTGTCTGCTTGGTGTGGTCTACAATGTTGTTCTAGAGAGTCTTGTTCGGTTTGGGATCGTAGCCTGGTGCAGTCCTCATTAGTCCAACATTAGTCCTGCGGCCAGGAAGCTGACGAACACCAAAGAGTTTTCCGTCCATAAAAGACATGTTTGAAAGCTCTGTCCTGATCCAAGCTCAGAATATCATTGAGAATCTGTCACTTTTTCTAAACGGTGAATATGAAATTCAAAAGAGCAACAGATACAAGCGTTCATTCCTCCCTCTGTGTCTCTTTTAATAACAGTAAAGGAAAGGCAAAAGAGCAGGAGAAGAGGCCGTCATAACTGATGAACTTATGGACTTATTGTGATGTACTGGCTGTAACCGACTAACTGAATTGTTTATGTTCTGTTGTGAGACCGTCATATTGTGGGATTTTGAATATGAATGGTCGGATGTGTGGCAGAGACTCAGACCAATGTGCTAAGTTAAATCCAGGTGGACGCTTCAGTGTTGTGTATTTGTGCTCAGGTGTCGTCTCTGGGCAGCGGCAGTGAACCACGTGAATGGACGCCGTGTCCCAGTGCGAGCAGTACGCCAAAGAGCAGGGGCGCCCAGGAGAGGAACGCCCCCTGGAGCTGTTCTTCAGGAAGAGATCTTCACGCCCCTGGCACTGCCCGGCCGACGACCAGGTGGCCACAAACCTCATCTACCAGCAGGTGGTGCGCGGGGTCAAGTTCGGAGAGTACCGCTGCGAGAGGGTGAGAGAGACTTACCCACACTTTGCTTTAAGGATCGAGTGACTAAAGAACTCCTCTGTGGGCGCAGGAGGAGGAGCTGGCGGAGTTGGCGTCGCAGCAGTACTTCGTGGACTACGGCGCGGAGCTGCTTCAGGACCGACTGCTCAGCCTCATCCCCTCATACGTCCCGGACCGAGAGATCTGCTCCAGCCGCACGCCGGACAAGTGGGCGCAGCTCGTGTCCGCCGCGCACAAGAAGGTACAGCCTCTTCAAACGGGAACTTTCAAGGAGCGTTTACCAATGTTTAATGTTATGTGTGTGTGTGTGTCTGTGTGTGTGTGTGTGTGTGTGTGTGTGTGTGTGAGCGCAGGGCGTGCAGAGCTGCCGCAGGAACAGCACTCAGAAGGTGAAAGAGGACGTGGTGGACTTCGCACGCCTGAAGTGGCCTTTGCTTTTCTCGCGCTTCTACGAGGCCTTCAAGTTCTCAGGTCAGACATCAGCAGGACATGTGGACACTGAGGGTTTGTCTATACCTTGGAGATGAACCTGATATTGTAAATGTGCAGACCTTCCACACATTATTGTTCGTTTCTGGTTCTAGATGACACATATTTTAGCATAGGTATAGAAAAAGTATTGTTCAGGTATCAGTATCGAAAACCAAGTTAAACAACTGGTACAGAAAAGAAATGTAACGGGACCCAGCTGTAATGTTTACAGCGGACTTACTTTAACCTTTGAAACGTGTGTCATTTGAATAAAACAATGAATGAAAAGATCAGTTTTATACCAAGTCATGTTTCCAAAGAGCCGCATCAGTCATGAACGATACTTCCTGACTCTGACTCACGTGGCGTTGTGTGTCGTCCCAGGGCCCAGTCTGCCGAAGAACGACGTGATCGTGGCGGTGAACTGGACTGGCGTTTACTTCGTGGACGAACAGGAGCAGGTGCTTCTGGAACTGTCCTTCCCGAGATCACGGCCGTCTCCAGCAGCAGGTAATCCCCACGTTCACTCTGGGCTCCTCTGAACCTCCGCCACACCGACCACTGGGGCCAAGAACCTGATTAACTCAGCTCAAACTCTTCCAAACTCTTCCAAACTCTCCCAAACTCTCCCAAACTCTTCCAACTCTTCCAAACTCTTCCAACTCTCCCAAACCTTAGAAACTCTTTCAAACTCTCCCAAACCTTCCAAACTCTTCCAAACTCTTCCAAACTCTTCCAAACTCTTTCAAACTCTCCCAAACCTTAGAACTCTTCCAAACTCTTCCAACTCTTCCAACTCTTCCAACTCTTCCAAACTCTTCCAAACTCTTCCAACTCTTCCAAACTCTTCCAAACTCTTCCAACTCTTCCAACTCTTCCAAACTCTCCAAACTCTTCAACTCTTCAACTCTTCCAAACTCTTCAAACTCTCCAACTCTTCCAAACTCTTTCAACTCTCCCAAACCTTAGAAACTCTTCCAAACTCTTCCCAAACTCTCCCAAACTCTCCCAAACCTTAGAAACTCTTCCAAACTCTTCCAAACTCTTCCAAACTCTTCTAAACTCTTTCAAACTCTCCAAACCTTAGAAACTCTTCCAAATTCTTCCAAACTCTTCCAACTCTTCCAACTCTTCCAAACTCTTCCAAACTCTTCCAACTCTTCCAACTCTTCCAAACTCTTCCCAAACTCTTCCAACTCTTCCAACTCTTCCAAACTCTTCCAAACTCTTCCCAACTCTTCCAACTCTTCCAACTCTTCCAAACTCTTCCAACTCTTCCAAACTCTTTCAAACTCTCCCAAAACCTTAGAAACTCTTCCAAACTCTTCAAACTCTTTCAAACCTTCCAAACTCTCCCAAAACCTTCCAAACTCTCCCAAACCTTAGAAACTCTCCCAAACCATAGAAACTCTTCAAACTCTTCCAACTCTTCCAAACTCTCCCAAACCTTAGAAACTCTTCCCAAACTCTCCCAAAACCTTCCAAACTCTCCCAAACCTTAGAAACTCTCCCAACATAGAAACTCTTCCAAACTCCAATCTTCCAAACTCTCCCAACCTTAGAAACTCTTCCAAACTCTTCCAAACTCTTTCAAACCTTCCAAACTCTCCCAAACCTTCCAAACTCTCCCAAACCTTAGAACTCTCCCAAACCATAGAAACTCTTCCAACTCTTCCAACTCTTCCAAACTCTTTCAAACTCTTCCAAACTCTTTCAAACTCTTCCAACCTTCCAAACCTTAGAACTCTTCCAAACTCTTTCAAACTCTTCCAAACCTTCCAAACCTTAGAACTCTTCCAAACTCTCCCAAACTCTCCCAAACCTTCCAAACCTAGAACTCTTCCAAACTCTTTCAAACTCTCCCAAACTCTTCCAAACCTTCCAACCTTAGAACCCTTCCAAACTCTTCCAACTCTTCCAAACTCTTCCAAACTCTTCCAAACTCTTCAAACTCTCCCAACGTTCCAAACTCTTCCAACCTTAGAAACTCTTCCAAACTCTTCCAACTCTTCCAAACCACTTGTGTATGTTTCCGCAGAGGAGGCAAACTGCAGGGTCAGAGCTTCACTCTAGCCACGATCAAAGGCGACGAGTACACCTTCACCTCCAACAACGCCGAGGACATCCGCGAGCTGGTGTCTCCTTCCTGGACGGGCTACGGAGGAGGTCCAAGTACGTGGTGGCGCTGATGGACTGTCCCGCCACAGGTGAGTTACTGTAGTTATTCATGTGTAAAGTATCGTTAAAGTACTGGGATCTAAACGTAACGGCGTCTCTGCCTCGTCTGTGCCTCGTCTGTGCCCAGGCTCCTCATTGGACGGCTCCTTCCTGTTGTTCTCGAAGGGCGACCTGATCGTGCTGGAGGAGGCGGAGCAGCTGCTGACCTCGGGCTGGGCTCACGGACTCAACGACCGAACCAAACAGAGAGGAGCCTTCACCGCCGACTGCGTCTACGTGCTGCCCACCATCACCAGGCCGCCGTACGACATGGTGGTGAGAACACGCCTCCCACACGCCATAGAGGACACGCCTCCCACACGCCACAGAGAACACCCCCCCCACACGCCACAGAGAACACACCCCCCACACGCTACAGAGAACACGCCTCCCACACGCCACAGAGAACACACCCCCCACACGCCACAGAGAACACGCCTCCCACACGCCACAGAGAACACGCCTCCCACACGCACAGAGAACACGCCTCCCACACACCACAGAGAACACGCTCCCACACGCCACAGAGAACACGCCTCCCACACGCCACAGAGAACACGCCTCCCACACGCCACGAGACCACACAAATACACATTCATAGAGCAGCATTCACAAGGACAGTCTCCGTGTTATAAAGTTGAAACCTCAGTAAACCCTTGGAGGTCCTGAAGTGTTTGTGCTGCAGGCGCTGGTTTCCATGAGCCCGGATCAGCGGCGTGAGTCATCACTCTGGCGGCGGTGGATCTGACGCAGAGCGAGGAGCGAGTGCAGGCCTTCACACTCGAGGACTTCTCCTACGATTACTTCAGGTCTGTGTCACACCAACCCTCTCCAGCCATCTCTGAGCACTTACACAGATTAAACTGGAAACTACGACAATTATGACATCGTGACTTAGTTTGACCATATAAGTTCATGTAAAAATACCAACATTATGGACTAAAACATATTCAGTGTCGTTTTTGCTGAAGTTTTCTTTTCTCAAAGATTTCCTGTTTTGTCCAATTCTCTTTTCACCGTTTGATGAAATCTTAGATGTTCTGTGCACCCATTTTTCTACATTTGTGGCTTTAAAATGTAGTATTTGGGCATTGAATTGCTTTTGCATTTGTCTGTATATTATAAACTCTCTATTTACTGATTGAAGAAGTCACACAGGGCTGATACACGGCCACCAGGGGGAGCTGTTCCCAATAATGACCATGTACAAAGAGGAGCAGTCGATAAACCGGCTCTTACTGTTTCCATTCATTATAAAACAGTTTCCCGTTGTGTTCAATTTGCTTTTGAATATTGAAAACTCCCCTCATTCTTCTGTTTGATGTGGAAATTCGATATGTGTGACTTATGTGTGACCTGCTGCTCCGTGTCTCCCGTGTCCAGGCCGCCGCCGAAGAGCACGCTGGGCCGAGTGATGATGTCCAAGTCTCGGGGAAAGAGCGTCTGTGGAGCTGCAGTCGTGAGCCGCTCAAACAGCCGCTGCTCAAGAAGGTTCTTCCCACGAGGCGCTGTGCCAGGAGGCCGTGCACGCCTTCCTCGATATCCTTTTACCTCTGTCAGAGCAACAGACAGACAGAACTCTCTCCTTATGGTGATTGTCGCTTTGAGAAGGAATTAACTCCAACATTTCACTCTCTTTTTTTCTCCCCACTTATACCTGGTTTATTAAAAAGCTAAACATGATCCAAAATCACTCTGAGCAAATCTTTGTCACAAAATAACACTGATTTAAACCTGGCTGAACATTATTTAGATTTTGGACATCTGTGCATCTCATCTAAAGCTTGTTCTCTTTGGCTGTCTCAGAACATGTGTTTTTCCCTTGACCCGTGTTCACCCATCATGAAGTACATGGGCGACTACCCGTGCAAACGCGTGCGCTTCGTCAACGAGCTCACGGACCAGATCTTCGAGGCAGCGCTGAAGGCTGAGCCGCTCAAAGACGAGATCTACTGCCAGGTCTGAAGCAGCTCACGGACAACAACGTCAAGTACGTGTTTGAATAAAGCTGAGGTCAGCTCAAGCAGAGGTGCTCAGTGACAAAGTAAAGTCCAGAGGGGTAAACAGCTGGATCAGAGGGTTAGTGGTAAGTTCAGAGTTAACCCTGGTTTTGCTGGTCTACAAAGCTGGAGAACTTTCTATCAGGTCAGATCTCCATGGAAACATAACCTGCTCTGGACCAGGTTTAGTTCAAGCTTAGATCAGACGATGGTAATGCCCGACCGATCTGGATGTTTGGGTCCGATACCGATATGAAGGGGTTGGCCGATAGCCGAGGTTTCAATCATAGAATATAGAAATATCTCTAATAGAGGTCGACCAATGATATTTTCATAAATCTCATCTTTAATCCTGTGAATGAAGCTTTAAACGTGTCAGTGTTGAACTGTGACGCCAGGGGGCGCTGTATATTCATGATTAGTCAGTTCCTCAGAGGGAGCTCGTTTAAAGATAAAAATCATCAGATTTCAGAACAAAACAGTCTCTGTCTCTTATGGTTCTGAAATTATATGCAAAAGTCTGCAACATAAAATATATAAAATAGGTGATTTTCACCGCGATGTTTCGGAAGTTGTGGGTGACTGAGCTCTTTCCAATCGAAAAGAACCAGAAAACGGACCGTCTAAGCCCATATATCAGCCCAGTATATCAGCCCAGTATATCAGCCGGACGATATATCGGTCGGGCCTGAGAATATTACGTCTATTGTAATGTCTTTTTCCTTTTGCTGATTTCAGATACAGTGAGGAGAAGGCTGTAAATGTGTTTGTCAGATACAGTGAGGAGAAAGGCTGTAAATGTGTTTGTCAGATACAGTGAGGAGAAAGGCTGTAAATGTGTTTGTTTGCAGATACAGTGAGGAGAAAGGCTGGGAGCTGCTGTGGCTTTGCACGGGGCTGTTTCCTCCCAGTAACATCCTCCTCCCTCACGTGCATAAGTTCCTCCAGGCTCAGAAACACTGCCCCCTGGCTCCGGACTGTATGCAGCGCCTGCAGAAAGCTCTACGGTACCACCACACCTTTAAACTCTTCATATTTGGCCATTTGCTGTGGGACTTGTACCAGGAGGAAGCGGGACAGTGGATTTCCATTGTTCAGAACATTATTTCTCCCGCTTTCTCTTGGTTTTGGTTCTCCGATGTAAATGCTGCAAAATCTTAAAATCTAAAAGAATTAAAAGTCAGGACAAGCAGCCCAGGAGGTGATTGTTCCTCTTAAGTTCAGAGTCACTATTTCAAATGAGGAAATCTCCAATCCACGGCTCAGAGCTGCTTTTTCAGTGAGAAAGGGGCGGTTCTGCTTCATGGCAAAGAGGGAGAACGAGGGAAACTATGACAGGCCACAAACTATACGTTAATTAGCAGAGTCTCGGGTCTCGCGGTGCGTTATGGTTTAGGGAATGACCATTTCAATCACTGGAAAGTGATGATTTAAAGAATTCTGTAGTGGCCGTGGAGCAATATTACAATTACATATTAGCTTAAAGGGACTATACGGAGTTTGAAATGTTAATATCATGTATTTTCCATGTCCTAATGACATGGAGCCCAGACTGTTCATCACAACTGCTCTGAAACCCTGCACTGTCACTCACTAAAGTGTTAACTCGGGTCAGAAGTGTCGTCATGCACGAGCTTAATATAGAGACTGCAGTTACATGTTAGACCTGAGGTGGCAGCACTGAGCATGAAAATGGCCAACTTGCATCTAGTCCCTTTAAAGTCTATGGTTAAACCAGAACTGAACAAAAGTGACTACCAGTCCTTGTTCATAGTTGGAGATAAACCTGTCTGAGTCTTGAAGGCGACTGATGCTTAGATATAAAAAGTCCAGGGTCTGAAACTCGCGCTGCTATTGGATGCAATAGCGTGGGTTGTTTGGGCTGAAATGAAGGACCTGACTGACGCAGATGAGACTTTAATGTGAAACCCTGGATGAACAAAGCTCTAACTCGTCTCTCCAAACCCGTGTGTGCACGTGCAGGAACGGCTGCAGGAAGTACCCCCTCACCTGGTGGAGGTGGAGGCCATTCAGCACAAGACCACGCAGATCTTCCACAAGGTCTACTTCCCCGACGACTCTGACGAGGTACAGCCGCACAGACACGTATAAATATTACACGGATAAAGACGTGATGAGGTTCAGATCTGTGACTCCAGTAACACGCGTGTCCCGTCTCTGCAGGTGTTCGAGGTGGAGTCCAGCACCAAAGCCAAAGACTTCTGTCAGAACATCTCGGCTCGGCTGCTGCTCAAGTCGTCTGAGGGCTTCAGTCTGTTCGTCAAGATCACGGACAAGGTCTGACACGTGTTTAACACACAACACACGCTTAAATGGTTCAGTACAGTGAGACGATACACGAGGAGGAGAAATGACCTAAAGGGATATTTCAGGACTTTTGACATTGGGCCTCATTTCCTAGTTATCCAGAGTGTTGTTGATGTCTGGAGATATTTTTTTCTTAAATTCATGCAGTTCTTATATTGAAGAGTCTAGTGGCGCTAGGCTAGTCTTAGGCTAGTGCATGTCTATGGTATCAGTTAGCCTGCATTAAAAACAGTGTGACCCACTCCACAGTGCACCTGAGGTAAATCACTTATAACACCAGACTACCATATAAATGTCTGTGTTAATAGAATCATTTAAATAACTTATATTTGAGCAGCATCAGCTTCGTGGCTGTAAGCTAACGCAGCGGCGGAGTGATCTGCGAGAAAATAGTCCTTCAAAATGTGGTAATTCATGTGATACAAGGTCAGTTATATTTCAAACATGATTCTATTAACACAGACATTTATATGGTTAGTCTGGTGTTATAAGTGATTTACCTCAGGTGCACTGTGGAGTGGGTCACACTGTTTTTAATGCAGGCTAACTGATACCATAGACATGCACTAGCCTAAGACTAGCCTAGCCCACTAAGCTCTTCAAATATAAGGACTGCGTGAATTTAAAAAGATAATATCTCCAGACATCAACAACACTCTGGATAACTATGAAATGAGGCCCAATGTCAAAAATCCTGAAATATCCCTTTAAATGTAAAGTTTTAGTGCAGGAGTGACTGACCCAGAGCCTCAGCTGCACGAGTCTAAACTGTCGTCTGTTTACGTGACTCTGTTCCAGGTGATCAGCGTTCCTGACGGAGACTTCTTCTTCGACTTCGTGAGGCACCTGACGGACTGGATCAAAAAGGCGCGGCACGTGAAAGACGGTAGGACGATACAGGAGAAGAACGTGTTTTTAATCCGTCAGTAATGAGGCTGTGGGAGCTCAGTTTGGTTCTTGTTGTCTTTTTCATCTCGCGTGTCGTCAGGAGCTCCGCCGGCGCCGCTCACGTACCAAGTGTTCTTCATGAAGAAGCTGTGGACCAACACCACGCCCGGGAAGGACGCCATGGCGGACTCCATCTTCCACTTCTACCAGGTCACATGACTCCATCTACTTTACAGTCACTGATTCTGTTGGAGATTCGGACACGCCGCTCGCTACTTACTCCTCACAGCAGGTTGTCACATGACCTGCGGCGAGGAGAAATAGTGTCCTGTCAATCGCCAACAGAACTTTATATGAACTAGAGAGACGCATGAACCGATCCAGCTTTTTTGCTTCCGATACGATACTAATACTGTGGGGTTGAGTATCGGCTGATATCGATATTAACCGATACCCAAAACTTTCTTAAAGTAGTTACTGTGAGTGAACAAGTTGGTCCTCTTTTCTCCACTGTGAGATCAATAAAGTCCACCTTATTTTCCGGACTATGAGTCGCTCCGGAGTATAAGACGCACTAGTCAAACACTGGCAATGAAAAAACAACCGGCTGAATAGAGTTCGGGAATGTGATGTCATATCGCTAAGCATTATGGGATTAGCAGCAATTGTAACTAATGGAGATTTTAAAAGTTAAAATACTGGAGTTATTGTTCACATTAAAACACTTGGACACCACAGTGTGTTAGATGTTTTACCAGCAGTAACTCAGCAGCTAACGACGCTGTTCCACGGCTTTTTCTCCACTTTTATACTGTTTTTAGCTAATGTTAGTCAATGGAAATGTATGCTAACAGCTGCAAAGATGGCGCATCTCCATGGTAACTGTGGAATTTCCCGAACTCTATATCCGTACAGTATGCTAACGTAACACATGGTTAGCTACATGAAGCATAAACAACGAACTAAACAGGTGTCTGGCTAACGTCACATAAACAGATCAGAGAACTATAGCATAAAGAACAAACCAAACTCTCCATCTCGCTCCAAATCACTAAATCCATTGAAATCTTCATCCTCGGTGTCACTTCTGAACAATCGCCGTGGCAACGACCTGGACACGGAGGCGTTGACAAGCCTCTCCCGGCAGCACGTTGATTAAGCTCCCATTTGTAAACTCGTTCCTCTCGCTGAGGCTCTAAGTTTCAGTCCGTGATTAGCTTTGTTTGTTTACTTCATTGTAGTAACCTCCGCTACTCACTACAGACGTTCTTTCTGCTGCTCGGTTAACCTGCAGTGCCCTCTAGTGGCATGTGAAAGTATATATTTGGATTTAAAAATGGGAAAAAACACATATTAGTCGCTCCGGAATATAAGATGAAAAATATATAGTCTGGAAAATACGGTATTTGTTTTGAGATGTTATCAATTAAAAGCTATTTATTAACCCCTTAACCCCGATTTAACTTCTCGACTGGAGCTTACAGCCTATAGGCCAGAGTAACACCGCATTTGAAAGCTAAGACCTAAAAAACTGATTGTAATGAAGTTTGTGTCGTGTTTTTGTCACTCTTTCTTGGCATTCTTTTCCTCACTCTTTAGTCGTGGTTTTGTCACATTTTCAAAGTGTTTTCGTCTTTTCTCATTGTCGTCACTTTTGTTGCTGGTATTGGTTCCGTATCAGATATTTGTTGTTGCGATATCCGGTGCGTTTAAACCCCTGACTGTGTGTCCGAGCAGGAGCTGCCCAAATACCTTCGCGGGTATCATAAGTGCTCTCGGGACGAGGCGCTGCAGCTCGCCGCGCTCATCTACAGAGTGAAGTACGAGGACGAGCGCTCCCACCTCCACAACATCAGCAAAGTCCTGAAGGAGCTGGTGCCGCAGGACATGACCCGCCTCCTGCCGCCCGACGACTGGAAGAGGGTGAGAAGAACTCGCTCAGACCTGAAACTGAAACATCTCTCACACCTGTTCTCTTTACAGTCCATCCTGTCGCTGCTCAACAAACACTCAGGGAAAACCCGAGAGGAGGCCAAACTCGCCTTCCTCAAGATCCTCTACAAGTGGCCCACCTTCGGCTCCGCCTTCTTCGAAGTCAAGGTATTTTCCCTTTAAAAAAAACTCTCTCTTTACGATGTTTATTCTCTGACGTTTTATCGCTTTGAGCCGGAGATTTATCCAGGAAGTAACAGTTTGGAAAAGTCTGGAACAGTTCAGATGATTTGGGATATTGAAAAGTTTTGACATTAACTTTTTTTTTTTAGGAAAAGTGGGAACATTTTTTGACAATTTTTTTGAAATAGTTTTTGAACATTTTGAGAGAAATATATATATTTTTCTAAAACATTTAGATTTTTTGGGGGATTTTTTTTTAAATATTGTAAAATTGTTTAAAAGTTTGGAATTGTTTTTTCTTTTCTTTTTTGTTATGTTTTGAAAAGTTTGTAAATATCCTCCAACATGTCTGTGTGGCTCCCTGGTCTTTCCCACGCTTATTCATTCACTGACATGTTTGGTATCCACGTGTAGCAGGAAAGGCTGTGACAGAGATGACGCTGTAATCCAAATATGGTCATTTCCTTTGTGGGAGACAGCAGTGGCTAAAGACGGGAGGGATAAACACATGGACTAAACTTTAACAACATCTGCACTTTAGTCGCTCCATAAGACTCACACTTTATTTGGAAGGTTTTTCACAGATCTGATTCCTCATGGATTTATTGAGCTTTGAACCAAAAAACAAGAGATTTTATTTCCACAAACTAAACCAGATCCAAAATCCCTCTGAGCAAACCTTTAGAACTAATAAGTCAGAAAATAAAAGCAGACGTTTAAACCTGTGGGACTCGAACCTGTGACTCTCTCATGTGTGTTTCAGCAAACCACGGACCCGCACTTCCCCGAGACGCTGCTCATCGCCATCAACAAACACGGAGTCAGCCTCATCGACCCCAAGACCAAGGTCCGCCTCTGGGTTAATGCCCTCTCCTCTGGCTCCGCCCCTGTGGTTCTGACCTCAAACCTCTGTCTCCCCTCAGGACGTCCTGACCACTCACTCCTTCACCAAGATCTCCAACTGGAGCAGCGGGAACTCCTACTTCCACATCACCATCGGGAACCTGGTGCGAGGCAGTAAGCTGCTCTGTGAGACCAACCTGGTGAGACTCTGGGTTTATCCACCTATAGTTCAAAAGACAAGCTGCCCTCATTATGGAACACTGTTTCTTTTCTTATTCCAAGTAACATGAGGTGAAATGTTATATTTGGTGCAATCGGAGCAGATTTATTCACAGACTCAATCCCAGGGCAGATCTTCTCGTTGGGCCTCGTTCATGAACATTGTATTAAAATCATATTCAAATCTGCACTTACGAAGAGTCAGGACACGGCGCCAGATTGATTGATTGATTTTATTTTTATTTCGAGCTACACACAACACAGGCAAAAAAGCCAAAAGAAAATACAATAAAAGAGAAAATAATAATCAACACTCTAGCTTGAAAAGGAGTGGGAAGAAGACAAGCTTATTAACTCCCACCCCTGTTCATATACTTGCATAATAATGTGGTTGCTACAATAACACTGTTTAGTTCTTATTATCTTACAAAACGATTAACAATTAAGTTGGTTACATATTAACAGATGCAACAATGCAGTATATTAAGTCAACATTCACAGTATGTTACACTTTATAACAATTTAATACATTTTTTTCCCTTTCCTATACCTATTTTATTACCATGTTGGTATTACTGTTATTCACCATCACCATTACAGCCCATATAACATTACTCTGTATCAAAGTGTTTGAATGATACATGATATACTCCACATTTATTCATGAAAGGTACAATAATCACAGACTGATTGATGCTCATGATAACCAGATTAGTCTTAATGATGTGTGTTAAAGAGGAGTCGAGGCTCTTCTTTTTCAGATTCACCAAACGTTCTTAAGTGAAAGTCATTGGCAGCTGTGTCTGAGGTCGGTCGAAAAATTAGCATGTCTCCGCCTCTTTCACCATATAAGGAAGTGCTGTGAAAACCCACGAAGGAAATAAAAAACGACTTGAGTCCCCGTGGTGCTGCACCCGCCCAACTCTCTGATAACAAAATGATTCAGTAGATATAACCTGTACATCACAAAACTCTTTTCTCACGTGTGAGCAGGAGAGGCCGATCTGTAAACACAAGATTTATTCTAAAATAGAATCATTTAAAATAACTTATATTTGAGCAGCATCAGCTTCGTGGCTGTAAGCTAACGCAGCGGCGGAGTGATCTGCGAGAAAATAGTCCCTCAAAATGCGGTAATTCATGTGATACAAGGTCAGTTATATTTCAAACATGATTCTATTAACACAGACATTTATATGGTTAGTCTGGTGTTATAAGTGATTTACCTCAGGTGCACTGTGGAGTGGGTCACACTGTTTTTAATGCAGGCTAACTGATACCATAGACATGCGTTAGCCTAGCACTAGCTTAGCACTAGCCTAGCGCCACTAAACTCTGCAAATGTAAGGACTGCAGGAATAAAAAAATCTCTATAAATCAACAACACTCTGGATAACGAGGAAATGAGGCCGTATGTCAAAATGCTGAAATATCCCTTTAATAACTCAGAAACACAGTAATATCCAGCCGCTAACACTCGGCCAATCACAGCGCTCTGAGTGGCGGCGATAGGGAGACGCTGACACCGACTCCACAGACCGACGGAGCTGAACCTGCTCCACCAGGACCTGCTGCAGATGAAGAGTCGTTTGTTCTTCCAGAGGAACGTTTTCAGCTCAGAACGTCTGAGCGTAAGAACGTGTCGTGAGGAACCGTCTCTGTTTAAATCACACTAACCACTTTAACCCTTCGTTACCAGGGTTACAAAATGGACGACCTCCTGACGTCGTACATCAGTCAGATGCTCACCACCATGACCAAGCAGAGGACGGCCCGCGGCAACGCCAAGTAACCATCGCCACGGCAACGCCCCGCCCACCCGTACAGACGCCGTCTCCGGGAACGCCCACAAACCAGAGCGAAGAACCGGTCTGTCACAAACGTGTTTTCAGAGACGGAGCGAAGTAACGAGGGCGAGCGGAGTCGTTTAAATACAAACTTTAACCCTTTACAGACGTTTGAGGATGTTTTTAAAAACCTCTGGACATCATTAAAAGTCATTCAATGAACTGTGCCAAAATCAAGGCCTTATTTTCATTAAAAAGCTTCAAATTTGATTCAAACTGGGATTAAATCTCACGTGTTTTGGAATTAGTGCCATTTTAAACTGTTTTTTAAAGTCTAAACTCAGCTCTAAATCTGGCTCAGCTGCAGGTGTGACATTATTTTACTCACCATGTTTGATTTGAATCTGAAAATGTCCCGTCTTTCCTCTGTTTCAGTGAATGTTTGTAAATCTTCAGAAATGAAATATGTGATAATGTTTCCATTTGTGGCATTAAAAATATTGAGGCTTTAAAATGACAGTTTTGATCGTCTTTGTGAGACACAAAAGTCACTTTGTCTCGAGTTCGAGTCGATTCAAACGTCAGATTTACAAATGAACAAAACACAATCTCATGTTTTTACGTTTTAACCTGATGCTAATATATTACATTTCCTCTGACCTTAACCAAGCACCTTTTCTCCATGTTCAGCTTTACCCAAATCTAAGATGGGCCTCATTTTAATATGACAATAACATTCTAGTCTGACGTAGAAGGAAACTAAACCTGTATCTTTGGTGAAGGGTCACGATGCTAACGTTAGCTTCATGCTATACGCTAATGACATTTGTTTTGAATTTTCATTTTTTTGAATTTTTAAAAAATGTTTTGAAAATGTCGTCCAACATGGCGGTGTCTCTGGTCGACCTGTCACTTCGAGAGGTGGTCTCAGGTTCGTGTCTGGAGCTCATGATCAAATGTGTTGAAAAAGCAGAAACAGGAAAATGAAATTGTAACCCAGAGGTTAACAGAGCTACCAGAGTAAAAGCATGTTAATAAAAAACAGCAATAAATACTTTGAATGTAAAAAGCCAATAAATAAGTTCATATGGTGAAATGTATCTAAAAACATCTGAAAAGTTATATTTCATTCTTCTGTATATCATTTGAGTTAAAAACTTGCAAAATCATTATTTACATTTTAAAATGGTTAAAACCCATGTAGACTTTTATTTTGAAGGGCACGTTGTTGCGACGCCCCTGCACCAAACAACAGCCAATCGGATTGCTGAAAAAGTTCCCCAAAGCTAACGAAGTAGATGAAAGTACTGCAGTGAAAACGAGTCTAAACCAACTTCGAAGAAGGTATTTTTGTTTTCTGACCTGTCCTGGTGTCTTGCAAAGCAACAAGACTCGGTGAGTCTAAGAAATATTATATATATATATATATATATATATATGTAGAGAGAGAAGTATATATATTTTAAAGTAACAAGTGTAAAGTTGTCTAAGAGTTATTTTCACACTTTTACAAAGGTACACTGTAAACCCTAACATGCCGATTGGACTTAAAATTTTGATGTAATCTGTTTCAACAAAACTTTTAAGTTGATGAACTAAAAACTTTAAAGTTGAACTTGGCTTAAAATATCAGGAGTTTTTAAGCTAAGTTGAACTTTAAAGTTTTCGGTTTTCTTGGCAAACGTTTTTTAAGTTTTTATGAACTGAAAAATCTCAAGTTCAACTTAACTTAAAAAATGTTTGCCAACATAAACTGAAAACTTTAAAGTTCAACTTAGCTTAAAAACTCCTGATAGTTTTAAGCCAAGTTCAACTTTAAAGTTTTCAGTTCATCAACTTTAAAGTTTTGTTGAAACAGATTACATCAAAACTTGTAAGTCCAATCGGCTTCTTTTAACCAATATTTCAAACATTACAAGCAAACCCAAAAAACAATTACAAAATGGCAAATTGCAGTTTTTTTTTTTTATTTCATAAAATAATAGTTTACATACCTTATGTTGTAACATGTAGGCTGAGTTATTCACAACAGAATTCAGAATGTAGTAAAGATGCAAAATATTTGTGTGTTAGTCCTTATTGATTCAAGCAGATTCACTGGACAATCCTTCCTGGCTCAACTGGCACCAACATCTGAAAAATATGGAGAAAGTCTGTCAGTACAAAGCAAGAAATCAAACCAAGTTCAATGTCATGTGACTGTGTTTAAACTTACTGTTTGTCTTCTAGAGCACACTCTTTCTCCTCTTCACATTCTGCGATATACCACTTGGCTTGTACAAGTCTGTAAGAATAATAGAACAAACATCAAACGTCAGAAATGATTAGCTTTACCACGTATAGTCCAATATTGCTCCAACACTTTCTAAGACATTCTGTAAAATGATCTGAGCAAACAGATGAACAATGAACACAAAGCTCTAGACTTTTACATTAACAGAGTAAAAGCGACGTTTTTAATGGTAGCATTATGTGCACAAATGTTATCAAACATCCAAATAGTTGCTAATAAGTAAGTAAGTTTCAAACAAATAAACTGGAATTGGAGTGTTGAACCTGTAGTCCGTTCTCATCATATTTGATGATTTTTACCATATCATTCGCTCAAATAATATAATTTAATATAATATAATTTATGATCTGACCCTGGCCCCTCGTGCACCCAGGCACCCCTCTCCAGGTTGGGAACCACTGCTTTAGGCGACAGTTTGTCTAGTTGCACACTCAAAAATTTTCTGAAACAAATTTGTATAAATGTGCATGGAAATGCGACCACATAGAGAAAAAAAAAGACACACAAAAAAAAGGTTGCCCCACTATGAGCCCAAAAAAAACATTAAAATTTTACAAGTGAAACTCGGAAAATTAGGATATCGTTCAATGTGCATTTATTTCTGTAATTCAACTTAAACTGAAACTGATAGACTCATCATTCAAAGATAGATATGTATAGCCTTTGTTTGTTATAATTTTGATTATTATGGCTCAGCTTATAAAATTAATGTAACTAAATTAAAAATCTCAGAAAATTGGAATATTTTGAAAATGGACTGTAAGCCATAATCATCAAAATAATAACAAAGGCTTGACATATGTCACTTTGCATGACGAGTCTATATCATATATTAGTTTCACAGTTTAAGTTGAATTACAGAAATAAATTAGCTTTGAACGATATTCTAATTTCCCCGAGTTTCACCTGTAAATGCTTCAGTAAAGATGAAAAATTTACTTTCGCAAGTGGATTATATTTACTCACTTTTAAAGCGAAGAGCTGAGAGTCTTTCAGCGAGTGCTTCTCATCCTAATTCACGCGGAGCTTCTAATGTCAGTGCACGAGATCCATCGGCCTCAGGTCTACTGAAACAAAAACATTTAAGAACATAAACATTTGTAAATACTTCAGTAATAGATGAGCGGTACAAAGTGAAACCTGACTCAAATCTACTTACATTCTGGCTGATTAGCTGAGTCCTTGTGTGTGCTTCTTTTCCCTGCATTCTTCATTTCCACATACTGTACGACATACTGGTGGACACTGGAAAGCCTTCATGTCTTCACCCTCACACAGGCCTCTAGGTCACAGCACCTCCTCCTGTATTTGTAAAATGGACAAACAGGATACTGAAGTCAGGACACTTCACCTTAACACAACAATGGCAATAGTTACTGACTTTACCTTCTTCTTTGTGCATATCAAAGAATTCCAAGTTAGTAAGACGGAATTTGTAGAGTTGATTCTCTAGATAAAAAGAAACATTTGTTAGTACTCTATAGGTATCCATGACAGAATTTAAAGATCATAAACCATGGTAAATGGTCTTGATTGCGCTGTTCAACCTACATGAGGCACTCATTTACACTCTGATTCATACTCCAGCGTGTGCAGACGACACTGGAGACAAGGTGGTGGAAGTGTCTTGCTCAAGGGCACAACAGCAGCATGCACCTGTGGGAGCTGGGATCATCTAGGTGAAAAGGACACAGTAAAGAATTGCCCCAATTCCCAGTTGTGATAGTGATAAATCAAACACCAAAATAAACTGTTCTTTCTGTTTAATTAAACTTTGTTCTCATTAAAAAAAATGTCCAACATAAATGTCTCACACAAATGTAGCAAATGCACACTAAACAGCTACGCCTACTTTCTGCCCAAAGACAGGAGCGCCGGGGACTTTTCTCACAGCCAATCATTCATCACATTTCATATAGTTCCAATCACAGATGCATATTTGTAAATGAAGAAGAGTCTCAAATCACATCTCATTCAGAACAAACTTTATCATTTCTGTTACCTGTAATTAAAATAGTCAAGTGATTTGCCTTTTGATTTGACAGAGTGCAATATTTGTTATGTTTAGTGTTTTGTAGTGGGGTGGATCTGCATTTTCTAGGTTTAAGCGTTTCTCTGATCCAGAGAGCTGTACAATACATTTTTGTAAAGAATTGGAAAAGTGTGTTGTCTGGCTGGCACAAAATCCAGGATAAAAAACACAACAAAAAACGCAATAAACCAATTAACAAAAAGTGTAAAATAGGATCATATAATCAGTAAGTGTATGGTCTCACCTTTATTTTCTGCTACAATTTCCTTTCTTGTCTGGTACTTGTTAACCTGCGTTACAAAAACAAATTAGGGTTGGGCAATTTGGCCAATAAATAAAAACATACATACATACATACATACATACATACATACATATATATAACTACTTTGGACAATGACCTAATCGATTGTATTCAACATTCTCTTAAACAAGGACCATTGTAGCTCATACAATCTTTTTAGGCTCATAAGCAGTTGTATACAGTTTATTAGCCCTTTTACTTAAACATTAATTTGACAATGATTGTAATTTCTTCTATTAGCCCAAAGAAATATAACTTGCTCTTAAAGTTAACACACTTGTTACGGAGTTAGTTCTCAAAGCTCTGTGCCTCTGTCTGCCCCGCTGCTGCTGCTGCTGCTGCTGCTGCTACACAGACGGAGGTGCGGAGACAGCGCTGAAAACAGAGATATTAACGTTACTTGCACTTCACGGTCGATAATAGCCTGCGTGCATATTTAGTTAGGTCCTCACGGTTAATTGTAAGAGTTTTAAAGACAACACGACTCGGACTTGGCCCCGGACTCGGGCGGAAGTGCGTCGCTGTTGCAGTTTTGAAAATAGGAGCGGGAAAAATCTCACGCTACGCTTTATCGATTAAACTGTACAATCTGAAGCATAAACAATTCTCCTGGTTTTAACTACCTGCAAACTGAAATCAGACATATAATTTCACTGGTTATTAATAAAGTATATTACCTTATTCAGGCCGTAGAAGCTCCTCTTCAGTTAAATGACGGACACTCCCACAGCAGCGCACTGCGGCTGTGCAGAAACAAATACGTCACTCCAGCCAAGGCACGCAGGCGTCATGATGTCATGACGCAAAAGACCCGCCTCAAAACTTATAATTTAAACTTTCTAAACGTGACAGTTTTAATCTGAATGGCAATAAAACTTTACTAAACTTAAAAAACACCCCTTTGGACTTAAATTTTTTTAGATGAATGAAGATTTTGGCTAGTTTGAGTTCTTTCACATCTTAAATTATGACCTCAAATAGCATTCGGGTTTACAGTGTATTGATGGTTTTCCAACCAAGTCGTGGGAGGTTTGTGTACTTGGATTAACGGGACTTGGTGAGTGGAAACCATGTATTTTCTTTTCTGTAAACTATATTTGTACAAAGTAATTGTTATTTTATGCAAACCGAAAGCTAAGGTAGTGAATTTAAGTTGTTTTATACGAAAAGGGTAAATGTTTGGTACATTTGAAGCCAATCCAAGTGTTGACTTTGTAGGTCAATGCTCCGTCTTGTTTTTCTTGTCCGCCATGTCGGCGCCATTTTAACAAGCGCAGCTTAGGACCGGAAATGTACATTTTCTTAGTTTTAGAATTACCCAGCGTTTTGTTTTAAGTATCTTTACTTATTTTATGTTGTTTACGTTAGGCCAACTTAGGTTGGGATGAAGAATTGTCGATTAGACAGACGCTGGATTGAAGATTTGACTCGTGCTGGATCCATGATGGCGAGCCATTGGACCTTGTGTGAACTGTGAGCCAGGATTTTCCATCTACTGGACGTTGCATGGTTTACATCTGAACTGGTATCGATCCACTTTCCACCAAAACTAGTGGATTCAGGATAAAACATTGGACAGCTAATTCAGAAGAGCAAAGGATCAGTACACTCAGAATCAAAAGACTTTCTGGGGTTAACAGATTGTTCAGTCTTTTGCTGAATATTTTAAGTTTTGAATATTTTTATTTTATGACCATACACGAGTACTGTATTATAACAGTATTATTTTTATTGTTTGGTTGTAAACAACAAAACAAATGGGTATGGTTAAACTTAAAAGGCACCTATTACTATAAAAGAACTTGAAACAGAATAGAACTAAACTTCAAAACAAATTTGTCATGATTCTGCTTAGTTTGTTATTGTTTACGTCCTGGTTCACTCCCTGCTCCTTGATTTGGCCCGTTCCGGTTCATGTTTTCCTGCTTGCCCCGTTTTCCTACTCTGCACAGCTGCACCTCATTCACTCGTCAAGTCGGGGGAGGGTATATATACTCCCTCAGTTCAGTCAGTCTCTTGCTAGATTGTCAACCTGCGAAGAGAGACTTTCAAGCCCTGTGATATTTCTGAGAGATTCTGATTCTAGTTGTCCAGAGATTCTGTTTCTGTTCCCGTGTAAATAAAATAATACTAGTCCTATTGGGGAATATCTTGGTAATCCTGAGAGATTCTGATTCTGGTTGTCCAGAGATCTGTTTTCTGTTCGTCTGAATAAATACTAGTCCTTTTGGGAGTATTTTGGTTTTCCTTCTTTGTTTTGTTTGGTGCCTGCTTTTTCTGGCTAATTCAGATATTTCTGTTCCCTTCTACTCCTTCCTGTGTTGCATTTGTGTTCTATTAGATCGGTGATAGTACAATCTAGCCAGCTATGAACTCAGCATCACAGAAGGAGAGCCCAATGGAGCGGCTAGAAAGACTAGAAAAGTGTTTGGAGCAACATCAGGCTCAGTTGTATCTGCTACTTCTGAAGTTCGTCAGTCAGCTGCAGCTAACGATCAAGCCATTGCTACTCTGACTGCTCAGATCCAACAGCTGGCAATTACTGTCACTCAGTTAGTCCCTGCTGTTGCTTCATCCTCTGCACAAGCTACGCCCCCTGTAGATCTTGCTCCTCCTTTACCGGTTAATGAACCTCGAGTGGGTACTCCAGAGCGTTATGGTGGCGACCCTGAAGGATGTAATCCTTTCTTGACAAACTGTTCCATACTATTTGCCCTTCAACCTCTCACATTTTCCACCGAGAGAGCCAAGGTGGCGTTTGCCATTAATCATCTGACTGAAAGGGCTCTGTTGTGGGGAACTGCTGAGTGGGAGCGACAGACACCTGCTTGTGCCTCCTTCCAGGCCTTTGCGGAGGAACTTCGTAAGGGTTTTGGTGAAGCCTCTTCGGGTCCAGACGTAGCGGGAGGCCTTCTAGGGATGCGACAAGGGGCCCGCACGGTTTCTGATTATTCCATAGATTTCCGGACCCGGGCCCTTCAGAGCCAGTGGAACCCTGCTGCCCAAACTGATGCCTATCTCCTGGGTCTGAATGACTACATCAAGGATGAGTTGGTTTCATTTGACCTTCCCTCATCTCTTGACAAATTGATTGAGCTTGCGACAAAATTGGATCGTCGTATCCAAGCCCGGCGACAAGAAAAAAGGCGCAAAGTGCCAGAGCAACGTCCTGTTCCACGACCACGTCCTCCGGTAGATGTGATAAACCACTCTCCGGCTCCTCACGAGGGTGGTCCAGAGCCTATGCAGGTGGGCCGCACTAGCCTTTCGCCTGAGGAGCGTGAACGTCGTCGTCAGGGAAATCTCTGCCTTTATTGCGGAAGGCCCGGCCATTATGTTTTCAGATGTCCAGTAAAGGGCAGGCTCATCAGTAGAAGGGGGAGTACTGATGAGTCTTTCCACCACATCATCCCCTGTCAAACGACCCCACTTTCAGGCTCGTCTGTTGCTCCAGAGCGGGACTCACACTGTGGCTACTTTAATAGATTCTGGATCTGATATTTGCCTTTTGGATGAAGGCCTGGCCCGGCAATTAGAGATCAGGTGTGTTCCTCTTTCAGTAGCTGTTCCTGCTAAAGCTCTGGACGGCAGACTCCTGGGTTCTATCACACATCGCACCGTTCCGGTTCATCTGATACTGGCTGGCAGTCACCATGAGAATGTCCAGTTTCATATCCTGAAGACTCCACAGTATCCCGTTATTCTGGGTTTCCCTTGGCTTCTCCGACATAACCCACATATCGACTGGTCTACAGGTTCCATTATCAGTTGGAGTCCCTATTGTCACCAGATCTGCCTAAAACAAGCTATACCAACTAGGCCGTTCAGTGACACCTCTGGCTCTCCGTCTGATCTACAAGGGGTGCCGGAGGAGTATCATGACCTCCGAGAGGTCTTCAGCAAAAATAGGGCTACCTCACTTCCTCCACATCGGTCGTTTGATTGTGGTATCGACCTCCTACCTGGAACGTCACCGCCCCGTGGTCGTATTTACTCTCTGTCTGGACCTGAAAGGGAAGCGATGGAGAAGTATGTCAACGAGTCTCTGGCTGCAGGCTTACTTAGACCCTCCTCTTCTCCCGCTGGTGCCGGCTTCTTCTTTGTGGAGAAAAAGATAAGACACTCAGGCCATGCATAGACTACAGAGGGCTTAACAAGATCACAGTAAAGAATCGCTATCCTCTTCCACTCATCTCGTCAGCTTTTGAACTCCTGCAGGATGCTGTCATTTTCACGAAACTCGACTTGCGCAATGCTTATCATTTGGTCCGAATTCGTGAGGGGGATGAATGGAAGACCGCATTTAACACTCCGACGGGACACTACGAGTATCTCGTTATGCCATTCGGTCTTACCAACGCTCCCGCAGTTTTCCAGGCCCTGGTTAATGATGTTCTTCGTGACATGTTAAACCAATATGTTTTTGTTTACCTCGACGACATCCTGATTTTCTCTAAGTCCAAGGAGGAACACATTCATCACGTCCAGTCCGTCCTGCAACGCCTGCTTGCGAACTCCCTCTTTGTCAAGGCAGAAAAGTGTGAGTTCCATACCCCATCTGTTGCTTTTCTGGGTTATATCATTGGTCAGGGAAGCATTTCCATGGACCCCGCCAAGGTAGAAGCAGTTAGATCTTGGCCTGTTCCGGAGTCCCGTAAGATGTTACAGCGCTTCCTAGGGTTTGCGAATTTTTACCGAAGGTTCATCCGGGGTTACAGTTCTGTGGCTGCTCCACTCACAGCACTTACCTCCTCCAAAGTACCCTACAAGTGGTCTTCCGAGGCGGAGGAGGCCTTTAAGTCACTTAAGGAACGTTTCACCTCGGCCCCTATTCTCAGAGTTCCAGATCCTGAAAGGCAGTTTGTGGTGGAAGTCGACGCTTCCGAGGTGGGAGTGGGGGCAGTTTTGTCTCAACGAGCACCTGATGATCAGAAGCTACACCCCTGCGCCTTCTACTCTCGACGTTTGACTTCGGCAGAGAGGAACTACGACATTGGTAATCGGGAACTACTGGCAGTTAAATTGGCCTTGGGGGAGTGGAGACACTGGCTTGAAGGCAGCAAGGTGCCATTTCTGGTGTGGACAGATCATAAGAATCTGGAATATCTTCAGTCTGCAAAACGTCTCAACTCTCGGCAGGCCCGGTGGGCTCTGTTTCTCACTAGGTTCAATTTCACTCTGTCCTATCGACCAGGTTCTCGCAACACTAAGCCAGATTCGCTGTCCCGCCAGTTCTCCACCACGGAAGACTCCACTGCAGAACCCGAGACAATCCTGTCCAACTCCCACATGGTTGCCATCCTCACATGGGAGGTGGAGGAACGTGTCAAGGCTGCTCTGGAGGACAGTCCTGGACCCAGCACATGCCCTGACAACCTGCTCTTTGTTCCTCAGCATCTCCGGTCTGAGGTTCTGCAATGGGCCCACGGTTCAAAACTCACATGTCACCCTGGTATCCAGCGTACTAAGGAGTTCCTGCGGCAGAGGTTTTGGTGGGCCTCCATGGATGACGACACCAGAGATTTCGTCAATGCCTGTCCAGTATGCAGTCAGTCAAAACCTACACACCAAGCACCTGCGGGACATCTTCATCCTCTACCGGTTCCTCATCGGCCTTGGTCCCATATTTCCCTTGACTTTGTTACCGGCTTACCTGCTTCTGACGGACACACCACCATCCTGACAGTCGTAGATCGGTTTAGTAAGATGGCTCATTTCATTCCTCTTCCGAAACTTCCATCGGCCAAGGAGACTGCCCAACTTATGTTGCAGAATGTTTTTCGTCTGCACGGACTACCGACTGATATAATCTCGGATCGGGGTCCACAATTCACCTCCATTTTCTGGCGGGAGTTCTGTTTGCTTCTAGGAGCCACTGTCAGCTTGTCCTCAGGATACCATCCTCAGTCAAATGGCCAAACCGAAAGGATTAACCAACAGATGGAAACCATGTTACGTTGTATGGCTTCCAGAAATCCGTCCTCCTGGTCCCAACAGTTACTGTGGGTCGAGTACTCAAATAACACTCTGCAAAGTTCTGCCACAGGCCTTTCTCCATTTCAATGTGCTTATGGGTATCAGCCACCCTTATTTCAATCCCAAGAGAAGGAAGCATCTTGTCCATCTGTTCAGGCCTTCGTCAAACGCTGCCATAGAACCTGGAAACAGGCTCGGGAAGCCCTACTCCGTTCAGCACAACGCTACTCTGCTTCTGCTAATCGCCGCCGTTCTGAGGCTCCTGCATACCGAGTCGGTCAGATGGTTTGGCTTTCCACGAAGGATCTCCCTCTTAGAGTAGAGTCCAAGAAACTCGCTCCTAAGTTTATCGGTCCTTTTGAAATTGAGAAGGTGGTCAACCCAGTGGCTGTGCGCCTCAAGTTACCCAGGGCCATGCGTATTAATGCCACTTTCCATGTCTCGAAGGTCAAACCTGTCCGTGAAAGTCCTCTTGCTCCAGTCCTGCCTCCTCCACCTCCGACTCGGCTGATTGATGGAGAACCTGCATACACTGTCCGGCGCCTTCTCCGTTCCAGGCGCCGTGGCAGAGGACTCCAATACTTGGTCGACTGGGAGGGGTATGGTCCGGAAGAGCGTTGTTGGGTGCCTGCCAGGTTTATCTTGGACCCTCGTCTCATTCGTGCTTTCCATGAGCAACATCCGGATCAACCTTCTGCGGCCGTCACTGCTTCTGGCCGATCTGATTCTGGGGCGCCTTCTGTCCCTCCTCCGGCGGCCTTGGATGGACAGCTTGGCAACAATGGTTCTGTGGACGGATCGAGTGGTGGTTCTTCTGTCTGTTCTGAAAGTGGTTCTGAGAAATTCTGACCCTCCGCCATGTCCCCCTCCTCCCTCCCGGTGTGGTTGTTGCTGTTGGGACGGCAGGAGCCGTCCCTTGAGAGGGGGGTTCTGTCATGATTCTGCTTAGTTTGTTATTGTTTACGTCCTGGTTCACTCCCTGCTCCTTGATTTGGCCCGTTCCGGTTCATGTTTTCCTGCTTGCCCCGTTTTCCTACTCTGCACAGCTGCACCTCATTCACTCGTCAAGTCGGGGGAGGGTATATATACTCCCTCAGTTCAGTCAGTCTCTTGCTAGATTGTCAACCTGCGAAGAGAGACTTTCAAGCCCTGTGATATTTCTGAGAGATTCTGATTCTAGTTGTCCAGAGATTCTGTTTCTGTTCCCGTGTAAATAAAATAATACTAGTCCTATTGGGGAATATCTTGGTAATCCTGAGAGATTCTGATTCTGGTTGTCCAGAGATCTGTTTTCTGTTCGTCTGAATAAATACTAGTCCTTTTGGGAGTATTTTGGTTTTCCTTCTTTGTTTTGTTTGGTGCCTGCTTTTTCTGGCTAATTCAGATATTTCTGTTCCCTTCTACTCCTTCCTGTGTTGCATTTGTGTTCTATTAGATCGGTGATAAAATTGGCCGACAGTAGAAAATGTGTAGAGAATATAGAAAAATATATTAAATACAACATTTGACCTAAGTCATTGACTAACATAACAAAGTGTTTTTGAGACAGCCCTAAATATTAAAAAAAGGTTCAATATTTCTATCAAAACAGTTTTTGATTTACAGCCTTAGCCCATTACACAAAGTGCAGTTGAAGCGTCGTGCTGGAAATGAAAGGCTTTTCTCGTCGTGCTTCGTCACATTTTCCAAGAAAACAGCGAAACTACAGGTACATTTACTTTTATAAAAGTGTGTTAAGAACTCAGCAGCTCATACTTTTGATTAGGATATTCTGTAAACTCCGTGTGTTCAGTCAGACTGACGCGCAGTCCCACAGCGGCTCTTCCTGGGAGAGTGGCCGGGTTTAGAGGCGCTTCCCTCGGTCAGTCTGCGCAGACGCCTGGGCTTAGTTACCGGTGTCTGCGCAGACGCCTGGGCTTAGTTACCGGTGTTTGGAGCTGCTTTAGAGCGTGTCAGAGCTGGGTCCGTGTTGAATTGTTCGAGACTGACTTTTGATGACATTAGTGCTGTCGATTTGTCCCTCTGTAATATTTCAGCGGTGAGAGACTTATATTCGCTAAGTGAAGCCACGTTAAAGCGCGGAGGGGCATCTACAGTCCAGCCCTCGCTGTGCAGCTGATGCAGTCAGATCGTATCTTCTGTCTGAGTTAAAGTGCAGATGAGTATGTCCGCGTGACACCTGGCGCTCTCCATCGTCTTATGTTTAGATTTGAGCATTTTCTCACGTCGTTGTTTCATTAGGAATAGCTGTGTTTTTGAACGCATTAAAGCACTCGTGTAACACTCTGTCTAAATGTAGATTGTTACTGATAATAAGCCACGTTCATTATGTATATATATTTTTAATGGCGGTAATTCTTGTGAATGGCCGACATTTTACAACCCAGCCGGCCAAAGTGGCCGACAAAAAAAAAAGTCTAGCGGAACCTCTGTTCATGACTAACTTTGTTTTATATTTGCCTCTCTCAGACTGCAGCTGCTTCACTGCACTCCAGGTCTAAATGAGAAGCTACAAGAATAGAAATGCATAAGCTCAGACATTTCCCAGTGAGCCCACTCAAGACTAATCAAACTTGAGGTATACACATTCTACACTTACAGTTATCTGTGATTAAATGTTTATAATAACTTCATTATATCTTTTATGCTTTTGTTCAATAGCCTACTGTTTGTGTTGAGGACCTCAGCTTTGGAGAGTGTGTGTCCAGTTCTTTTGACTAGATCTGGATGACTAGACGTGAGGTGAGCAGCGGTTACTAATCTATAGGCTTTATGCACGTAAGTAACACGTGACTTCTGAGTGGATCCTCAGTCAGCGCTTGTGTATCCTGTCTCTGTTATTTCCCTATGAGATCTTGTCTAAAAGAATAAATGGTTGAAGAAAACATCACTGACGGTGAGATACTGGATCGAAGTCACTCGCTAAGTGTTAAAAACATTACGTTGGATGTAAATTCTTGACTGCAGGAAACGTATGTGTTTTTTGAGGAGGACTTTTTCTCTCAGAGCTAAAGGTTAGTATTAGTGTATAGCTTCACAACAAAAACACCTCCTTTGAAGTCTTTTGTCCGATACCATTTTTTAAACCTGATGCAGTGACTGTCCATCAGTACCTCACTGTCTGCCATGTAATCTGATCTATTGGTCACGCTGCAAATAAAGTAAATCTGCAAATTCAGAGTGCCTCAGCAAATCACCTTTCGCTTTATAGTATGCTTGACCCCACGAGCTCTAAGAGCACCTAATTTGTAAGTTTGCTATATTTTAGCATTTACTATCCTACTATGGTGATCCAGTGAGCACTCTGCCTCTCCTTTTATGATCTATTTATTTATTTGAACAAGACACTTTTACAAACTTATAGTGAAATGACGAGGCAGGAAGAGCAGAGCCGCCTGACTATTCACTTGTGTGCATGTAGGCCATAGGTAGAAGATTAATGTACGTATGGAAATATAAACTGTTTGTTATTCAAATGATTGAACTGCCCCCAGGTTGAGACGACATAACTACAGTAAAGACTGAAGATCGACTTCCCTGGAACTCATTTACTGAGACCCACAGAGGACATCACCTGCAGAGGTTCAGCAGATCAGTGTGCGCTGTGGTCCACAGACTTTCCACTTATGTCATTTTTTTTACTATTACTATTACTATTACTACTACTATTACTATTACTACTTTATTACTATTACTACTACTACTACTACTACTACTACTACTACTACTACTACTACTACTACTACTACTACTACTACTACTACTTTTTACTACTACTTCTATACTACTGTACTACTACTACTACTACTTACTACTACTATACTACTACTACTATACTACTACTACTACTACTACTCACTACTACTACTACTCTACTACTTACTACTACTACTATTACTACGACTACTATTATTACTATTATTACTATTACTACTACTACTACTACTACTATTACTATACTATTACTACTATTACTATTACTACGACTACTATTATTACTATTACTACTACTACTACTACTATTACTATTACTATTACTACTATTACTATTACTACGACTACTATTATTACTATTATTACTATTACTACTACTACTACTACTACTACTACTACTATTACTATTACTATTACTACTATTACTATTACTACTATTACTATTACTACGACTACTATTATTACTATTATTACTAATTACTACTACTATTACTACGACTACTATTATTACTATTATTACTATTACTCTACTACTACTACTATTACTACTACTACTATTACTATTACTATTACTACTATTACTATTACTACGACTACTATTATTACTATTACTACTACTACTACTACTACTACTATTACTACTACTACTACTACTATTACTATTACTATTACTACTATTACTATTACTACTATTACTATTACTACGACTACTATTATTACTATTATTACTACTACTACTACTACTACTAACTACTACTATTACTATTACTACTATTACTATTACTACTATTACTATTACTACGACTACTATTATTACTATTATTACTACTACTACTACTACTACTACTATTACTACTATTACTATTACTATTACTACTATTACTATACTACTACTACTACTACTATTACTATGACTATTACTACTATTACTATGACTATTACTACTATTACTATTACTATTTACTACTATTACTATTACTTACTCTACTACTACTATTACTACTACTACTATTACTACTACTACTACTACTAACTACTACTACTACTACTACTATTACTTACTTTATGACTATTACTACTATTACTATTACTACGTTACTACTATTACTATTACTACTGCTACTACTACTACTACTACTACTACTATTATTACTACTACTGCTATTACTACTACTATACTACTACTATTATTACTATTACTACTACTGCTACTACTACTATTATTACTATTACTACTACTATTACTACTACTACTACTATTACTACTATTACTACTATTACTATTACTACTATTACTATTACTACTGTTACTACTATTACTATTACTACTGCTACTACTACTACTACTACTACTACTACTACTACTACTATTACTATTACTACTATTACTATTACTACTGTTACTACTATTACTATTACTACTGCTACTACTACTACTACTACTATTATTACTACTACTGCTATTACTACTACTATTACTACTACTACTATTACTACTATTACTATTACTACTACTACTACTACTACTATTACTACTATTACTATTACTACTACTACTACTACTACTACTATTATTACTATTACTACTACTGCTACTACTACTATTATTACTATTACTACTACTGCTACTACTACTATTATTACTATTACTACTACTGCTACTACTACTATTATTACTATTACTACTACTGCTACTACTACTATTATTACTACTGCTACTACTACTACTACTACTATTATTACTATTATTACTATTACTACTACTACTACTACTACTACTATTACTACTATTACTATTACTACTACTACTGCTACTACTACTATTATTACTATTACTACTATTACTACTACTACTACTACTACTATTATTACTACTACTGCTACTACTACTACTACTACTATTATTACTATTACTACTATTACTACTACTACTACTACTACTACTATTATTACTACTGCTACTACTACTACTACTACTATTACTACTATTGCTAGTACTGCTCAGAAAAAACCCTTATATGTCATTGACTCATTCACTTGTTGCTTTGGTGGTTATTGTGTAATTGTATTGTGTATTGTGTATTGTGTAATTGTATTGTGTAATTGTGTAATTGTATTGTGTATTGTGTATTGTGTAATTGTATTGTGTAATTGTGTAATTGTATTGTGTATTGTGTATTGTGTAATTGTATTGTGTAATTGTGTAATTGTATTGTGTATTGTGTATTGTGTAATTGTATTGTGTAATTGTGTAATGTGTAATTGTATTGTGTATTGTGTATTGTGTAATTGTATTGTGTATTGTGTATTGTGTAATTGTATTGTGTATTGTGTATTGTGTAATTGTATTGTGTATTGTGTATTGTGTAATTGTATTGTGTATTGTGTATTGTGTTATTGTGTAATTGTATTGTGTTATTGTGTAATTGTGTAAAAACAGTCTCATATAAAAACTAAACGTTACTATTGGTTTCTTTAAATCATCTGGAAATATGTTTTTAAAGATGTTTTAAAAAAAGTGTCTTGCAGCTCTTTATCCTCCAGGAGCCTCCAGATTTAACCTCTTAACCCCCGCCTTAACCGAGTGCATTTGCTCCAGTTCAGCTTTACCCAAATCTATAAGGTCCCAGCCTAAAGGCCAGAGTAACGCCTCGTTTGAAAGCTAAGACCCTCAGAACTGATCCTTTTTTCCTCGTTCGTTTTCATCCTTGTTTTAGTCTAATTTTTGTCGCTCTCTTTTTATTTTCAAGTAGCTTTTAGATTTGGGTAAAGCTGAACTGGAGAAAACGTGCTGGTTCAGAGGTGAATGTTTCCAGCTGTGAGTCACTGTTTGTGCCGCTCAGGCCGAATCAGAGACAAAGAGAAATAAAACTTTTTAAAATCTCTGTTTATTTATTTACATTTACATCAATATTACAACAGAAACGCTCTCAGAACCGATGTAATGTTGGATTATTGGACTTTAAAACATTTGAGTTTTAACAGTTTTTAATATGAACAATCAGAAGACACTTTTATAAACGCTAATCTGTATCTAAAGTATCATCTCAGTATATTCATTCATGATTTCTCATCTCAATATTGGCGAGATCTGGATCCTTCATAATTAGCGGTGTTTGATGCTAATGCTAACGGCTATAGGAAAAATACATAGAGCTAACGGACTGGACTCGCTAACCGTCCACATACGTTAGGATGGAACACCGCTTCTCCTTTTTGTTTCTATGTTTTCAGCTGTTTTTCATCCATATTGTGGTCAGAGAGCGATAAAGACGTGTCGGAGATTATGAACAAACATCTGGAAAAGCATCAAACTCGCTCTTTAACGTAAATGTACAAAATAATAACATGTAAAAATATAAAACATGAAAACAAAGCAGTTCAGAGAAGTCAGAGACAGACTGTACCGTGACATCATCAGCCGTTTTTTAAGATCTCTTTAAAGCCACACTGCGGAGCGTCACCTGCTCGTCTCCATGGAGACGTAGGTAGAGAACATAAGGCTTAAAGGGATATTTCAGGATATTTGACATTGGGCCTCATTTCCTCATTATCCAGAGTGTTGTTGATTTCTGGAGATATATATTTTGAATTCATTAGTCCTTATATTTGAAGAGTTTAGTGGTGCTAGGCTAGTGCTAGGCTAGTGCTAGGCTAGTGCTAGGCTAGTGCTAGGCTAGTGCATGTCTATGGTAACTAGTAGCCTGCATTAAAAACCTCCAAACGTTGCCATAGCTGATTTGTAGAAAGCTCCTTTGTGAATTCCACGTGTAGTAATGCGGCCGCAGGTAAACAAACGACTGTAGATCCGGTAACCGGGCAGATCACTCCGCCGCTGCGTAGCTACAACCAGGAAGCTGATGCTGCTCAAATATAAGTTCCTTTAAATGCAAAATGGTTATATTTAACACAGACATTTATATGGTTAGTCTGGTGTTATCAGTGATTTGCCTCAGGTGCACTGTGCTCGGGTCAGACTGTTTTTAATGCAGGCTACTAGTTACCATAGACATGCACTAGCCTAGCACTAACCTAGCACCATCCCTTTAAATACATGAGGTCGTCTTCCAAACGCTTTATTCTGACGTTTATGTTTGGAGTCGTTTAGTTTACAGACGTATCTGGAATGTTCCGCAGTGTGGCTTTAACATTTGTTTATATTATAGTACAACAGCTAGAGATGCACCGATCCAGCGTTTGCGTCCGATACTGATACTGGGGGTTTGAGTATCGGCCGATATCCGATATTAACCGATACCAAGAGTGTCTTTCTCTGAGTGAATAAGTGAACGCTCGTCTTTTCTCCAGCGTGACATCAACACAGTCTGATCTTTCAATGATCGATTATAGGCTATTTATTCATAAACTGTAATGGAAAACTTTGACACTAAATATCCTCGGGTTTATGACACACAGTTTAGATTACATTAATATAAACAACTCTCATAAAGTGATCTGATCATTACAAACATGTTCCATCAGTTTTTCATAAATTAAAACACAAACACTTGGCCGTTCCAGATGTGGCGGATTTTATTTTATTACTTTAGGAGAAACAATCATAGTTTCTGTCCCAGCCTTGATCATTGATGTTAGCTTTAGCACGCTGTAGCTAGCTTTAGCACGCTGTAGCTTAGCTTTAGCACGCTGTAGCTTAGCTTTAGCACGCTGTAGCTAGCTTTAGCACGCTGTAGCTAGCTTTAGCACGCTGTAGCTTAGCTTTAGCACGCTGTAGCTTAGCTTTAGCACGCTGTAGCTTAGCTTTAGCACGCTGTAGCTAGCTTTAGCACGCTGTAGCTAGCTTTAGCACGCTGTAGCTTAGCTTTAGCACGCTGTAGCTTAGCTTTAGCACGCTGTAGCTTAGCTTTAGCACGCTGTAGCTGCTTTAGCACGCTGTAGCTTAGCTTTAGCACGCTGTAGCTTAGCTTTAGCACGCTGTAGCTAGCTTAGCACCTGTACTAGCTTTAGCACACTGTAGCTAGCTTTAGCACGCTGTAGCTTAGCTTTAGCATGCTGTAGCTAGCTTTAGCACGCTGTAGCTAGCTTTAGCATGCTGTAGCTTAGCTTTAGCATGCTGTAGCTAGCCGCGGGATCAGAATTACGTTTGTGGATTTTAAAACTAACTCAGCGACTGGATTCTGCAGCTTCAAAATGACAAACAGCAGGTTCATATTCACTGAGGTTTAGTTGGTGAAAGTTTTTAAAGGTCCTATATCACGTAAAATCCACTTTTTGGAGCTTTTAACCTGTTGTAATGCTATAGTGCCACAGTGGCTTCATTCAGGCATGTCTGAGTAATCCTCATGAGTAATACCCCTCTCCTGGTAAACCACTGGCTTTGACCATTTTACACATTTTACGTCAGATTGTAAAAGCAGGAAGTGCCCGATGTCTGTAATGTAATGCCTTACAGCCTGATTTTAATTTGTAAAACAGCTTTTTCATTATTTCTGCATGTGCTGCCCCTGTGAAGAAGAGGCTCCTTTCTACTCTGGACACGCCCGTTCTTTTACTCTTACCTGACGATAATGTCTCGTTTGGCTGCCAGAGTTCAGGACTTTATTCACCCTTCCTAAAGAAGAGTCTGATCTTTCTCTCTGAGATTCAGCGACGAACCAGCCAGAATATGTTTGTCACTTCACTGATGGATGTTTGAACCAAAGTGGATTAACTCTGATAACAATAAAAACATCAGATGGAGAAGCCGGAGCAGTGAGTCGATCAAACACTAAATGTTCAGGATAATGTTATTTATGAAGCCGTGTTGCAGATGTCAACTCCTTATAACTGCAGTGTGAAGAAACTGCACTTATTGCTGCGATATTTATATTTCTACTTCTGCTAATGTTGCATGGGTGGAGAGAGGGGGCGGAGCTAACTGAATCCAAGCGTCTTGTTCCCGGGTTTGAAAAATACCCCCAGAAAATACTTATATTTCTCACATAAACGAGTCCTCCATAGTGGCAGAGGCACAACATATCATATAGATGCTATAGTTTATATACAGATCCTTTAAAGCGGTGAGAGACTAAACAGGTGTGGGTTCAGTATCGGATATTTGTAGCCGATACCAGTATTGGATCGGTGCATCCTTAACAACAACCAGAACTGACAATAATACTGTACATAAAATAAATAAAATACACTTCTACTATTTAAAAAACAGCACATTATTATAAAACCTCTAAAAAACATATGAATCATAAAAGTTTAAAGAAACAATGTTACTAAAACTGACTGAAAACGTCTTTATCATTTGTATAAAAAATCCTATAAACATCAAACTTAAATGTGTTTTATGATCACTATAGTTACCGCGGCTCATTAGCTCCATCGATCTTATGAACTCCAATTCTTTCTTTGGAAGTAATGGTTTTTAAACAATAATCATCTGGACCGCGTTGTTTTCAGTTGAAGGCCTGCGGCGAGTTCGTCTGATCGGTTTCATCTGACGCTCACGTCTCTGTCAAAACACACAAGAGTTAGCCCAGGATTAGCCCCTCTTTAGCCCTGCTTTAGCCCCTCTTTAGCCCTGCTTTAGCCCTGCTTTAGCCCCTCTTTAGCCCTGCTTTAGCCCCTCTTTAGCCCTGCTTTAGCCCCTCTTAGCCCTGGTTTAGCCCCTCTTTAGCCCTGGTTTAGCCCCTCTTTAGCCCTGGTTTAGCCCCTCTTTAGCCCTCTTTAGCCTCTTTCCTGTTTGTCTTTAGCCCTGCTTTAGCCCTCTTTAGCCCTGCTTTAGCCCCTCTTTAGCCCCTCTTTAGCCCAGGTTTAGCCCCTCTTTAGCCCTGCTTTAGCCCTGCTTTAGCCCCTCTTTAGCCCTGCTTTAGCCCCTCTTTAGCCCTGCTTTAGCCCCTCTTTAGCCCTGGTTTAGCCCCTCTTTAGCCCTGCTTTAGCCCTGCTTTAGCCCCTCTTTAGCCCTGCTTTAGCCCCTCTTTAGCCCTGCTTTAGCCCCTCTTTAGCCTGGTTTAGCCCCTCTTTAGCCCTGCTTTAGCCCTGCTTTAGCCCCTCTTTAGCCCTGCTTTAGCCCCTCTTTAGCCCTGCTTTAGCCCCTCTTTAGCCCCGCTTTAGCCCCTCTTTAGCCCAGGTTTAGTACCTTGTAGTAGAGGAACATGGCGATGGCCCACAGTGTCAGGGTGACCACATAGACCGTGGCTCTGATCAGCAGAGGTGAGTCTGGAGCTGCAAACACAGGAACTCTGATCAGACTCTTTAAGGACTCAGACTTTATTCTGGCTCGAAATCTGAAACATTTGTTTTAAATCTGAAACATTTGTTTTAAATCTGAAACATTTGTTTTAAATTTGAAACATTTGTTTTAAATCTGAAACATTTGTTTTAAATCAGTAAAAACAGACTCTGAGCCTCTGAGGGAAAAAAAGCCCTTTACGCAGATTTGCACCAGCGCTGTAAGAGCCAAAGTCAGGTGACTATCCAGACGAGCTAAATCACACATAATATCAATAATAAACCTAGTAATGATTATCAGTAAAAACATGTACAATAGGGATGAATGGTTGGTGAGTCAGATGTGTGTCAGTCTCTCCCAGGGGAAACTGAAGCTCCAAATGTCGCTCAGCGAGTGAACGAAGAACAAATCTCTGAGTGAAAAGTGCTTTAGCTGCAGGTTTTAGGCCACGTCACAGCGTCTAAAGGCCTTTCATATTTATACATGGACAATGGTTTAGTTTGTACAGGGAGATCATGGACCCAGTCAATCATATTAATGATCATTTTTCTAATTCAGAAACGCTCTTTTTAGACGCCGTTATTGGCTTGGTCCACACGAGCGTCATGTGACTCCGAGAGGATCCTCAGGAGGCGCTGCTCTTCCTGTCTCCGTCATGTGACTCTGAGAGGATCCTCAGGAGTCGCTGCTCTTCCTGTCTCCGTTATTTTCCCTCTGACTTAGCAGCAGCGTCTTGTGTAAAAAAAATGAAATGGCTCCAGATTCCATTGTAGGCAGTGAGTTTGTGCTGGAGTAGTTTTCTCTCCCACCAGCAGGAGGCGTTGTAGTTGTTTTGCGTGTTATGTTTACTGTTATCAGCATTAGAGTTAGTAAACAGCACATGTTGAAATATGGCTGACAGCAGAATCCACTTCTGATGTGACCTTTGTCCATCCTTCTTTGTCTTACAGAAAGCACTGCTTGTGAGTATTTTATTTGCATATGAGTCTTGAAGACAATATTTGTTATTATTTGTGAACATTTATGCTAAAAAAGATTATATTTGATAGTTTTCGGTTTTGATTAATGTTAGCCAGATTTTGCATATACATGTGACCAATATATAAGAATACAGTCGAAATGCTGTTTGTTTCTGTTTGTAGTTTCACTCTTTCGGTAATTGAAGGAAACGTCAATAAATGGTCATCACACCTGTCAGTTATGGAGGAGTTTACCTGCATAGCTGTGTCAGAGTCTAACAGTGAGGGCAGAATAGAGTTCCTGGTGGAGTCACAGCGTCAGGTTAAAAACATCACGTCAGAGCCGTGTTTATGACCCTGCTCTGTGTAAACGTGTTTGGACACAGAACCACTGACGGTGGATTGAAGCGGCGACACTGAGCTGTGCGTGACACACGCGTGTCCAAACGCTCCAAACACACGCAGTTCAGAAAAACAGAATCAATCCTATTTTTCCACGTGTGCGTCTCCCATTCCAAACACAAATACTGTTCAATGATTCTATCAAAGATCATGTTACACGGCCCATATGTTTATGACTTTATCTACACAGGGCTCATTATAACTGGCTTTTGCCCGTCCCACCTGAAAATACTATTTCTATTTCACAACATACTTCATACATGTACATTTGGCACATGTTGACTTTGGTGGTGCTCGGTTTAGTGTGGCCACGCCCACGGCCGGTGTGTCTGGGCTCTCCCTCGTGTTTGTATTTCAGAAGAGAGGAAGTGTATGTGTCAAATGTTTATTCTACTGTATTATTGTAGCGTCTTTATTTTCTAATTAAAATGAAATGTCATTTTAGCAACAAACTGCCCCATAATAAAAGCATGAAAACATCAAACTGGAATCTCTGAACCCAAACTGTACCTCCACGAGTGACGTAAACAGTTGTGCCCTTAATGCATCTGTTATAGTAGAAAGTGTAACAGAAAACACAGGTGTAGTTCCCGATGTGGGCGGGGCTGAAGTCCTGGATCAGGAAGTGGGCGGAGTGATTGACAGATGGCAGGGTGTAGTTTCCAGCTGGAGACAGAAGGAGGAACTGTCCTGGTCCAAAGGGTTTGTTTAAAGAGCAGGAGACGCTGAAGTTTGACCCCAACATCACGAGGACCCTCTGCACCCGGGACGTCCCCTCAGAGGAGAGATACTCCCACTCAGAGGAGAGATACGCCCCCTCAGAGGAGAGATACGCCCCCTCAGAGGAGAGATACGCCCCCTCAGAGGAGACGGACGCTCGGGCAGTAGGATAAATCCCTGTGGAGAGAGAGCAGGGTCACATGTGTGAAGGAGGAGGATCAAAGGTCTGTTGTTCATCTGCAGAATATTTCCCGTTAATTCTTTATAAAAACACATTATGTCTAAAATCACACAAAGGTCAGAGAAACAGCGTCGTTTTCAGCAGAATCAACAGGTGAAGTAATAATTGTTAATAATTGTGTCTGTAAACACATTCTGGCTCCATCTGAGACACGACTGATACAACAGGTGAGATGTTTAACTCTCTGTCGGTGTTACTGACCTGAACAGATCAGAAACAGACCTCCTTCGGTCTCGCTCATGTGTGAGTCCAGGTCCAGGTCCAGGTCCAGGCAGTTTGTGAGGCCAGACCTCTGCTTCACACACTCAGGCTGCAGCCTCCAGAACGGCCCGGAGTAACCGCTATGATCCACTTTAAGAGCAGCTCCACAGCCGATCTGCTCACACAGCGCTGAGGCAAAGTCCAAGTCCTGGTCCTCACTGGTCCTCACTGTTCTCCACTCGTCCCTGAGTCTCAGCTCCATGGGACCAGCACAGCTGTAATGACCTGACCTCAGCACCACATCTGGATCAAACACTTACAGTTAACAAACAGGAAGTGTAACACACTTACAGTTACCAAACAGGAAGTGTAAAACACTTAAAGTTAACAAACAGGAAGTGTAAAACATAACGGTGGATGAGTGTCTCTGCAGTGGAGGCGGGGCCTTAGACAGAGTTACCTGAGCAGGTGAGGTTCGCAGCCGCTGAGCAGCGAGTCTCTGAGCTCTCACACTCCTTCAGTGAAGTCTCTGCTCCGTCACAGTGGAAGGACCTGCCCACAGCTGGACCCTCAGTGAACAGCGCCCCCTGGTGGAGCTCAGACACAGCACCACAGTCCAGCTCCACACAGACCACTGCAGCTTCAGTCAGACCAAAGCCCCTCCCACACACACTGCTCCAAGCTCCGCCCATCAGCACCTCCACAGAACCAGAGCAGCGACTAGGCCCCGCCCTGAAGCGCACAACGTCTGAACACACAACACACCGTCTGAAACACCACGACACACCGTCTGAAACACACGACACACCGTCTGAAACACACGACACACCGTCTGAAACACACACACTGTCTGAAACACACAACACACCGTCTGAAACACACAACACACCGTCTGAAACACACGACACACCGTCTGAAACACACGACACACACCGTCTGAAACACACAACACACCGTCTGAAACACACACACACTGTCTGAAACACACGACACACCGTCTGAACACACGACACACCGTCTGAAACACACGACACACCGTCTGAAACACACAACACACCGTCTGAAACACACAACACACTGTCTGAAACACACAACACACCGTCTGAAACACACAACACACTGTCTGAAACACACAACACACTGTCTGAAACACACAACACACCGTCTGAAACACACAACACACCGTCTGAAACACACAACACATGACACACCGTCTGAAACACACGACACATGACACACTGTCTGAAACACATGACAAACACCGTCTTGAAACCACACAAACACACTGTCTGAAACACACAAACACAACGTCTGAAAACACACGACACACCGTCTGAAAACACACAAAACACACCGTCTGAAACCACACGACACACCGTTGAAACACACAACACACCGTTTGAAACACACAAACACACCGTCTGAAACACACAAACACCGTCTGACACACACAACAACCACGGTCTGAAAACACACGACACACTGTCTGAAACACACGACACACCGTCTTGAAACACACAACACACCGTCTGAAACACACGACACAACGTCTGAAACACACGACACACCGTTGAAACACACAACAACACTGTCTGAAATACACGACACACTGTCTGAAACACACAACACACGTCTGAAACACCACGACACACTGTCTGGAATACACAACACACCGTCTGAAACACACAACACACCGTCTGAAACCAACACGGACACAAACGGTCTGAAACACACGACACCACCGTTCTGAAACAAGACGGACACACCGTCCTGAAACACACAACACACCGTTCTGAAACACACGACACACCGTTCTGAAACAACACCAAACACACTGTCTAAACACACGACACACTGTCTGAAACACACGACACACCGTCTTGAAACACCACAACACACCGTCTGTTTAAAACACACGACAAAACGTCTGAAAACACACGAACACCACCGGTCTGAAACAGACGACACACCGTCTGAAACACACGACACACCGGTCTGAAACACACGACAACACTGTCTGAAACGCACGACAAACGTCTGAAACACCGACACACTGTCGAAACAACACGACACACCGTCTGAAACAGACTACACCACCCGTCTGAAACACACAAACACACCTTTCTGAAACACACGACACACCTCTGAAACACCACAACCACACCCGTCTGAAACACACGACAAAACGTCTGAACACACGACCACAACGTCTGAAACACACGACCACACTGTCTGAAACACACGACACAACGTCTGAAAACACACGACACACTTGGTCTGAAACACACGACACACCCTCTGAACAGACGACACAACGTCTGAAAACACACGACAACAACGTCTGAAACACACAACACACCTCTGAAACACACGACACACCGTCTGGAAACACACGACACAACCGTCTTGAAAACACACGGAACAACCAACGTCTGAAACACACGACACACTGTTCTGAAAACACACGAACACCCTCTGAAACAGACGACCACAACGTCTGAAACACACAACAACCGTCTGAAAACACACAACCACACCGTCTGAACACACAACACACCGGTCTGAAGACACACAACAAACACCGTCTGAAACACCACAACACACCGTCTGAAACACACGACACCACCGGTTCTGAAAACACACAACACACCGTTCTGAAACACACAACAACCACCGTCTGAAACACAACAACACACCGGTCTTGAAACACACGACACACCGTCTGAAACACACGACACACCGTCTGAAAACACCACACACTGTCTGAAAACACACAAAACCACCGTCTGAAAACACACAACCAACACGTCTGAAACACACCGACCACCACCGTCTGAAACACAACGACACACCGTCTGAAAACACACAACACACCGTCTGAAAACACACAACACACTGTCTGAAAACACACAACACACCGTCTTGAAACACACAACACACTGTCTGAAACCACACAACACACTTGTCTGAAACAACAACAAACACACTGTCTGAAACACACAACACACCGTCTGAAACACACACACACCGTCGGTCTGAAACACACAACACATGACACACCGTCTGAAACACACGACACATGGACCACTGTCTGTAAACACATGACACACCGTCTGAAAACAACAACACACTGTCTGAAACACACACACAACGTCTGAAACACACGACACCACCGTCTGAAAAACACACGACACACCGTCTTGAAACACACAACACAACGTCTGAAACACACGGACACACGAGTCTGAAACACACAACCACCGTCTGAAACACACGACACCACCGTCTTGATAAACACAACACACCGTCTGAACACACAACACACGTTCTGAACACACAACACACTGGTTCTGAACACACAAACACACCGTCTGAAACACACGACACAACTGTCTGAAACACCACGGACACACCGTCTGAAACACACAACACACCGTCTGAAACACACTGACACAAACGTCTGACAACACACGGACACACCGTCTGAAACACACAACAACACCGTCTGAACACACAACACCACCGTCTTTGAAACACACAACACACCTCTTGAAACCCAACCAAACACAACCGGTCTGGAAAACACACAACACACATCTGAAAACACACGACACAACGTCTGAAACACACGACACAACGTCTTGAAAACACACGACACACCGTCTGAAACAGACGGACCCCACCGTCTGAAACACACCAACACACCGTCTGAAACACACGACACACCGTCTTGAAACACACAACACCCGTCTTGAAACACACGGACAACAACGTCTGAAACACACGACACAACGTCTGAAAACACGAACACCACTGTCTGAAAACACACGACACCACCGTCTTGAAACAGACGACACACCGTCTGAAACACACAACACACCGTTCTGAAACACACACACCACCGTCTGAAACACACGACACAACGTCTTGAAAACACACGACACCACCGTCTGAAACAGACGACACACGGTCTGAAACACACGAACACACCGTCTGAAACACACGACACACTGTCTTGAAACGCACTACCACACGTCTGGAAACACACGACACACTGTTCTGAAACACCACGACACACCGTTGAAACAGACGACACCACCGTCTGAAACACACAACACACCTCTGAAAACACACGACACACCGTCTGAAAACCACACAACACACCGTTCTGAAAAACACACGACACAACGTCTGAAACACACGACACAACGTTCTGAAAACACACGACCACCTGTCTGAAAACACACGACACAACGGGTCTTGAACACACGACACACTGTCTGAAACACACAACACATGTTCTGAAAACACACGACACAACCGTCTGGAAACACACGGGACACACCGTCTGAAACACACGACACAACGTCTGAAACACACGACACACCGTCTGAAACACACGACACAACGTGCTGAAACACACGACACAACGTCTGAAAACACCACAACACACCCTCTGGGAAACACACGACCACAACGGTCTGAAACACACGACACAACGTCTGAAACACACGACACACTGTTCTTGAAACCACACTACCACCCAACTTCTTGAAAACACACGGACAACACTGTCTGAAACACAACAACACACTGTCTGAAAACACACGACACACCGTCTGAAACACACGAACAACGTCTGAAACACACGAACACACTGTCTGAAAACACACGACACAACGTCTGAAACAACGACACACCGTCTGAAAACACACAACACACCGTTCTGAAACACACACCACACCGTCTGGAACACACGACACAACGTCTGAAAACACACGACACAACCGTCTGAAACACACCGAGCCACACTGTCTGAAACACACGACCACAACGTCTGAAACAACACGACACACTGTCTGAAACACACAACACACTGTCTGAAACACACGACACACCGTCTGAAAACACACCGACACACCGTCTGAAACACACAACACACCCTCTGAAAACAGACGACACAACGTCTGAAACACACGACCACCGTCTTTGAACACCACAACACCACGTTTTCTTTGAACACACAACACACCGTCTGAAACCACAACGACACAACGTACTCGAAACACACGGACAAGCCAACGTTCTGAACACACGACACACCGTCTGAAAACACACGACACAACGTCTGAAACACACGACACACGTCTGAAACACACAACACACCCTCTGATAAACACACGACACAAAACGTCTGAAACACACGACACAACGTCTGAAACACACGACACACTGTCTGTTAAACACACGACACAACGTCTGAAACACACGTACACACTGTTCTGAAACACACAACCACTGTCTGAAACCAACGACACACCGTCTGAAAACACACGGACAACAACGTCTGAAACACACGACCACACTGTCTGAAAACACACGACAACAACGTCTGAAACACACTTTACACAACGTCTGAAAACACACGGACACACCGTCTGAAACAACAACACACCGTCTGAAACACAGACAACAACGTCTGAAAACACACGACACAACGTCTGAAACACACGACCACACTTGTCTGAAACCACACGACCACAACGTCTGAAACACACGACACACTGTCTGAAACACACAAACACACTGTCTGAAACACACGACACACCGGTCTGAAACACACGACACACCGTCTGAAACACACAACACACCCTCTGAAAACAAGACGACACAACGTCTGCTGAAACACACGACACAACGTTCTGAAACACCAACAACACACCGTCTGAAACACACGACACACCGCTGGAAACACACGACACACCGTTGAACACACGACACAACGTTCTGAAACACACGACACACTGTCTTGAAACACACGACACACCCTCTGAAAACAGACGACACAACGTCTGGAAACACCACGACAACACGTCTGAACCACACAACAACTTTCTGAAACACACGACCACACCGTCTGAAACAACACGAACACACCGTCTGAAACACACGACACACCGTCTGAAACACACGACACACCGTCTGAACACACAACACACCGTCTGAAAACACACAAACACACCGTCTGAAACACACGGACACACGTCTTGAAAACACACACACACCGTCTGAAACACCAACAACACACCGTCTGGAAACACACAACACACCGTCTTGAAACACACGACACACCGTCTGAAACAACAACACACCAAACGCTCTAAACACACAACACACCGTCTGAAACACACGAAACACACTGTCCTGAAACACACAACCACCGTGCTGAAACACACAAACACACCTGTCTGAAACACCACAACACACTGTCTGAAACACACAACACACTGTTCTGAAACACACAACACCACCGTCTGAACACACAACACACCGTCTGAAGCACACACCATGACACACCGTTCTGAAACACACGACACATGACACACTGTCTGAAACACAATGAGCACCACCGTTGAAACACACAACACACTGTTCTGAAACACACAAAACAAGTCTGGAAACACCACGACACACCGTCTGAAACACACGACACACCGTCTTGAAACACACAACACAACGTTCTGAAACCACACGACCACACCTGTCTGAAACAACACACACACCGTTCTGAAACACACGAACAACCGTCTGAAAACCCACAACACACCGTCTGAAACAACAACACACCGTCTTGAATACACAAACACACTGTCTGAAACACACAAACACACCGTCTGAAACACACGACAACACTGGTCTGAAACACAGACACACCGTCTGAAACACACAACACACCGTCTGAAACACACAAACCACACCGTCTGAAACACACAACACCACCGTCTGAAAACACACAAACACACCGTCTTGAAACACCACGACACAACGTCTGAAAACACACGGACACACCGTCTTGAAACACACAACACACCGTTCTGAAAACACACAACACACCGTCTTGAAAACACAACACACAGTCTGAAACACCACGTTACAACACGGTCTGAAAACACACGAACACAACGTCTGAAACACACGACACACCGTCTGAAACAGACGACAACACCCGTCTTAAACAACAACACACTGTCTGAAACACACGACACAACGTCTGAAACACACGACACACGTCTGAAACACACGACACACTGGTCTGAAAACACAACACACCGTCTGAAACACACAACACATGTCTGAAACACACAACACACCGTCTGAAACACCAACACACCGTCTGAAACACACGACCACAACGTCTTGAACACACGACACACCGTCTGAAACACACGACACAACGTCTGAATCACACGACACACCGTCTGGAAACACACAACAACACCGTCTGAAACACAGGGACACACCTCGTCTGAAACACACGGACACCACCCGTCTGAAACACACGGTACACACCGTCTGAAAACACACGACACACCGTCTAAACACACGACAACCGTCTGAAACACACGACACCACCGTCTGAAAACACACGACACACCGTCTGAAACACACGACACACCGTTTTTTCTTTAAACACACAACCAGCCACCGTCTGAAACACACAAACACACCGTCTGAAACACACAACACACCGTCTGAAACACACGACAACACCGTCTGAAACAACACACACACCGTCTGAAACACACACACACTGGGGTCTTAAAACATACAACACAACGTCTGAAACACACGACACACCGTTCTGAAACACACAACACACCGTTCTGAAACACACGACAACAACCGTCTGAACACACGACACACCGTCTTAAACACACAACACACTTGTCTAAAACATACAACACAACGTCTGAAACACACGACACACCGTCTGAAACACACGACACACCGTCTGAAACACACGACACACCGTTCTTGAAAACACACAACACACCGTTTGAAACACACGGACACACCGTCTGGAAACACACAACACACTGTTTCTGAACACACAACACACCGTATCTGAAACACCACAACACACTGTTCTTAAAAACATACAACCACAAGTCTGAAACACACGGACACACCGTCTGAAACACACGGACAACAACGTCTGAAACCACACGACACACCGTCTGAAACACACAACACCCGTCTGAAAACACACGACACCACCGTCTGAAACACACAACACACCGTCTTGAAAACACCGACACACCGTCATTCTGAAACACACAAACACACCGTCTAAACACACGACACACCGTCTGAACACACGACCACACCGTCTGAAACACAAACACCACCGTCTGAAAACACAACGACCCACACCGTCTGAAACACACAACACACTGTCTGAAACACCACAACAACACCGGTCTGAAACACAACAACACACCGTCTGGAAACACACAAACACCCACCGTCTGAAACACAACAACACACCGTTCTGAAACAACACAACACACCGTCTGAAAACACACGACACACTGTCTGAACACAAACCACACTGTCTGAAACACACAACACACTGAAAGCACAAACACCACCGTTCTTGAAACACACAACACAACCGTCTGAAACACACACCACACCGGGTCTTGAAACACACGACACACTGTCTGAAACACAAACAACACACTGTCTGAAACACACGACACACTGTCTGAAACACACAACACAAGTCTGAAACACCACGACACACCGTAATGAAACACACGACACACCGTCTGAAACACCACAACACAACGTCTTAAACACACGACACCACCGTCTGAAACACACAACCACACCGTCTCTGAAACACACGACACACCGTCTGAAAACACACGACACAACGTTTCTGAAACACACGACAACAACGTCTGAAACACACGACAACTGTCTGAAACACACGGACAACAACGTCTGAAAACACACGACACCACTGGTCTGAAACACACGACACCACCGTCTGAAACAGACGACACACCGTCTGAAACACACGACACAACGTTCTGAAACACACGACCACACCGTTCTGAAAACACAAACACACCGTTCTGAAACACACAACACACTGTCTGAAACACACGACACAACGTCTGAAACACACGGACACAACGTCTTAAAACACACGACACACTGTCTGAAACACACGACACAACGCTGAAAAACACACGACACACTGTTCTGGAAACACACGACACACGTCTGAAACAGACGACACCAAACCGTCTGAAAACACACAAACACACCGGTCTTGAAACACACGACACAACGTCTGAAACACACGACAACAACGTCTGAAAACACACCGTCTGAAACCAACACGACCACGTCTGAAACACACAACACCACCGTCTGAACACACGACACAACGGTCTGAAACACATGAACACTGTCTGAAACAGACGACACACGTCTGAAAACCACCAACACACTGTCGAAACACACAACACAGTCTGAAACACACGACACACCGTCTGAAACACACAACACCACCGTTCTGAACACACGACACACCGTCTGAAACACACCAACACACGTTCTTGAAAACACACGACACACCGTCTGAAAACACACAACACACCGTCTGAAACACACGACACAACGTCTGAAAACACGACACACCGTTGAAAACACAAAACACCGTCTTTGAAAAACACACGACACACTGTCTGAAACACAGACACGACCCGTCTGAAACACACAACACACCGTCTGAAACACACAACACACTGTCTGAAACACACGACACACTCGTCTGAAACAACAGACAACCACTGTCTGAAACACATGACACACCGTCTGGAAAACACACGACACAAACGTCTGAAACACACGACACACCGTCTGAAAACACCACAACACACCGTCTGAAACACACAACACACTGTCTGGAAACACACAACACACCGTCTGAAACACACAAACACACTGTCTGAAAAACACAACACACGTCTGAAAACACCACGACAACAACGTCTGAAACACACGACACACCGTCTGAAACACACAACACACCGTCTGAAAACACACGACACAACGTCTTGAAACACACAACACACCGTCTGAAAACACGACACACCGTTGAAACACACGACCACTGTCTTGAACACACGGACACACTGTCTGCAAACACACGACACAACGTCTGAAACACACGACACACCTCGTCATGAAAACACACGACACACTGTCTGAAACACACGACACACTGTTCTGAAACACACGACACAACGTTCTGAAAACACAAAACACACCGTCTGAAACACATGACACCACCGTCTGAAACACACAAACATACCCACACTTGTCTGAAACACATGGACACCACTGTCTGAAACACACAACACACCGGTCTAAACACACAACACATGACCACACTGTCTGAAAACAGACGACACACCGTCTGAAACACACACACACCGGTCTGAAAACCACACAACACACCGTCTGAAACACTACGACACACTGTCTGAACACACGACACAACGTCTGAAACAAACGACACATCCTCTTGGAAACACACAAACACACCGTCTGAAACAAACGGACACAACGTTGAAACACACGACACACCGTCGAACACACAATACACGTCTGAAACACACAACACACCGTCTGAAAACAAACGACAAACGTCTGAAACACCACGACACACCGTCTGAAACACACAATACACCGTCTGAAACACACGACACCTGTCTGAAACACACAACACATGACAACACTGTCTGAAAAACACATTGACACCCACCGGTCTGAAACACACAAACACACAGTCTGAAACACACGACACACCGTCTGAAACACACGACACACTGTCTGAAACACACGACACCACGTCTGAAACAGACGACCACCGTCTGAAAACACACAACCCACCCGTCTGAAAACACCACAACACACCGTCTAAACACACAACACACCATCTGAAACACACATCACAAGTCTGAAAACACACGGACACACCGTCTGAAACCACACAACAACCGTCTGAAACACCAACACACGTCCTGAAACACACGACACACCGTCTGAAAACACCGACACAACGTCTGAAACACACGACACACCGTCTGAAACACACCAACACACCGTCTTGAACACACAACACACCGTCTGAAACACACAACACACCGTCTGAAACACACAACACACCGTCTGAAACACACGACACAACGTCTGAAACACACAACACACGTCTGGGAAACACACAACACATGGACACCCACTGTCTGAAACACATGGAACACTGTCTGAAACACACAACACACCGTCTGAAACACACAACACATGACACACTGTCTGAAACAGACGACACACCGTCTGAAACACCGACACACCGTCTGAAACACACAACACAACGTCTGAAAACACACGACACAACGTCTAAACACACGACACACCGTCTGAAAACACACGACACACCACACCGTCTGAAAACACACGGACACACCGTCTGAAACACACGACACCACCGTCTGAAACACCACGACACCACCGTCTGAAAACACACGACACACGTCTGAAAACCACGACCCCACCGTCTGAAACACACGACACCTTGTGGAAACACACGACACCACCGTCTGAAACACACGACACCTTGAAACACACGACCACACCGTCATGAAACACACGACCACACCGTCATGAAACACACGACACACCGTCTGAAACACACGACCACACCGGTCTGAAACACACGAACACCGTCTGAAAACACACGACACACGTCTGAAACAGACGAACAAAACACCGTCTGAAACACACAACCACATGACAACACTGTCTGAAACACATGACACACTGTCTGAAACACACCAAAAAACAAAACCCCCCCCCCCCAACAACACCGTCTGAAACACACACCACACTGTTCTGAAACACACAAACACCGTCTGAAACAACGACACACGGTTGAAACACACAACACACCGTCTGAAACACACGACACACCGTCTGAAAAACGACCACGTTCTGAAACACACGACACACCGTCTGAAACCACACAACACACCGTCTGAAAACACACGTCTGAAAACACACGACACACCGTCTGAAACACCGTCTGAACACACGACACACCGTCGAACACACGAACACAACGTTCTGAAAACACAACACACCGTCTGAAACACACGACACAACGTCTGAAACACACCAACACACCGTTCTGAAACACACGACCACACCGTCTTGAAACACACGGAACCACACCGTCTGAAACACACGGACACCTGAAACCACCCACGACACACGTCTGAAACACCACGACACAACGTCTTGAAAAACCACAACACACCGTCTGCAAACACCACCAACACACCGTTCTGAAACACACGGACACACCGTCTGAAACACACGACAAACAACGTCTTGAAACACACAACACCACCGTCTGAAACACACGACACACGTCTGAAACAACGACAACCGTCTGAAACACACGACACACCCGTCTGAAACACACGGGACAACACCGTCTGAAACACACGACACACCGTCTGAAAAACACACGACACACCGTTCTGAAAAACACATAACACACCGTCTTGAAAAACCACACAACTTAGCACCGTCTGGAAACACACGACACCTGAAATACACACACACACCGTCTGAAACATCACAATCTAGCTATCGGCTGTGTCTGAAAACACACGACACTGAAACAACGACACATCCGTCTGAACACACAACACACCTCTGAAACACAAACACACCGTCTGTAAACACACAACCACACCGTTGCTGAAACACACGACACACCGTCTAAAGCGACTACTAAGCACTCCGTCGTGAAAACACACGACCACACGTCTGAAACACACGACACACCGTTGAAAACAACAACACACCGTCTGAACACACGACCACACCCGTCTGAAACACACGACCACATCCGTGCTGAAACACACAAACACACGTCTGAAACCCACACGGACCCACACCGTCTGAAACACACGACACACCGGTCTGAAACACACCGATACACATTGTCAGATTTAGGTTTTTTGGTATTCCTTTTTAAACGGGCTGATGCTTCGGGGCTCGGCTCCATCTCAGACGGTTCTTCAGTACCTTTTTTTATTTGGACCTTTATTTAACCAGGGAAAGTCCCACTGAGATTTAAGAATCTCTTTGCAGGGAGTTCCTGGGCCCCAGGGGAACCTATTGTTACATTTTTAGTATGTTGGGAAACTCGGTCTGACTACCCGGATGAAACCTAGCAGACACGGAGATAACATGCAACACTCCACCATCAAAAGGACCCGCTCCAGTTGGGATCGAACCTGGACCTTTCTAGCTGTGAAGCACGAGCGCTAACCGCTGCGCTACCTGCCGCATACTTTAACTTCTGAGGTGAACCTTTGTTTTATGAGCAGGAACTTCTGTTGAACTACTATAAGGCAATACATCTTACTATGTTTTTACAGAGATGTACTGAAGAACACGACTGTTTGCCGGTTCAGAGCTCCCACAGCTTTAAGCTCAAAAGGTACAATCGTCTGGGAGAGGAAGCGACCCTAGAGTGTTGGACTTACCTCGGTGGTGTCAGACTCCAGTCTCTTTGTTAACATGCCGTATAAGTCTTTCACCGACAGAGATCCTTCGTAGGAGGTGTGTTGGAAGGAGGTGAAGGATCTCTGCCTGCGTTTCATGTCCCAGGACTGGATCCTGCTGAACCTTCAACTCAGGATTGAAACCAATACAACAGACAGTAATAAAATCCTCTTGACTCACCGAGTCCTACACTCCCACGAGGCTCGCGCTCCCTGGACTTGGGTACGTTTCTGTGAACTCAGAGATCATCCGTTCGACCCACCTGCGACACAGCTTTGTAATCAGCAAAATCACACTCATATAAATTCTACTTTACTTCTTCACAGTGGAGGAAGTACTGCCAGTTTTACTAAAGCACACTGCGTAACATTTAAACAAAAACACAGAAAAATGTGTTTGTTCAGTGGAAATCAAAGAGTGGATTTACATTTAAACCCTGACCTGTTACTACACTTCATATCCCACTCCTTTAGTCTGCTTCTCCATGGAGACGATGGAGACGTTCCCCCAGCTAAGTTAAAGCCCGCCACTCACCAACACAAACACACGCTTTTGTCTGTCTTTTTCAACAATTAAAATAACATCAGTATTTAAAAAAAATGTGTATTATCCTTATTTATTTGGTGAAATGTTCTGCGTGAATATGATTCCTTCTCTATATGTTTTACACATGAGGGATCAGTCTGGACGCCCCCGTTGGCTCGGGCATCAGAAAAAATCCAAAAATGAGCCGTTCCAATCAGATTGGATTTATTTGCGTCACTTTCTGTTTTCCGATCCGCTGTCATCACGGGACGACACATGAAGTCCCTCAGTAACAAACTACCCCTGCCTATGAACGGCTCAGAGAGAGAAAGACGAGTCTCCCATCGCGGTAATGTAAATGTAGAAACCAACACATGGACAGATTCACTTAATCCTTTGAACATATTATCACACCGTCCCTCACTCGATTGCTGACGCGCCTCCTGTTTGCTCGGTGACTCAGACCACCGGTGCTACATGCGGGGAGTCTGTTCTCAGCTAACTGCGAGTTGCTTTAAATTCTAAACCACATGATACAGGGACCAGAATTTACTCCAAGATCAAAATCCAACCCCAATCTTCGACTTGTTTGGTTCAGAAACTCTCTCTACCTTCGTTTGACGTTCTAAAGGAACTGAACCATTGTCCCTAGTCACTAATGTAATCAATATCTAAGTAACGTTCAAACTCATTGATTTTCTGATCGAATAATTGATTATATATATTTATGTTAACAGAAAGAACGAGTAACATTGACTGAGTTTTTTTCCGTCATGTTTCTCTCACTTCTTTTGTGTTTCATGTTTAGATTTCATGATGTTGTTTGAGTTTATAACTACCGCTTCTCTTTATCCAACGACACAGACTGAGCCAGTTCTTGCGAGCAGATGGCTTGGAAAATGCTTGTTATAATCTTCACATCCCAACCTCTGGGTCATCGTCATCATCTTCTTATTTAACCTGTAAACTCATCACTGACTTTAACTCTGACCACAACACTTTCACATCATTATTCCACAGACTCCACAGCAAATATGTGTCCCTCCTGAGGAGTCCTGTCAGTGACGAGGATTAGATTGAGGGTTTCTCTCGTATCCTCGATCCTGCCGTGTATGTCTATTATTTCTCCTTGCATGAAAGTCACAGCTTCTCAGTGGAGCCTCCAGGAGCGGGGGAACTCTGAACACCCGACCCGCGTTCCACCACACAGATCATGAAACGTGTTCAGGTTCAAACTCTAACCTCAGGATCCCGGCCGTACTTCACCAAAACTGACCCGCACCCAAATCAGGACCGAGTCGGACCGACCATCGAAGCAGGTCTTCAGAAATCTCTCACTCCGGAGAATCGTCTGACTGATTTGTTGATCCGCTCGAGAAGTCAAGCACCACGTCGCTGTGATCGTCCTCATAGAGAGCACCTCTGCAGAGACAACAAGACCGTTACCACCAAAAGGACTTTGCTTCCATTAAAGACCATTAACTCACACTCGAAACATCCTGATGTGACATCTGTAAACTATGCTCCTACACACTCTGTTAGGAATGAAGCATGAAGAGACCTGATGTATTAAGCGCTGTCATCGCTCTCCATGGAGCACGAGCTGTGATGTCCGATTATGATGCACGCCGTGTCTTCACAGACGAAGTTCTTATAAGTGCTTATCACCACCGAGGTGCTCACAGACAATGTGCGCTTTGAGAAACTGGTGACATCTCACACAACTTAAACATTTTTCAGTCTTAAAAGATTTATGGAGCAAGAACTAACCGACGTTTAGCGGCCTATTATAAGACGTAAACTGAAAGTCACACATAACGACTGAGAATCTTCAGACCAGTCTTACAGCTGAGGCTGAGTTTACAACATCTCTCCCAGCTTCATTTCTCGGAGGAGAAAAATGACCCAGACAGCAAAGACAGCTCTGTCCTGTGTGAGCGTTCTCGGTTACAGGTTTTTTGCCGTTGAAAATAAAAGTCTTTTAGAAATTATTATTTGCTACTATTAGTTTTATTGTAATTTATTCATTTAAGAAACTGTAAACAGTTGCTGATCGTTCCACCATTTTAGACATTGAGAATGTCGTATGTATACTTACTAGGTGAAATTGCAGACGGCCATTATATTAATCAGTTGTCATTGAATCAGGCGCAGTGTCTCCTCTTGCTCCAGTCTGGCTTGTTAAAAAGGCGCAGTAATCCTGGAGTTGTTCAAATTCAACATGGTTATTCACACCTGAAGGAACCGCACCAGAGGTCCGTTGAACCTGACCGAGATACCCACTGACAACCTGGGTTGGGTCCGGTTCTTTGATCCCGCACCAGATTGGTTGTTGGTCTGTTAAGTGGACCAAACATGTGCAGTTGATACACCCACACATGAGCCACGACACTTTCATCACCAAGGAAAACACTCAGAGGAAAGAGAAGCTTGTGCTGTTGTCTGATTAAATAAGGAAATTTCCCACAGTGTGGCTTAAATCAGAGGCTTTCCACTCACTTACTGATCGTGTCTTTATTTAGCCTATTGTCCAATCAGAAGCAGAATGAGCCCCACACCTTTGAAACGTGATCCTTTTTAGCTTTAAATTCACATAAAACCGGAAAAAGGACTCTCTCTCTACAGGAAACCCCTCCATCAGTTAAAAGCCGGCACTGGAGTTCTAGCTTTCAAATAACATAAGTTTAAAACTTAGTAATATGTTTGGTCCTGGATGAGAGCTCAGTAAACTGTGTTATGCGTTGTGTTGAGCTCTTTTCCTGTCAAACCCAGAGTGAAAACAGACGTTGGATTACCTTGTGAGCGCTGCTTTCTGAGCCCAGGTCCCTGAACAAAAGCACAAACACAGCTTTATTAAGAGGGAATAAAACAAGAATATATAAAAATATATATATTACCCATGTGACAGATAATGCAATAAAGCACTCTTTAATTAACTTCAGCAAAAATGGAAATCTACGTAACGTTAAAGTATTTACAAACAGAATAAAAATAAATATGAATAAATTTCTCTTTACACAAAAATAAAATAATTTAATAAACAAACAAAACAAACAAACAAGACTGAGATGGGAAGTGGTCAAATGTCTTCTCTTTCTTTTCTTTTATTGTTGCTATAACAGCAACAATATGTGTCGTACCACAACTACGCAGATACACTCAGATCTACGATTCACTGATACAGGTGAGTCTGAGGATCCTCTCTGCTCAATGAACAGGTGACATGGCCTGTAGATACTCTCTTCACTGAACAGGTGAGTCTTAGATTATCTCTCTGTCACTGATACAGGGAGTCTCTAGTACCTCTCTTCACTGATACAGGAACATGGTCTTTAGATACTCCTGTCAACTATACAATAACATGCTCTGTAGTACTCTCTGTCACTGATAAGTGAACATGGGGTCTTAATACCTCTGTCCACTGATTACAGTTGAACATGGTCGCCTGTTATCATACCTCTGTTTCACTGATACAGCGTGAACATGGCCTGTAATACTCTCTGTCACTATTACAGTACATGGTCTTAAATTTTACTCTCTTGTTCACTGATACAGTGAGGTCTGTAGATACTCTCTTCACTGATACAGTGAGTCTGTAGATACTCTCTCTCACTGATAAAGGTAAACAATGTCTGTAGATACTCTCTGTCACTGATACATTGAGTCTGTAGTTACTCTCTGTCACTGATTAACTGGCCTGTAGATACTCTCTGTCAACTGATACAAGGTGAACATGGGTTTGTAGATACTCTCTGTCCTGATACAGGTTGAACACTGGGTTCCTGTAGATCTCCTGTCACCTGATACAGTTGAACATGGGTCTGTAATACTTCTCTGTCACTGATACAGGAGTCGTAGTATACTCTCTGTCTCTGATACAGTGAACATGGTCTGTAGAACTTCCTTCACTGATACAGTGAACATGGTGTAGATACTTCTCTGTCACTATACCATGAGTACTGTAGATACTCTCTGTCTCTGATACATGTGAACATGGTGTCTGTAGAGACTCTCTTCACTGATACAGTTGAACATGGGTCTGTAGATACTCTCTGTCACTGCTATACAGTGATCTGTAATACTCTTCTTCACTACGATGTGAAACATGAGCCTGTAATACTCTCTGTCACTGCATACAGTAACATGAGTTCTGTTAGATAGCTCTCTTCACTTATAACAGGTTGAACATGGTCTGTAGTAACTCTCTTCACTGATTAAAGGTGAACATGGTCTGTTAGATACTCTCTGTCACTATACAGGACGTAATACTCCTTGTCACTGATACAGGTGAGTCTGATAGATTACTTCTGTCACTATTACAGGTGAAACATGAGTCTTACGATACTCTCTCACTTATACAGGTGAATGGCCTTAGATACTCTCTTCACTGATACAGGTGAACATGGTCGTAGATACTCCTGCCACTGATACAGGTAACATGGGTCTTGTAGAACTCTCTGTCACTGATACAGTGAACTGAGTTTTAGTACTCTCTGTCACTATACAGTTGAACATGGGCCTGAGATAACTCTCTGTCACTGATACAGTGAACATTGCGTAGATACCCTTTGTCACTTATACGGTGAACATGGCCTTAGATACTCTCATGTCACTATTACAGGTGAGTCTGTAGACTGACTCTCTGCCTGATACATGACATGAGTCTGTAGAGATACTCTCTGTCACTTATACAGTGAGTCTTAGATACTCTCGTCACTGATACATGTTGAAACATGCCTAGAACTCTCTGTCACTATAACAGCCCCGTCTGTAGAAACTCTCTTCACTGATACAGTGACATGGTCTGTAGATACTCTCTGCACTGATACAGTTGAGTCTTGTTTAATACTCCGCTGTCACTCATAAGGAGTCTGGTAGATACTCTCTGTATGAACAGGTGAACATTGGCCTGCTAATACTCTACTGTCACTGATACAGGTGAAGTCTGTAGATAGCTCTCTTTCACTGGATACGTGAGCTAACACTTGGCTAGCCAGCATGTAGAATACTCTATCTCTTCATGACTACCAGCGTGAGTCTGGTAGTACCTCTGTCACTGATACAGTGGTCTGTAGATACTCTCTGTCACTGCTACAGGTGAACCATGAGTCTGTAGATACTCTCTGTCACTGATACAGCGTGAACAGGGTCTGTAGATTACTCTCTGTCACTCTGCATGACAGCTCTGAGTCTGTAATACTGCCTTCCGTCATCTGATACAGGTAACGGTGAACATGGCCGTAAACTCTCTTCACTGATACAGGTAGAGTCTGTAGATATCTCTTCACTGATACAGTTAACATGTCGTAGATACTCTTGTCATGATACAGTGAAACATGGTCTGTAGCATACTCTCTGTCACTGATACAGTGAACATGCCTGAGATTACTCTCGTTCACTGGATACAGGTGAACATGGTCTGTAGATACTCTCTGTCTTTCTGACTACAGGTGAGTCTTAGTATACTCTCTTCACTGAACAGCTGAGTCGTAACTCTCTTCGACTGATATCAGTGAAACATTGAGTCTGTAGATACCTCGCACTGGATACAGTGAACATGGCCTGTAGATACTCTCTGTCTCTGATACAGGTAACATGCGCTGTAGATACTCTCTGTCCGATACAGCGTGAACATGGCCGTAGATACTCTCGTCACTGAACAGGAACATGCTGTATATTACTCTCTGTCACTGATACAGTGAGTCTGTATTATACTTCTGTCACTTGATACAGCGTGAACATGCCTGTAGATACCTTGTTCACTGTACAGTGAACAGTTGCTGTAGATTTACTCTCTGTCACTGCGATGCAGGGAACATGGGCCTGTAGATTTTACTCTCTGTCTCTGATACAGTAAAAACATGTTCTGTAGATACTCTCGTCATGGTACAGGAGAACATGGTTCTGTAGATTCTCTCTGTCTCTGATACATGAACATGGCCTGATAGATACTCTCTGTCTCTATACACTGAACATGGCCTGTAGATACTCTCTGTCACTGTATACAGGTGAAACATGTGTCTGCTAATACCTCTTCACTATACAGGTGAGTCTGTAGATTACTCTCTGTCACTGATACGTGAAACATGAGTCTTAGATACTCTCTGTCTGATACAGGTTGAACATGGGTCTGTAATACTCTTCTTGTCACTCATACAGTGAACTGGTCTGTAGATCTCTCTGTCACTGATACAGCGTGAACATGGTCTGTAGATACTCCTTCACTGTACAGGTGAGTTTTCTGTAATACTCTCTGTCACTGATTACAGTGAAATGGGCCTGTAGATACTCTCTGTCATTCTGATACAGTAACATGAGTCTGTAAGATACCTCTGTTACTGATACAGGTAGTTCTGTAGAATACTCTCTGTCACTATACAGGTGAGTCTGTAATACTCTCTGTCACTGATACACGTTTAGTCGTAGTACTTCTGTCACTATACAGGTGAACCATGAGTCGTAGAATACTCTCTGTCACTGATACAGTGAAACATGGCATGTAGATACTCTCTTCTCTGATACAGCTTAACATGGCCGTAATACTCCTGTCACTGATACAGTGAGTCTGCTAGTACTCTTCTTCACTTCAACAGGCTGAACATGGGTCCTGTAGATACTCTCTGTCTCTATTACAGTGAACAGGTCTGTTAAATTACTCTCGTTCACTGAAAGGTGAACATGTCTGTAGATACTCTCTGTCTCATGATACAGGTGAACATGGGCCTGTAGATTACTCTCTTGTCACTGATAAAGGTGAACATTCTGTAGATACTCTCTGTCTCTGATACAGGAACATGGGCCTGTAGCATACTCTCTGTCACTGATACAGGCGACGTTCTGTAGAACTCTCTGTCACTGATAAGGTGAACATGGGTCTGTAGAACTCTCTGTTCACTGACACAGGTGGAACATGGCCTGTAATACTCTCTCAACTGATACAGGTTGATCTTCTAGAACTTCTCTGTCATGATACAGGAACATGGGTCTGTATATACTCTCTTGTTACTGACACAGTAATCAGAGTCTGTAATACTCTCTGTCATGATAACAGGTGAACATGGTCTGTAGATACTCTCTTTCTCTGATCAGGTGAACATGGCCGTAGATCACTCTCTGTCACTGATACAGGTGAACATGGGTCTGTAGATCACTCTCTTCACTGATACAGTAACATGCGTAGATACTTCTCTGTCACTAGTACAGTGAACATGGCTGTAGATACTCTCTGTCCACTGATACAGGTGAGTCTGTAATACTCCCTCTGTCACTGTACAGCGAACATGAGTTCTGTAGATACCCTGTCTCTGATACAGTGAGTCTGTAATACCATGCTGTCACTGATACAGGTTGAATCTGTAGCAATACTCTCTGTCACTGTACAGGGTAACATGGGTCCTTTGATAACTCCTCTGTCACTTCGATACAGCTGAGTCTGTAGATACTCTCTGTCACTGTATACAGTTGAGTCTTCTGTAGATACTCTCTGTCATGAGTACAGGTGAGCTGTAGATACTCTCTGTTCACTGATACAGTTGAACATGAGTCTTAGGATACTCTCTGTCACTATACAGGTAACAGGGTTGTAAACTCTCTGTCACTGATACAGGTGAGTTATAAATACTCTCTTCCACTGATACAGGTTGAACATGTAGCCTGTAAGATACTCTGTCACTGATACAGGTAACATTGAGTCTGTAGAACTCTCTCACTATACAGTCGTGAACATGATCGTAGATTACTCTCTGTCCACTATACAGGTGAGCGTAGTACTCTCTTCACTGATACAGGTAACATGGGGCGCCTGTAGTACTCTGTCACTGTATACAGGTGAACATGATCTTAGATACTCTCTAGCACTGAAACAGGTAGTCGTAGATACTCTCTTTCACTGAATACAGGTGAATCCATGGCCTTAGAAATACTCTCTGCACTGATACAGGTGAGTCTGTAGATACTCTCTTCACTGAACAGGTGAACATGCGCCTAATACTCTCTTCTGCTGGATACAGTGAAAACATGCCTGTATAACTCTCTGCACTGATCAGGTGAACATGTCTGTAGATAAACTCTCTGTCACTGATACAGGTGAGTCTGTAGAACTCTCTGTCACTGATACAAGTAACATGCCTGAGATACTCTCTTCACTGATACAGGTGTAAACCATGGGCCTGTAATACTCTCTGTCTCTGAACAGGTGAACATGGGCCTGTAAGATACTCTCGTCTCTGATTACAGCGTGAAACATGGCTGTATACCTCTGTCTCTATACAGTGAACATGGGTCTTGTAGATACTCTCTTCACTGATACATGTGAACATTGCCTTAGATACTCGTCTGTCTCTGATACAGGTGAGTCTTTAGATACTCTCTGTACTGAATACAGTGAACAGGCCTGTAGATACTCTCTGTCACTGATACAGTAAAGTGTCTGTAGATACTCTCTGTCACTATACAGATAAGTGAACATGGGCCTTTTAGATACTCTCTGTCTCTGATACATGTGAAGTCTGTTATACTCTCTGTCACTGTATACATGGTGAAACATGGGCCTGAGATACTCCTGTCACTGATAAGGTGAAAATGTCTAGAACTCTCTGTCATGATACAGTGAACATGGGTCTGTAGGATACTTCTCTTCACTGAACAGGGAGCTTATGATACTCTCTGTCACTGATACAGGGAAGCAGGGGCTCCCAGATACTCCTGTCTCTGATAACCAGGCTGAACATGGTCTTAGATTTACCTCTGTCACTGATAAAAGCGTGAACATGTCGTAGATACTCTGCTGTCACTGTAAAGTGAACATTTGGGTCTTAGAATATCTCTGTTACTGACACAGCGTGAAATGGCTGTTAGATACTCTCTGGCACTGAACAGGTGTAGCTGATACTCTCTTTCACTATACAGTTTGAACATGCGGTCTGTAATACTCCTGCACTGATAAAGTGAAACATGCGTCTGTAGATACTCTCTGTCACGATACAGGTAACATTAGTCTGTAGATACTCTCTTGTCACTATACAGTAACCATGGTTGTAATTACTCTCTGTACTTGACACAGTGAACATGGCTGTAGATACCCTCTGTTACTATACAGGTCTAGATACTCCTGTCACTGATACAGTGTAACATGGGCCTGTAGATTACCTCTGTCACTGATACAGGTGAGTCTGAGAACTCTCTGTCATGATACAGCAGTGAACATGAGTCTGTAGATACCTCTCTGTCACTGATACAGTTGAGCTGTATGATACTCTCTGTCCACTGATACAGGTAAACATGAGTCTGTAAACTTCTCTGTCACTAACAGTGATCCTGTAATTACTCTCGGTCACTGATACAGGAACATGATTCTGTTAGATACTCTCGTTCACTGATTACATGAACATGTCTGTAATACTCTCTGTCACTAATAAAGCGTAACAGGTCTGTAGATACTCTGCGTGTCACTGATACAGGTGAGTCTTTAGTACTCTCTGTCACTGAACAGTTGAAACATGGCCTGTAATACTCTCTGTCCACTTCATTACATGTGAGTCTGTAGATACTCTCTGCACTGATACCCAGGGAACATGAGTCTTAGATACTCCTGCACTTGATACAGTGAGTCTGTAGATACTCTCTTCCACTGTACAGGTGAGTCTTAGATACTCTCTGTCACTGAACAGGTAACATTGCCTTAATAACTCTCTGTCACTGATACAGAGTTCCTGTAGATACCTCTGTACTGATACAGGTGAACTATGGCCCTGTAGATACTCTCTGTCACTGATACAGGTGAGTCTGTAATACTCTCTTCTCTGATACAGGTAAATTGAGTCTTAATATACTCTCGTCCTGATAAAAGGTAACAGTCTGTAGATTACTCTCTTCACTGAAACAGGTAGGTCTGTAGCATACTCTCTCATATACAGGTGAAACATGATTCTTAGATACTCTGTCATATACAGTGGAATATGGGTCTGTAGATACTCTCTGTCACTGTATACAGGTGATTCTGAGTACTCTCTGTCACTATACAGGTGAGTCTGTAGATACTCTCTGTCACTGATACAGTTAACATGAGTCTGTAGATACTCTCTAGTCCTGAACAGGAGTCTGTAGATACTCTCTGTCACTGAACAGGTGACATGAAGTCTGTAGATACTCTCTGTCACTGATCAGGGAACATGGCCTTAGATACTCTGTCAGATACAGATAACATGGGCCTGTAGATACTCTCTGTTCTCTGATACAGGTGACATGGCCTCTAGATACCTCTCTGTCCACTGATACAGGTGAGCTGTAGATACCTCTCTGTCACTGATACAGGTGGAACATGGGCCTGTAGAATACTCTCTGTCACTGATACAGGTTGAACATGGGCCTGTAGCATACTCTCTGTCTCTGATACAAGTGAACATGGAGTCTGTAATACTCTCGTCACTGATACAGGGTGAACATGGTTCCTGTAATACTTCACTGAACCAGGTGAACATGGCCTGTAGATACTCTCTGTCTTGATACATTGAAGGGCCTGTAGATACTCTGTCACTATACAGGGAACTGGCCTGTAGATACTCTCTGTCTCTGATACAGGTGAACATGGCTAGATACCTCTGTTCACTGATCAGGTAACATGAGTCTGAAATACTCTCGTCTCTGATACAGTGTAACATGGCCGATACTCTCTTCTCTGATTACATGGTTGAACATGGCCTGTAATACTCTCTGTCACTGATTACAGGTGGAACATGATCTGTTAGATACTCTCTGTCACGATACAGGTGAACATGCCTTAGATCTCTCGTCACTGATAGTGTGAACATGGGTCTGAATACTCTCTGTCACGATACAAGGAACATGGGCCTTTAGATACTCCTGTCACTATACAGGTAACATGGCCTGTAGATACTCTCGTCACTGATACAGGGTGAAACCATGGCCTGTAGATACTCCTGTCACTGATACAGGTAACATGGGCCTGGTAATTACTCTCTGTCACTGATACAGGTGAACATGGGCCTGTAGATACTCTCTTCCACTGATACAGGTACAGGCCTGTAGATACTCTCTGTCACTGATACAGGTGAAACATGGGTCTGTAGATACTCTCTGTCACTGATACAGTGAGGTCTGTAGAACTCTCTGTCACTGATACAGGTACATGCCGTAGATTACTCTCGTCTCTGATACAGGTGAACATGGTCTATAGATACTCTCTGTCACTGATAAAGGTGAACATGGTCTTGATACTCTCTGTCACTGATAACAGTGTGAAACATGGTCTGTAGATACTCTCTGTTACTGACACATGTGAACATGGGCTGTTAGATTACTCTCTGTCAGTGATCAGGTGAGTCTGTAGATACTCTCTGTCACTGATACAGTTGAACATGGTCTGTAATACTCTCCTGTCCAACTATAAAGTGAACATGGTCTGTAATTACTCTCGTCACGATACAGTGAACATGTCTTAATACTCTCTGTCAACTGATACAGTTAAACATGTTCTGTAGATACTCTCTGTTACTGACCCACAGGTGAAACATGGCCTGTAGATACTCTCTGTACTATACAGCGTGGTCTTAGAACTCTCTGTCACTGTACAGGTGACATGGCCTTAATACTCTCTGTCACTGATACAGGTGAGTCTGTAGATACTCTCTGTCACTGATACAGGTGAACATGAGTCTGTAATACCTCTTCTATCACTAATACAGTGCCAGCTGTAGATTACTCTCTTCAGATACAGGTGAACATGAGTCTGTAGCATACTCTCTGTCCACTGATACAGGTGATTCTGTAATACCTCTGTCACTGATACAGCTGAACATGAGTCTGTAGATACCTCTGTCACTGATACAGAACATGGGTCGTAGTATACTCTTTGTCACTGATAAAGGGAACATGGGGTCGTAGATAACTCTCGTCACTGATACAGGGTGAGTCTTGATACTCTCATGTCACTGATACAGTGACATGGGCCGCGTAGATACTCTCTGTCACTGTACAGTGAGTCTTAATACTCTCTGCACTGATTACAGTGAACATGAGTCGTTAGATACTCTTCTTCACTGATACAGGTGAGTCTATGTACATACTCTCTGTCACTGATACAGTGAGTCTGTAGAGATACTCTCTTCACTATACAGGTAAACATGGCCTTGTAGATACTCCTCTGTCCACTGATTACAGGTGATCTGTAATATTCTGTCTCTGATTACAGTGAACATTAGTCTGTATATACTCTCGTCACTGAACATGTGAACATGTCTGTAGATACTCTCTGTCACTGATACATGTGAGTCTGTAGAACCTCTTCACTTTAGCATGAACATGAGTCTGTTAAGTACTCTGTCATGTTACAGGAACATGGGTCTGTAGATACTCTCTGTCACTATACAGTGAGTCTTAGAACTCTCTGTCACTGATACAGGTGATCTGTAGATACTCTCTGTCACTATACAGGAACATGAGTCTGTAATACTCTTGTCACTTGTACAGGTGTCTGAGATACTCTCTGCACTGATACAGGTGAACATGAGCTGTAATACTCTCTGTCACTATACAGGTGAACATGGGCCTGTAATACTCTGTCCACTATACAGTGAACATGGCCTGTAGAACTCTCTGCTTTATACAGGTGAACATGCCTGTAGATACTCTCTGTCACTATACAGGTGAGTCTGTAATACTCTCTGCACTTGATACAGGTGAAACATGAGTCTGTAGATACTCTCTGCACTGATACAGTGAGTCTAGATACTCTCTGTTCACTGATTACAGGTGAACATGAGTCTGTAGATACTCTCTTCACTGATACAGTAAACATGGCCTGTAATACTCTGTCACTGATACAGTTGAACATGGGCTGTAGAATACTTCTCTGTCTCTGATACAGGTGAACATGGCCTGTAGGATACTCTGTCATGATACAGGTGAAATGAGCCTGTAGATACTCTCTTTCACTGATACAGGTGACATGGCCTGTTAGATACTCTGTCACTGTATACAGTGACATGACCTGTAGATACTCTCGTCACTGATACAGTGAACATGGTCCTATAGATACTCTCTGTCACTGATACAGGTGACCGCGCCTAGAACTCTCTGTCACTGATACATTGGAATCATAGCCGTAATACTCGTCTGTACTGATACAGTTGAACATGCGCCTAGATACTCTCTTCACTGAACAGGTAACATGGGCCTGTAGATACTCTGTCACTGATACAGGTGAACATGAGTCTGTAGACTCTCTGTCTCTGATACAGGTAACATGGGCCTGCCCTAGATACTCTCTGTCTCTGATACAGGTTTGACTGGCCTTAATACTCTCTGTCACGATACAGGGAACATGAGTCTGTAGGATGACTCTCTGTCACTTTGATACAGGGTGAACAGGGCCTGTAGATCTCTGTTCACTTACAGTGAACATGGGTCGTGTAGATACTCTCTGTCACTGATACAGGTGAACATGGGTGTGAACTCTCTGTCACTATTACAGTGAACATGGGTTCTGTAGATACTCTCTCACTTATACAGGTGAGTGTAGATTACTCTCGTCACTGATACAGCGTAAACAGGGTCTGTAATACGCTCTGTCACTGATACAGGTGAGTCTGTATATACTCTCTGTCACTATAAGGTGAACATGCCTGTAGAACTCTCTGTCACTATACAGTGATGTTTGTAGATACTCTCTTCACTATCAGGTGAACATGGTCTGTAGAACTCTCTGTCACTGATACAGTGAGTCTGGTTAATACTTCTCTGTACTGATACAGTGAACAAGGGTCTGTAGATACTCTCTGTCACTATACAGTTAGTTGATTAGATTACTCTCTGTCACTGATACAGGTGAAAACATGGTCTGATAAATACTCTCTGTCACTGATACAGGTGAAGTCTGTAATACTCCTGTCACTGATACAGGTGAAGTTGTAGATTACTCTCTGTCACTGATACATGATGGTCTGTAGATACTCTCTGTCACTGTATACAGGGAGTTGTAAGATACTCTCTGTCACTGATACAGGTGAGTCTGTAATACCTCTGTCACTATTACAGGTGAGTTTGTAGATCTCTCTGTCACTGATACAGGTGCCCTTGTAATACTCTCTGTCACGATTACGTGAACATGGTCTGTATATACTCTCTTGTCACTGTACAAGTGTCTGTAGATACTCTCTGTCTCTTGATATCAGTGAAACATGGCCTGTAGATACTCTCTGTCATGATACAGTGAACATGGGCTGTAGATACTCTCTTTCACTATACAGTGCTGAACATGGCCTGTAGAACTCTCTGTCACTATACAGGTGAAACATGGGCCTGTAGATACTTCTCTGTACTGATACATGTGAACATGGGTCTGTTAGATACTCTCGTCACTGCCATTACAGGTGAACATGGGTCTGTAGAACTTCTGTCACTGACCACAGGGTGAAAACATGGGCCTGTAGATACTCTCTGTCTCTATACAGGTGAACAATGGGCCTGTAATACTCTTGTCACTATACAGGTGAACAGTCTGTAGATACTCTCTGTCACTGATCAGTTGAACATGGCCGTAGATACTCTTCACTGGATTACAGGTGAACAGGGCCTGTAGATACTTCTCTGTCACTGATACAGGTGAGTCTGTAGATACTCATCTGTCACTGATACAGGTGACATGAGTCTGTAATACTCTCTGTCACTGAACAGGTAACATTGGCTGGTAATTACTCTCTGTCATCTGATACAGGTGGTCTCGTAATTACTTCCTGTCACTGATACAGTAACATGTGCCTGTAATTGAGCTGCTCTGCACTGATACAGGTGAACATGGCCTGTAGATACTCTCTGTCACTGATACAGGTGAACATGGCCTGTAGATACTCTCTGTCACTGATACAGGTGAACATGGTCCGTAGATAACTCTCTGTCATATACAGGTAACATGGGGCCTTAGATACTCTCTGTCCACGATAACAGGTAACATGGTCTTAGATACTTCTCTTCAACTGATACAGGAACCATGGTCTGTAGATACTCTCTTACTGACCACTTGAACATGGTCTGTAGATACCTCGTTCATTGAACATGAACATGGGTCTGTAGAGTACTCTCGTCACTGATACAGGTAACATGGGTCTGTAGATTTACTCTCTGTCACTGATACAGTGAACATGGGTCTAGATACTCTCTGTCACTTACAGTGAGTCTGATAAATTACTCTCTTCACGTTACGTGAAGCATGATCTGTAGAACCTCTCTTCACTGATACATTGAACATGGGCCTGTAGATACTCTCTGTTCTCTGATTAACAGTGACATGGGCCTGCTAGACTCTCTTCACTGATACAGGTGAACATTGGTCTGTAGATAACTCTCTGTCACTGTTACAGCGTGAAACATGGGTCTGTAGATTACCTCTCTGTCACTGATAATCTGAAACATTGGCCGTAAATATCCTGTCTCTGAACCAGTGAACATGGCCTGTAGATACTCTCTGCTCTGATACAGGTTGAACATGGCCTTAATACTCTCTGTCATATAAGGTGAACATGGGTCTTAGATATCTCTTTCTCTGATACAGTTGAACATGGTCTGTAATACTCTCTGTCAGCTGATAAAGGGAACTGGTCTGTAGATACTCTCTGCACTGATACAGTGAACATGGGTCTGTAGATTACTCTCTGTACTGACACAGGTTAAACATGGGTCTGTAGATACTCTTCTTCATTGATACAGTGAACAGGTCTGTTAGAACCTCTGTCACTGATACAGTTGAGTCTGTAATACCTCTGTCACTGGATACATTGAACATGGGCCTATAGATACTCTCTGTCTTGATACCAGGTGAACATGGGCTGTAGATACTCTCGTCACGATACAGGTGAACAGGTCTGTAGATTACTCTCTGTCATTGATACAGGAAACATGGTCTCTAGATTACTCTTCTGTCACGGATACAGTAACATGGGCCTGTAGATTACTCTCTGTCTCTGATACAAGGTGAACTGCCGGTATACTCTCTGGTCTCTGATTACAGGTGAAACAGGGCCTGTTAGATACTTCTCTTCACTGATAAAGGTAACATGCCGTCTGTAATACTCTCTGTCTCTGATTACAGGTGACATGGGTCTGTAGATACTCTCTGTCACGATAAAAGGTGAAACTATGGTCTGTAGATACCTCTCTGTCACTGATACATGCGTGAGTCGTAGATACTTCTCTTACTGACACAGGTAAACATGGCCTGTAGATACTCCTGTCACTGATAAAGTAACATGGTCTGTAGATACTCTCTGTCACTGATAACAGGGAGTCTGTAGATACTCTCTGTCACTGATAACACGGTGAACATGAGTTCTGTAGTACCTCTGTCACTGATACAGGTGATCTGTAGTACTCTCTGTCACTATACAGGTGAACAGTGAGCTGAAATACTCTCTGTCACTGTACAGGTGAGTCTTAATTACTCTCTCCTGATACAGTGAACATAGTCTTAGATACTCTTGTCACTATACAGTGAACATGAGTCTTAGATAACGCTCTGTCACTGATACAGGTTAGTTTGTAGACATACTCTGTCACTGATACAGATTGAACAGGTCTATAATACTCTCTTTCACTGATAAGTGAACATGGTCTGTAGATACTCTCTTCACTGAACAGGTGAGTCTTGTAAACTCTCGTCACTATACAGGTGAACATGGGCCTGTAGTGTAATACCTCTGTCACTGATACAGCGTGAAACATGAGTCTGTAGATACTTCTCTGTCACTTGAATAAAGGTGAACATGGTCTTAGATACTCTCTGCACTGATCAGGTGAACATGGCCTGTAGATATAATACTCTCGTCACTGATCAGGTGAGTCTGTAGTCATACTTCTCTGTCACTGATACAGGTCAAAACATATCTTGTTAATACTCTCTGTCACTGATACAGGTGAGTCTGAGATACTCTCGTCATATACAGGGAACATGGGCCTGTAGATACTCTCTTCACTGATACAGGTGAGTCTTAGTACTCTCTGTCACTGATACAGGTGAACATGAGTCTGTATGATACTACTCTGTCACTGATACAGTGAGTCGTAGATACTCTTCACTTTTATTACAGGTGAACATGGTCTAAATACCTACTGTCACTGATACAGGTGAACATGGTCTGTCAGATACTCTCTGTCACTGATACATGTGAGCTGTAGATACTCTCTGTCACTGATAATGTGAACATGAGTTCTTAGATACTCTGTCACTGATAAAGTGAAACATGTCTGTAGATACTCCACTGTACAGGTAACATGAGTCTGTAGATACTCTCTGTCACTGATACAGGTGAGGTCTGTAGATACCTCTGTCACGATTACAGGTAGAACATGATCTGATAGATACTCTCTGTCACGATACAGGTGAACATGGGAGTCTGTAGAGTACTCTCCTGTCACTGATACAGTGAACAGGCTGTAGTACCTCTGTCACTGATACAGGTGAGTCTGTAGATACTCTGTCACTGATACAGGTGAACATGGTCGTAGATACTCTGTCACTGATACAGGTGAGTCGTAGATACTCTCTGTCACTGATACAGGTGAGTCTGTAATACTCTGTCACTGATACAGGTGAACATGGCTGTAGATACTCTCTGTCACTGATACAGGTGAGCTGTAGATACTCTCTGTCACTGATACAGGTGAGTCTGTAGATACTCTCTGTCACTGATACAGGTGAACATGAGGCCTGTAGATACTCTCTGTCACTGATACAGTCTGAGTCTGTAGATACTCTCTGTCACTGAACAGAGTGTAATACTCTCTGTCACTGATACAGGTGAACGAGTCTGTAATACTTTCTGTCACTGATACAGGTGAGTCTGTAGATATCTCTGTCACTGATACAGGTGACATATCTGTAGATTACTTTGCTGTCATGATACAGGTGAACATGGGCCTGTAGATACTCTCTGTCACTGATACAGGTGAGTCTGTAGATACTCTCTGTCACTGATACAGGTGAACATGGGCTGTAGATACTCTCTGTCACTGATACAGGTGATCTGTAGATACTCTCTGTCACTGATACAGAGTGAACATGAGTCTGTAGATACTCTGTCACTGATACAGAGTGAACATGGGTCTGTAGATACTCTGTCACTGGATACAGGTGAACATGAGTCTGTAGATACTCTCTGTCACTGATACAGGTGAGTCTGAGTCTGTAGATACGGTGTCTGTGTACTCTCTGTCACTGATACAGGTGAACATGGGCCTGTAGATACTCTGTCACTGATACAGGTGAACATGGGCCTGTAGATACTCTCTGTCTCTGATACAGGTGAACATGGGCCTGTAGATACTCTCTGTCACTGATACAGGTGAACATGGGCCTGTAGATACTCTCTGTCACTGATACAGGTGAACATGAGTCTGTAGATACCTCTTCACTGAACAGTGAACATGGGCCTGTAGATACTCTCTGTCACTGCATCGAACAGATCAGTTTATGCAAAACAACTTTCTCCAACTAAACTCAGACAAAACTGAGATCATTGTCTTTGTCCCACAGACACAAAGACAAAGTGTTATCAGTCACCTTGAGTCTCTCGCTCTGAAACCAAAAAATCAGGTTAGAAATCTAGGAGTAATCATGGACTCAGACCTGAACTTAAACAGCCACATCAAAGCAATAACATCATCAGCTTTTTACCATCTGAAGAACATTAAGATCAGAGGAATAGTGTCAAAACCAGACTTAAATGGTCACATTTTTATATAGCGCCTTTCTACCTGCTTTAGGCACTCAAAGCACTTTACATCAAGGAACCACTCACCCATTCACACGCTCATTCATACACCAGTGTACGCAGACACTGGAGGCAAGGTGGGTGAAGTGTCTTGCCCAAGGACACAACGACAGTGGGCACCTGCAGGATTCAAACCCCCAACCCTCTGGTCACAAGACAACCAGCTCTACTCTCTGCACCACCGTCGCCCCAACCAGAGAGAGACTTAGAGAGACTCATCCATGCATTTGTCTCCAGCAGGTTAGACTACTGTAACGGCTGCTCACTGGCCTTTCTAAACGAGCTGTTAGAGCTGCAGAACATCCAGAACGCTGCTGCTCCAGTCCTGACAAGAACCAGGAAATACCACCACATTAGTCCAGTGCTCCGGTCTCTGCACTGGCTTCCTGTCACTCAGAGAATAGAATTTAAAACAGCTCTGCTTGTTACAAGTCTTTTCATGGTTTAGCACCAAAGTCCATCTCTGACATGTTAGAGCCGTATGAACCATCTCAGGGAGGGGTCTCCTGGTGGTTCCAGAGTCAGGACTAAACACGCTGAGGCTAAAGCTAAAATCTGGAACAGTCTTCATGAGGATGTGAGACAGGCCTCAACTCTGACAATGTTCAAATCCAGGCTGAAAACAGCTCTTTTTACCCGTGCATATGAAAACTGAAAGTATTTTATCTGCACTCTTGCCTTTTACTGTCATTGATTAACTTTGTGTTGATGTTTTATTGATTGATTTGATCTGTTTTCTTGTAATTTTATGCAACTGTGAAGCACTTTGAATTGCCTTGTGTATGAATTGTGCTCTACAAATAAACTTGCCTTGTTTGATGCTTTATACTGATTTTTCATCTTTCTGTTTTAAACCCTTTGAAAAGCCTCACCAGGGACGGGGCTGCAGATTAGCCTTATGTACATAACATCAGCCACTGAGTTGGCAATGTTTTCTTGTACTGTCCCTGTCAAATAAACAAATAAATACATTTTAAAAAAGACATACAGATTCTTATTTCAGTAATGTTACAGTTATTTGTGTAAAATCACTGTTGCTAAATTTGAACAAATGAAAAACAGGTTCAAAGAAAAACAACCATAAACTCTGCTGATAATAACGTTTAGTCCGGGAGCCACACCCCCTCCTCAGGCACATTTTGCTACCTTTTCCAAACTAGTATCTTTCAGTAGAGTATCCCTTGGGTCATTTCCAGTGGGGACCCCCCATTGCAACTCGGCCCCGTTCGGCTGTGGGACCCCAAAAAACACTTTATCAGGACAGGCTTCAGACGCAACTTTGTGATTCTATCCAAAGTAGTGCTGTGGTCACATACAGAGTCACAGATTAATGAAAATTAGAACAAAGAAAGCTGACATGATGAGGAACAAAGTAATATGACAGTCTTGGGCTTTAGCTTTTTCTTTTTCCATATATTAAACTATATATCTACAAAAATGCAAAATAAATGTCATACAGATAGAAAAGCACTTCACACATGAGTACATTATTGTCTTTTGTGTTTATCTTTACCATTTCAAATGTAAATAGAAAACTGCCCCAACTCATTAGCTTCACATTAAGCCCAAGATGAGCTCAGTACCTCAAACAGATCTCCAGCTCTAACAGAGAATGTGTTCCATTCTCCCTCTCTGAGGTCTGGAATTCTCATGCATTTGTCCATATAGGCCTGTGAGACCTTGCCATGGAAAAGTTACAACGTTTAGGACAACAGTTCAACTTAACCTTTTTGGATTTGCTTCAAACTTGGCACAGTTGATGTTGATATAATAAATATTCTGTGAGTAAAATTTGAGCTGCATATCTTTTTTAATTTATGAGATTTAGGGGATTTCAAAGGGGGCAGGGTCAAAATCAGGCCTTGATGCAATGAACAAGTTTCACTTTAGGGACGTTAGACGTTTGTGACAGACTGTTGGGAATGTTATTACTTATTATATTAATATACATTATATATTATTATATCAAAACATTGCAATGACAATATATACCGAATATGTTGCCAATGTCATCACTAAGTATGATATATGACGGTTCAAGCATGTGTAACATTAACTTAACAACAACTAAGGACAGTTTGGGACCTGTTTACTGTGTTTACTGAAGTAACCTTTTACTGAAGTAACCTTTTACTGAAGTGACCTTTTACTGAAGTGACCTTTTACTGAAGTAACCTTTTACTGAAGTGACCTTTTACTGAAGTAACCTTTTACTGAAGTGACCTTTTACTGAAGTGACCTTTTACTGAAGTAACCTTTTACTGAAGTGACCTTTTACTGAAGTAACCTTTTACTGAAGTGACCTTTTACTGAAGTAACCTTTTACTGAAGTGACCTTTTACTGAAGTGACCTTTTACTGAAGTAACCTTTTACTGAAGTGACCTTTTACTGAAGTAACCTTTTACTGAAGTAACCTTTTACTGAAGTAACCTTTATTGCTTTGTGGTTTATCATTTATTTATCTATGCATTTTCATTACACCTGCTGTGTTACCACTGGCAGATGAGTCGACGTGTGGGTAATAACGTATTGAGGAGAGACACACATTTCTTTTCATACACTCATCAATTTTAGATTCTTGGTTTATGTTTTCTCCCTCAACATCTTAGTTTTATTGTCAAAGTAAATACTGGACCAAATTCACACATTAAAATCACTATTATTTTGTTTAGGATTTTTCCTAAAATTATTAAAGGTTTGTCTGACGCATTATCCACTCACACAAACCTGACCTGCCTGGTGTTGTTATATTACATTAGATTAAACTTTAATGTCTACCTCAGTGGAAATTTGTCTTTGGTTAACCATCAAGTGCTATATAGGTTGATACCATTTATCCATCCATCCATTTTCTTCCACTTATCCGTTGCCGGGGCGTGGGGACAGCTGTTGGAGCTGCTCCAGCCCCTATAGCGCCTCCTGCAGGTGGTGGGTCCACAGAAGGACGGCCTCATGGTTCTAACCGGGCCTGTTGGTCTCTCATAAGGGGCTTCTGAACCGCTCTTTGTCTGACCCGTCACCTAGGACCTGTTTGCCATGGGAGACCCTACCAGGGGCACCAAGCCCCCGACAACAGAGCTCCAGGATCATTCGGGTCAAACCCTCCACCACGTTAAGGTGGAGGCTCCAGGAGGGTTGATACCATTTACCATATAACTGAAACACATTTCAGCTCTATACCCTACATCGGGTGCTCGAGGGTTCGTGGGAGTTCGCCCAACCAGTCCACATGTGCTTTGTGGATTTGGAGAAAGCGTTCGACCGTGTCCCTCGTGGTGCCCTGTGGGGGGTGCTCCGGGAGTATGGGGTCCGGGGCCCTCTGCTAAGGGCTGTCCGTTCCCTGTATGACCGCAGCAGGGGCTTGGTTCGCATTGCCGGCAGTAAGTCAGACTTGTTTCCGGTGCGTGTTGGTCTCCGCCAGGGCTGCCCTATGTCACCGGTTCTGTTCATTATCTTTATGGACAGAATTTCTAGGCGCAGCCAGGGGCCGGAGGGTGTCCGGTTTGGGAACCTCAGGATCTCATCTCTGCTGTTTGCAGATGATGTTGTTCTGTTGGCTTCATCAAATCAGGACCTCCAGCGCGCACTGGGGCGGTTTGCAGCCGAGTGTGAAGCGGCCAGGATGAGGATCAGCACCTCCAAATCTGAGGCCATGGTTCTCCACCGGAAAAAGGTGGTTTCCCCGTTTCAGGTCGGTGGGGAGTCCTTACCTCAAGTGGAGGAGTTCAAGTATCTCGGGGTCTTGTTCACGAGTGAGGGACGGATGGAGCGTGAGATCGATAGACGGATCGGTGCAGCGTCAGCAGTGATGCGGTCGCTGTATCGGACTGTTGTGGTGAAGAGAGAGCTGAGTCAGGGGGCAAAGCTCTCGATTTACCGATCGATCTACGTTCCCACCCTCACCTATGGTCATGAGATCTGGGTAATGACCGAAAGGACAAGATCGCGAATACAAGCGGCCGAAATGAGTTTCCTTCGCAGGGTGGCTGGGCGCACCCTCCGAGATCGGGTGAGGAGCTCAGTTACCCGGGAGGAGCTCGGGGTAGAGTCGCTACTCCTTCACGTCGAAAGGAGCCAGCTGAGGTGGCTAGGGCATCTGTTCCGGATGCCTCCTGGTCGCCTCCCTCGGGAGGTGCTCCAGGCATGTCCTATTGGGAGGAGGCCTCGTGGAAGGCCCAGGACACGCTGGTGGGACTATGTCTCCGAGCTGGCCTGGTGTCGCCTCGGGGTCCCCCAGAACAGCTGGAGGAGGTGTGCGTGGATCGGGAAGTCTGGGCATCTCTGCTGAGACTGCTGCCTCCGCGACCCGGCCCCGGATAAAGCGGAAGAAAAAATGGGCTAATTTCCATCCGTCGTCCCCCATGCGCACTCTCATTCATCCTGACCTATTGTACATGTTTTTTGTGGTAGGGGAAACCTACCACTAAAACCGCTGTACTATCGTGCCGCCTACCTATTATGGTTAAGACCAGGTTTAGACCAGGTTTATGTGTGTGTTTAGACTGGATTTTAGATCAGATCTAACCCCAACCCTAATAGGAACAGGTTTAGGCTCTTAATAGATATACACAGGCTCAGACTGTGTTAGCTCACGCTCCAATTAGACTGACTCAGGCAGGGTTGCCAGGTCCTTGGGCAGGTTTGACTGCTGAGACCTGGCAACCCTAGACTCAGGTCAGCTTTAGACTGGGTAAAGGGGAATGGAATCTTATTCTATATAGCACAAATTTTATATTTCATGACACAAGTCCCCAAAGTGCTTCTCATAAGGAATGGGGATTTTCATTTAACTCATGCCGGCTGCAGCCACTTTCTCCTGGGGCAGACTGACAGAAGAGTGGCTGCATACATCTAGACCAAAGGACCCTCTGACCACCAACTCACCACACACTCTCACTCACTTAGACGTGATGTAGATGGGCTTTGATTGGATTTAAAGTGGATTGGACAAGCTCAAATTGGAATGACAGGAACATTTGACCAAATACCACCAACATTTGGGTCTGAGTACTCAGCGGTGATAAGCTACTGTTATAGCCAGAGGTGCCCTGGGAGCTGTGGCTATGGAAGCAAGGCTGCCAATATGTGTTTAGACCTCTCCGACCAGCACCATTCACCCACACACTACAGTCATACATAGACAAGGTGGGTGAAGTTTCTTGCACCTGCGGGAGTTTGGATTATAATCGGTGATCAATTTTTAGTAACAGTCCACAGTTACTGAGGTATTATCAAATATGAATGATATCACATGTATTTTTGTTATATCGTTAAACCAGGTTTCACCAACCTTTTATCAGCCGAGGGCGACTTCAAGAGCATTAAGTTGTTTGAGAGCTACCAGTTAAAAACAAATCCTAAAGACTTAAACATATACTGTCTACTTATATTGACCCCATATTTTATCAAAATAGCTTTATTTTAAACTTGTACTGACTCAAAAGAACAGAAATAACTGTATTTGTATTTGATTCAAGAAAATTAAGTGTTTTACATGTTAAAAAGTCTCATGGGCTCCTGGGTGCCCGCGGGCACCATGTTGGTGACACCTGCGTTAAACCATTGTGTGTCTTATTTAGTGATGACACTGGCAACATATTCTGTATTACTTGTTAAAGATATTTTGAAAAGTAGAAATAAGTAATAAAATTCCCAACAGTCTGTCACAAACGTCTAACGTCCCTAAAGTGAAACTTGTTCATTGCATCAAGGCCTGATTTTGACCCTGCCCCCCTTTGAAATCCCCTAAATCTCATAAATTAAAAAAGATATGCAGCTCAAATTTTACTCACAGAATATTTATTATATCAACATCAACTGTGCCAAGTTTGAAGCAAATCCAAAAAGGTTAAGTTGAACTGTTGTCCTAAACGTTGTAACTTTTCCATGGCAAGGTCTCACAGGCCTATATGGACAAATGCATGAGAATTCCACCCCTCAGAGAGGGAGAATGGAACACATTCTCTGTTAGAGCTGGAGATCTGTTTGAGGTACTGAGCTCATCTTGGGCTTAATGTGAAGCTAATGAGCTGGGGCAGTTTTCTATTTACATTTGAAATGGTAAAGATAAACACAAAAGACAATAATGTACTCAAGTGCTTTTCTTATCTGTATGACATTTATTTTGCATTTTTGTAGATATATAGTTTAATATATGGAAAAAGAAAAAGCTAAAGCCCAAGACTGTCATATGACTTTGTTCCTCATCATGTCAGCTTTCTTTGTTCTAATTTTCATTAATCTGTGACTCTGTCTGTGACCACAGCACTACTTTGGATAGAATCACAAAGTTGCGTCTGAAGCCTGTCCTGATAAAGTGTTTTTTGGGGTCCCACAGCCGAACGGGGCCGAGTTGCAATGGGGGTCCCCACTGGAAATGACCCAAGGGATACTCTACTGAAAGATACTAGTTTGGAAAAGGTAGCAAAAATGTGCCTGAGGAGGGGGTGTGGCTCCCGGACTAGTTACTAAACAAATGTACATCTCCAGTCTTATGTCTTATACTTATTATTTTACCAACACAAGTGCTACAATAATACATGTGTGTTAGTCCATATAATTACACATTTAACAGGAAACAACAGTAAAGTTACAGAGAAGCTAACAGTAGTTAGCATTAGGGCTAACGGCAGTTAACAGTCACTTTCCAAAGCAAAGAACAATCTCAGAATGTCATTTAGACAAATAAATCACTGTCCTGAACTTCCAAACACTCCTGATAATGTCACTGAACCCACCTGTAATAATAATAATATCATATCATCGCAGAAAGAACCGCTTTAAGTGACGGCTTCACCGCTAAGCTAACTTTAGGCTAACCGTTTGGTAACCATGGTAACGCAGTCACTGAGGGAAAACAGTAGAAACGGATCAATATCTGTCTCTAAAAGTTAAAATAACAAAGTGAAACGATCTTTCCTTCAGCACCGCCTCCACACACAGAGAGTTTCACACATTTACACCTTATCTTTCCTTCAGCTGAAGACTTTTGATCCACAGGCTGAACACAAAGGTCTAAAAAGCACCACAAATAAATAACTATAGGCCCACATCATTACAGAACACTAAGAGGACATCAGTCACTTTATAAACATAGATACATGATCATATGTGAGAGTTTATAATGCTGTTCCAGACACTGCCCTCTGCTGGTGGAAACTGGTATAGCACCAATGTGAGAAACAAAACAAGTCATAAAATCTGAAGTGGTTTGGGATTAATCAGAGTCACAAAGAGCTCAGTTGGAAAATAAATGTGTTTGAACTCGAATTCAGAATAACTTTAACTTTAGTTTAAACTGTAGTGGTACAGAAAGAACATTTACTGCTCTAAGAAAATAAAGTCAAAGGTTTTCTTTATAAAAATGTACTGAGGGCAAGTTCACTTTGTGCTGGTTTGGATCAGGTTTGTATCTTGTGATTTTTACAGTTTAACCTCTTACTGTCCGCCTTAACCAAACACATTTTCTCCAGTTTGGCTTTACCCAAATCTAAAAACTTCTTCAACAAAGCGTCAAAATAGCAACAAAAACAAATATGAAAATACAACAAAAAAGAAACAAAAAAGTGATGAAAACGCGGCGACAACATGACAAAAAAGCCACGGTCAGTTGTGTAGGTCTTAGCTTTCAAATGAGGCGTTACTCTGGCCTATAGGCTGTAAACTCCAGGCTAGGAGCTTTTAGATTTGGGTAAAACTGAACTGGAGGAAATGCCCTTGGTTCAGGCGGGGCTGAAGTGTTGATGCTTTAAACCTCTCTGTGCGACGGTGCTTTGGAGTTATATTAAGAAAATAAAAACACTCTGCTACAACAATGACGTCATGGAAGTGAAATATTTGATTCATAATATTATGAGAATAAAAGTGACGTCATAATACATTTGTAATATCTTATTAAAGATGGCAATGCTGTGAAAAAGGTTCTGTTCTGTATTATTATAGGTGTGCTGTAGTACTTGGATTGTCCAGTAGAGGGCACTCCAGCCTAGGCTATGTTCAGACTGCAGAGAAACAAACTCACGAAGCATCAGCAGAGCGACAGGCTGAGCGTCTCTGACACAAAGACATTTGTCATTTAGTTAGAGAGAAGAGAACTGTATCATCACACGGTTTGTTGTAGAATATCAGTTAGACTGGCAGTTCAGCTTTACCCAAATCTAAAAGCTTCTCGACTGGAGAGCAGAATCACAATCGTTTTTATTGCCATTGTTTGAGAACAGCTTCACAAACAAGGGATTTTTCTCGGTGCAGACGTGAAACATAAAACATAAAACACAGAATTTAGATAAAATAAGCTTTAAAACTTTAAACTCTAAGGCTTTAGGGGCGTGAGGAAGATTAAATAAATAAGATACAAAATAAAAAGTCAAACAACTGACATAGAACAACAGCTGGATTATATTTACAGATGTGTATAAAGTAGCAACAGTGTAACGCCTCATTTGAAAGCTAAGACCTACAAAACTGATCCTCTTGTTTTGCTATATTGACGCTTTTTCTTCAATAAGCTTTTAGATTTGGGTAAAGCTGAACTGAAGAAGCTGCTCTGTTAAAGTGGGGGTTAAGAGATTTTCCAGGCCATGTTCTTTGGTTTCAGTTGCAAATGTTTAGTTAGTGATTTTATTTTAGCTGAAATGTGTCAATTACAAAAGAAGAAATAAAATCTATAAAACAAGGTTAAAGCAAATTGTGACTTATTGTTCTTTACAGAAACCCCTCAGACGGAGCTCCTTCATAAACCAGAGAAAAGCCTCGTGTCCTCGTCTTAACCTGAAGAAACATCCTGGGGTAAAGTCGTGTTCCCAGAGCCGTGTGAGCTGTACACTCCACCTAATATTTATCTATAAACATTACAATCATTTATTTCACACAACAAACAAACAAACAAACAAACCAGAGCTACGCCTCGTCCCCCAGTCCAAAACCTCTGTCTTTTCTTTTTTCACTTTTCAAACAACAATTGAGCAGGAATTACAAAGAAATGAAAACATAAAGAAAATCACACTGTGTAATAATGATAAAGCATCAGATTATTCTAACGCCTCTTACATGGTTTTAAAGAGTCTTTTAGAAACACAATCAAAGCAGGTTTAGTGTCACAAAGAGTTCTGCCATAATGATGAGATTATTCACTGTAAATGTGTTTTTTCTCTGAATTTACAAAAGTCAAACATACAAGTAAAACAAACAGTTTCTATGTTGTTAGTACAAAAAACCACATTCATTCCTGTTAAATTTGGAGTGTGAAAAGTCTTGAGACGGATCAATATTGTTATAGTTTTCAAATGCACGTCTGTAGCTCCAGGCGCAGGAGGACGTGGAAGAGAATTGTGTCCGTGCACGTGCTGGACAATTGATTTCATTGTACATGTTTTACATGAGCCGCGGGTGAGCTCTGCTTTAGCGAGGCTGAACTATGAACCCGCGCGGCGGCAAAGACCCTCCGCGGGCCGGGCTGCCTGCGGTCAGCAAACACTCTGCTCTAAAGGAGTGGGCCGAAGCAAGAGCTTATAAGCCCCGCCCCCAAAATCAATACAATTAAAATCATCATTTCACAAGAACATAGTGGAACAACAAAGGAACAAAACAGCAACAAGGAAACAACAGCAAAACAAAACAGACCCTACACACCTGCAGCATCCGACCATACCCCAAAACAGAGCAATACTGATTACGTAACAACTAATTACAAAACAACTATGATAATGCTACACACTTACAAACTATTTACAAAGAACTATAACTTACAAAACACTGTTTGAAGTGTTCGTACATCAACAGAAAAGAAGCACAATTACAACAACGCTCTAGTTTCATGTACGAAGTCTAGTACAAAGCAAGTAACAAAAGGAGATCATTACATTTCTGTCAGATGGTTACCATGGTAACATTGTTCTGATTCGGTTCTGAGAAGTGCCAGCTTTGCACATACATGCAGCCGTGCATGTGTAACATTTCCAGCTCTGTGCCTCAAAATCATTACGCACTTATAGTGTGTGATATATGTGTGTGATATGTGTGTGTGATATGTGTGTGTGTGTGCGCACGTGCGTGCACGCGCGTGTGTGATATATGTGTGTGCATGCGTGCGCGCGCGATATGTGTGTGTGTGATATATGTGTGTGTGTGGGTGTGTGTGTGCACGTGCGTGCGCGCGCGTGTGTGATATATGTGTCTGTGTGTGTGTATGTGTGGGTCCGTGCGCGTGTGTGTTATATGTGTCTGTGTGTGTGTGTGTGTGTGCGTGTGTGCAGTTCTATACAGATGTATAATAGTTCTATATTATAAACTGGTGATACTGTTACGACTATATTATGTTTTTGTTTTTTTCTCATTTCCTTGTTTCTTGTTTGTCTTTATATATATATATATATATATATTTTCTTTTTAATTGTCCTTATTTCTGTTTATTTATTTATTTGAGCAACAGACACATACAGGTAAAGTTTACATATATTTTACAGAAACATAATAAGTATTAGTGCTGCTCAAAGGAAGAAGTTAATAATAACTTATAAGGCCCCGCCCCTCCGTTCAGTCGACTTACACAACTTAAAATCTTTATCTCATTTATATTCAGGCTTTTCCCCTGAGATCGACCTGACAATTCAAATAAAATCCCATAATGAGTCCAAATTCATCACATACTTCTCATAATCGCATCAGAATTACAAAAACAACTCAGAGTTCAGGAGCAGATCATTATATTACAAGAGTTCTGCTTTTACAGCATTTGCTTTCTGTACATTATTTTAAATAAATCAATTGAGTTAATATTTCTTTACTTTTATTATCAATACTACGTCCTTGTTATTATTGTCATTTACTCGCCTTATGATTTGTTTCTCATGTTTGATTATTAGATTCTCTTATGTTTTCTTTTTTTCCTTCATCATCCACACACCCAAACACCAGGCACTTTAATCCATTTATTGTATCAATAATCAAAAATAAAACTCCAAACTTCATGCATTTTTACCATGTTTGGAAATATTGGAGATATTATTTTATAATCAGTGAATAATCATGTCGACTGTATTTAGAGCAAGTCACTGTAAATAAGTCACAAACCGATGAAACAAAAGTTTAGAAACAATAAATGAATAAATGAGGCTCAGTGACGTCGCCACAAAACTCTCCAAACTTCCACTAAAGTTTATTCTCATAAAACACTAGGGCTGTTTCTGATGAAAATTAAACTCCGTTCTCCTGAAACGACGACTTCATTTTTAAATCATTTAACGACATTTGGATCAATTAGAAACAGACTCTGACCTGAACAGAAGAGAAGGAGCGACAGCAGAACTGGAGGATCCATGACCACGAGAACCGACCGAACCGGGACCGAAACAGGACTGAACCAGGTCTAACCCGGGTCTAACCAGGTCTAAACTGCTCTGTGTTGTATCGTGTTAAAGTCTTATCTGCGTCACTTCCTGTGTGTGACACTCGAGTCTAATCTGTCGGAAAGTTTTTCAAATCGATAACATCACATTAACTGGAACATGTTTGGTCTGTTTATCTCACAGCATCTTAAAGCATCTTAAAGTTCCAACTCATTTATTTAAGTTAAATATCAGTGTGAACTCTTTTGGGGAAATACAGGCACGTCTGCGCCCCTTTAACTTTAGACAAACATAAATATATTGAGCTGAAACTTTATGTGAAAGACACTAAGTGACACAACCATGAAGAGAAATGAAATTCATACATATTGAACTTTTTTGATAAATCAAAGTGAAAAGTGGGATGTGCATAAGTCCTTGAGAAGTTTCCTGATGATTTGTGAATGATCACATGACCTAATGACATCACAGAATCTACAGTCTGTGTGTCTAATGTCAGTTCAAATCCAGCTGCTCTGTGATGGTCTCAGAGGCCATGAGGCCAGATGTGTGCCATGAGGCCAGATGTGTGCCATGAGGCCAGATGTGTGCCATGAGGTCAGACGAGTGCCATGAGGTCAGATGTGTGCCATGAGGCCAGATGAGGCCAGATGAGTGCCATGAGGCCAGATGTGTCCCATGAGGTCAGACGAGTGCCATGAGGTCAGATGTGTGCCATGAGGCCAGATGAGGCCAGACGAGTGCCATGAGGCCAGATGTGTGCCATGAGGTCAGACGAGTGCCATGAGGTCAGATGTGTGCCATGAGTGCAGATGTGTGCCATGAGGCCAGATGTGTCCCATGAGGTCAGACGAGTGCCATGAGGTCAGATGTGTGCCATGAGGCCAGATGAGGCCAGACGAGTGCCATGAGGCCAGATGTGTGCCATGAGGTCAGACGAGTGCCATGAGGTCAGATGTGTGCCATGAGTGCAGATGTGTGCCATGAGGCCAGATGTGTCCATGAGGTCAGACGAGTGCCATGAGGTCAGATGTGTGCCATGAGGCCAGATGAGGCCAGATGAGTGCCATGAGGCCAGATGTGTCCATGAGGTCAGACGAGTGCCATGAGGTCAGATGTGTGCCATGAGGCCAGATGAGGCCAGATGTGTGCCATGAGGTCAGATGTGTGCCATGAGGTCAGATGTGTGCCATGAGGCCAGATGAGGCCAGATGTGTGCCATGAGGTCAGATGAGGCCAGATGTGTGCCATGAGGCCAGATGTGTGCCATGAGGTCAGATGAGGCCAGATGTGTGCCATGAGGCCAGATGTGTGCCATGAGGCCAGATGTGTGCCATGAGGCAGATGAGGCCAGATGTGTGCCATGAGGCCAGATGAGGCCAGATGTGTGCCATGAGGCCAGATGTGTGCCATGAGGCCAGATGTGTGCCATGAGGCCAGATGTGTGCCATGAGGCCAGATGTGTGCCATGAGGCCAGATGAGGCCAGATGTGTGCCATGAGGCCAGATGAGGCCAGATGTGTGCCATGAGGCCAGGTGTGTGCCATGAGGCCAGATGTGTGCCATGAGGCCAGATGAGTGCCATGAGGCCAGATGTGTGCCATGAGGTCAGATGTGTGCCATGAGGCCTGATGTGTGCCATGAGGCCAGATGAGGCCAGATGTGTGCCATGAGGCCAGATGTGTGCCATGAGGCCAGATGTGTGCCATGAGGCCAGATGAGGCCAGATGTGTGCCATGAGGCCTGATGAGGCCAGATGTGTGCCATGAGGCCAGATGTGTGTGTCAATGCTTTTCATGTTATTTATCTTTTATTAAACTTCAGTCTATTCCTAATTTTCTGCAGCTTTCATGCTTTGTGCTGTTTCTGCAAGTTAAGCATCAGAATGTTCCGCATGTTGAGGAGATTATTGTTATTACTTTTGGGACTTCTGCAATTTACGTTTTTTTCCGCAATCGGACGAAATACCGCACATTTTTCCCATCCATCCATCTTCTTCCACTTGTTCGTTGCCGGGTCGTGGGGGCAGCTGTTGGAGCTGCACCAGCCCCTATAGCGCCCCCTGCAGGTGGTGGGTCCACAGAAGGACGGCCTCATGGTTCTAACCGGGCCTGTTGGTCTCTCATAAGGGGCTTCTGAAGAGACCAACAGGCCCATTTCCCCATTGACTTATAATGGGGCTCCTGCAAATTCATGCTTTTCTGAAATTTCTGCAATTTCTGAAGTTTGTGCATGTTCAGCTTCTGCAGCTTGTGGGTTTTGAGAGTTTTTCAGTTTTTTTCTATGGGAATTTGACATTTTTGCATTGGTGTGTATGTGGTCTCTGCCCCATTAGTGTGTATGTGAATCCAGCCAATGCATTTTAATAGGATTTCTGGCTCTCCATGTGTTTAAGCCATTTATTTATTTATTTGACCGGGACAGTGTACATTAATCAACATTTCTGTAAATGCACCGGAGTTAGCCAAAAGGCTATTTTTCATCCGTAGTCCCTGGACAGATGTAAATAGTCTCCCTAAGACAATAAAACATTAAGGTCAGTGCAATAAATACAAAGTAGGACACAGTCACTACACTATACAGGTTAAATACAAATACAAAACAGTGCAAACAATAAAGAGTCATATGATACAGACAGGAGTTAATGACTGCAAGACTGTTGAGTAATGAACCAGTTCTTTAAATGTTTTTAAACAGTCTGTAGGTGCACAGATCTCTGATGTTAGCTGGGATGGAGTTCCAGTCTTTGGCTGCAGTTACAGAAAAGGTTTTCTGACTAAAGGCACTTTTCCTAAATGGGACTATGCAGTCTCCTCGAGCTGCTCCTCTGGTCATTTGTGCAGCTTCTGCAATTTCAGCATTTAGGCCATTTCAACAGTTTGACCAGTTTATGGAATTTAAAAAGTTTATGCAACATAACAATTTATGCCATTTAGGATTCATCAAATGTAAACAGTTAATGCAGTTTATATCATTTATGCAAATTAACCAATTCATGCATTTTACCGTTTTTTTGCATTTTAACCAGTTTATGCAACATAACAGTTTGTGCAATTTAAACTGCTTATGCATTTGACCACTTTATGCAAATTACATTATGCAAATTAACCAACTAACACATGTGACCACTTTATGCAAATTACATTATGCAAATTAACCAACTAACACATTTTACCACTTTATGCAAATTCGATTATGCAAATTAACCAATGTATGCATTTTACCGTTTTTTGCAATTTAACCAGTTTATGCAATTTCTGCATTTGATTCCCGCAATTCTGCAGTCAGTCGCAATGGCGCAGTCATTGCTGCATTTCTAGTTCTCAATGGTAAATATGGATGCAGTACACTTTTTGGCCACCAGCGTCAAATTGGGGGCGCTGTTTCTCTCCTTTTGCAAAGTTAAGGAAACACTGCTGTGGTGTCTTGGTGTTTATCACAGAGCTTTGTAGCATCAACTTTCCCAGTTTTCCATCTTTTATTGCAAAGTTTGTTGACATCAACATAGGTCATGTTAAAAATGACTTATAAAGAATTGATGCTGAACTGACACTTTCAAAATGATCTAATGTGACATTTTCTTTGAGTTCACAAATGAATGAGGTAAAGTCACTGTAGGTGCTGTAGATACAGGTGTTTTTTTACATTTTACATTTTGCTACAATTGTTGATTTTGTTTTACTAAAACTAGGCTTTTGCCATAGTTAACATTTGTTTTATATAGTATGTTATTTGCATAGATAGAATCAAATGCAAATGTACCAAAAATATAATAAAGTAACTATTATTATTTGCAGTAATGTGTTTCACGCTTGACATCGCCGTGTTCGGGCCGCGACCCACAGGCACTTTTTCATTTTAGCCTCGGAGACAAGAGTTTGGACACCCCTGATCTAACTGGTGGAAAAGGTCAAACTTTCTATAAACATGTTTTACTCACTTTCTTTTAATGAACAGTTTTTCAAAGTGTTTAAACTTGCAGATTTGTAGTTAGAATGTCGTGGATAATCTGTGTTCATTTGAAAATGTTCAAGAAAACACTGATCCTAGGAATTGCATTTGAAGTCTTATTTTGAAACTAAACATGAACATAAGCTGCACTGGCGACGCTGAAGAGCTTCATCTGCAGCTCTGACTTCCTGACAGGAAATGAGATAAAACAAGAAATGTTGAATAGGACATTGCCACCATGGTCTGGCACCGTTTCAGAGTCTGTACGTATTTCTGCAGCGGCTCCATCTGGAAATGGCATTGTGTTCTGGGGTGCAGCATTTCGGGGAGCCACTTTGGGATGTGGAGCTAGCTGTGGCATGACAGGGGCACTACTCGTGGCATACTGACCAAGGGAGCTATGGGGCAGGGGCAGGAGAGGGTCAGGGGCAGGGTGCCTTAGGGCTGGCACAGGGGCAGGGCCAGGGGCGGGGGCCATAGTGGTTGGAGCAGGGGCATAGCTTGGGGGTCGTTCAGGCACTCTCGGCTGCTGTGTGGGGGCAGGATCAGATCAGCGGGCAGGAGTCCAGATCGAGGTCCACTCACACTGTGACACCGACTTCATTTCCTGCCAAGGATAAACAGGAAAACAGCAGTAACTTGTCCTTGGGCAGGTTCGCATGTTTGACTAAAAAAAACTGGTACCAGTGATAAATGTGTTTGTGTTTGAGTGTGTCCTAGGTGCAAGATAGCCCATGGACCCGTGTTGGGGAGAGCAGGGGGGCAAGGTATAAACTCCTTCTGCCCCTGCATTACAGGAAACGGGGAGAACTCTGCGGGGTTTCTTCTCGTTCCTCCTCTCCCAACGGGGAGGGATTGTCCTGTGACCATGTTATCTTTTATTTTTTTATTTTTTTTATTGGCTTTTTTCAAATGTTTTCATGATTATACATTGCTTTCATGTCTTCATTTCGGATCAGTTTTATACCAAGAAGTCTGATTCGTTCAGCTTCTAATTTTCTTTTAGTTAATCTAACTGTTTCAGGCTAAAGATCCTCCTTTAGGAAACCCAAAATCTGAGGTCCACACCGGGAGACAGTCCAAGCTCTCAGGTCCACACTTTCGCCTCATAGCACACACAACAGGAGTATCAGGGAGTTACCAGCACATTTTGAAGTATTTCGCCCCATTTTCCAAATGGACTTGCGAAAATCTATGCTCAGGACGTCTCAAGAGGTAGAACTAATCGCTAAAGGTTACCCAGTAACCGCCTTCCCACCTACAGTTACTCCCAGAGACTGTGTGTGCTCCACGAGAACACGTTAACAACGTTTCTCGGCCTCAACTTTTCCCTTAACCCAAGGTAAAATTGGTGGAAGACACTAAACCCAGTTTAGATTTCTCTAGATCACTGACCGAGCCTCAGAATCGTGCATTCCACTCCTTTGTACAGTCTATGAGCGAAAACAGAAAAAAACAAAAAACACACTCCCGGCTGCCTGAGCGAGGACTGTGGCCACAGCTGCCTTGTTTTCATTTAGCTGTTTAACAAACAGACCTGGTTTAAGACACACTCGATCTCAGACACAACACTCACCATAACTCAGGTTCTTTTTTTCCCTCGAATCTCATTGGTGGTGCCATCTATAGTTAAAGTCATATTTTCAACAACTTTTGTCTGCATGCTGTTATTAACCCCACCCCCTATTCTGTGGTTTCTGTTTGCTTTAAACATTTCATATCCTTTTATGATGAAGTTATCAGGTTTGTTATCATTTAGCCATGTTTCTGACATTGCTATAACCTGAAAGGGGGGCTGAATTGGTCTAAGTACTCGGTTATGTTCTTGAAATTTGCATACAGACTCCGACTGTTAGTGAATCAAGATAGTTCCTTCGGTCATTTTGTTTGTTTTCCTTGTAGTATTTGCACATACTGTTTATTATAATCATATAAACCATAAGCCTCTGGTGCCCCTCCTAAGTACAAAAGCACCTTCCACCGACAGTGCTGAGACTAATGAAGTTCACATTCGACATCATGCATGTTCCGGGTAAGAGCCTAATAACTGCAGACACCCTGTCAGGAGCACCAGTCAAACATGCTCTGACACAGGATGAACTAGAGCTAGAGGTCAAAGGTTTGTAGACGCGGTGATCCAAGGTCTGCCAGCTACGGAGCCAAGACTAAAAGTGATCCAGCAAAAACAGCACACGGACCCCGTCTGCGCAAACTCATCCAGTACTGCAAGTCAGGGTGGCTCGAGAAACATGTACTATCTCCAGATTTGGGGATATTCTGGCCGGAGAAAGAAAATATCTCTAGCAGGAGAGGTACTGCTAAAAGGACAAAGACTCCTGATTCCACAAGGCATGAGGCAGGAAATCTTAGACCTGCTCCACAGTGGTCACCAAGGTCAAATGCAGAGCGAGAGCCCGCCAAGCCGTCTGGTGGCCAGGACTGTCCGTGCAGATCAGCCAGCTTGTGGACAACTGCCACACATGTTCACAACATCAGGCCGAGCACCAAGAACCACTGATGACAACTCCAGTACCACAGCGCCCCTGGCAGAGGTTAGGTACTGACCTGTTCTTCTGGGACAAAGAAACTTAAATCCTTCTTGTGGATTACTTCTCAAGGTACATAGAAGTGGCCAAGCTGAAGGTGGCTTCTGCAGCTACGGTGATAGCAGCCATTAAGGAGACCTTCAGCCACCACGGGATACAGTCGTGTCGGACAACGGACCACAGTACAACAGTGAACTATTTAAGGACTTTGCAGCACCACAACACCCTGGTTCCTCGGTGGCCAAACATCAGAGGATTCAAAAACAAACAGAGACGATCTAAGAAAAATCAACAGCGTCACTACAACCGTCGACACACGGCCCGTCCACTAACACCAAAACAAAGGAGGGACAGTTGTACAGCAAGCAACTACACCTAGATCATCTGTCATTCACACAGACGAGGGACATATGAGACAAAATCGCACACATGTGAGGCCATTATGTGAACACATCAGTTACTACAGCAGCACGAGAGACTACTGACACACAAACAGTATTCCAGTCACACCCAGTGGTAACACAGATATAGACACAACAAATACACCTTATGTGAGCAAAGTGTCCCGCGCACCAAAACGTTTAGACCGGTAAGTTCACTGTATAAGAAATAACATGAAGGAAAAAAAAGTGTAACTACTGAGTTCTATATAAGCTATAAGTGATAAAGGTTTACAGAAAAAGAGGTCCAGGTTTATTATGGATGTTTTGTATGTTGAATATGGTTAAAAGAAAGGAAATGTTTACTGCCGTGCTATATTGAAATGTGTGGAGGTTTCTGACTAAAAAGGGGAGGTGTTGGATAAAGCGGAACTAATGTTCCATACACCTGTTCCTGTACGGACGGTATTGTTATAAGGACCACCTGAGCTGGTAGACATTAAAAAATAAGTTGTGAACTATCACCAGGTGTCGTCTGTGTCTCCCACATAACGTTAAGCCAGATACAGCTAACGTAACATTCCCCATTGCCAAATAAACGTCTAGTTCATAGTTACAGAGGAAGAGCACACCGACTTACCTGAAGCAGAAGTCTCCTCCTGGTTTCAGCTCAGAGATCGATGGTGCTGCTCTTGCCTTAGCAGAGAAGGGTTTGGCAACGGCTGCAAAACCATCCATTTTACTGTCGGTCCAAACATGAGCATTTCTATGAAAATATATTGTCGTCCTCTGCAAGTCCATGTTTAAAGCTTCTTCAGAACAGGACACCCAAACACAGCAAACAGCACCATCTACTGGCGATTTATGGTTTTAATGACATCAACCAGCCTGGCAGTCAAAACTTTGGGTCGGAAAAAGTTACGCACAAACCTCTGACATGGCAGGACTGTGTCAAAAGACTCGTGCGTAAAACAGACGCGTGCGTATAATTATTCCTGTTGTCATGGCGACGTGAAAACAGCAACCTCCCTCTCTCCTTGTGCAGCTGAGTTTTTTTGTCTTTTTCTGCGAGCTGCATTTGTGGTTTCTGTTCCACATTGTTTTTCTAGATACTTTTGTTCGTCTTCGTCGTGTTTTTGTGGAGGTTTGGTGGATTTGTTTACTTTGAGAGTTTAAAATGGTCCTGAATAAAGCGGCTTTTTAAAGGTAAACAAAATGCTAGCTTATCAGCTAAACCCATTTGAGACCTACACATTTCTTCTTCTGAGTCACTGAAGAGGCACCAAGCGCCCCCCCTGCAGCTCAGAGGAGGCGTCACAAGAGGAGCTACAGGAAACAGCTGACCAGTGCAGGACACCACGCTCTGAAACAGGGACAAACCCAGGAGGCGCAGCACCGTTTCAGAGGATCAGAGGATCAGAGGGCAGCCAGGTTTCTTCTGAGTGCTACAGTTTCCCCGACCTCCAAGGTCATGCGGGTCAGGTTGACACAACAGAGACTCGTGTGTAAAACCGAGACATTTTCTGTTGATCTTTTTTTACAAATGGAAATTTACACACGCATTGTTTTATTACACATGCAAGTATAATGTTACGCACACACAACAAACGCACAAATCTGGTTACACACAGACAAATGTTTTTGACACAATATTGTCTCCATATGTCTCGGGTTCGTGGCTGGAGTTCGTGATCAAATGTGTTGAAAAAGTAGAAACAGGAGAATAAATGAAGGCAGTGCAATCGTTTTATTCATTAACAAAGTCTGTGTGGACAAATCTGAGTAAACATGTTCAAATCACACTTTAATGAATCATAAATATTCACAGTTATAAATCTAAAATGATGTCATTTTCTAACTTTTATCTCTCCGTCTTTAACATCACAGACTTTCAGACTTTTGTTTCGGAAACTAAAGATTTAAATCTTTCAGACGAGTCGTCCTCCTGCAGGGGGCGCTGTGGAACATCACCGTGAAAATGTGCAAATATCACATCAGAAGTGGAGGCTCCGTATTAAAAACAAGTCCTTTTGTCCTTGACTAGAGAGGAAGATTTAATCACCTGCACTCAAAACATAAAAACTGTTTTATCTTCAGTGCATTTGCTCCAGTTCGGCTCCAGTCACTTTGAGATTTGGTAAATAATTGTAAAAAAAAACCTCTATTCTAAACCTAAGATGCAGATCAACAGGTTAAAACCAAATCATAAAAATCATCATCGTCGTAATAAAATAAAATGTAATAAGATGTAATATAAATATATTTTTTTGCAATAATAATCTATGAAAATATGGAACAACTTTCAGAAAAGTCTTTTGTCTGCACGAGCTAAACACACAAGGACAAACCCAGCACATGTTCTCCAGTTATTCTCCAGGCATTACCCAAATCTAAACGCTAAACGAGACGTACAAACATGATCACAGAAAAGCAAATGAGCAAAATTAAACAGCAACAAAAACACGAAAAAGAAGAGAAGAGAAGCTTTTAGATTTGGGTAAAGCTGAACTGTAGAAAATGCGCTCGGTTAAGTCTGGGGGTTAGAGGCTGATTATATGATTGATTCGGCCCCTGGAGCCTCAGCTGGAGGGGAGAGCGGCCCCTGGTGGAGGCCCCTGGGAGCTCACACTGGACACAGACCAAACTTCACTGAGCTCTGAAAAACACACAGAAAATATCTTTTAATACAATAAAGGCTCATTTAATCACAAAGTCACAGTGATAATATATATTATGTCCCATGAAAGAATTCTTATTAACTCCTTTCTTCTTATTTTAAACTCACTATCAACATTTGCGTCAAAGGAAATGTAAATGTGATTCTTTAACCATTTCCAAGGCTCTGAGGTTAAACCTTAATGCACTGAGTCTGAGTCTCCATGAAACTGAGCCTGAGCTTTGAACTGACCTGTCGGGAACTTGCTGTAGGAGCCAGTGTCCAGAGTCACCTTTGATCCAGAGCTGAAGGTCAGCGCTCGCTCCCTCCACCTGCAGCACATCAGGCACATCTGTCACATCTGTCACACATCTGTCACACATCTGTCACACATGCATCAGTCACAGGGACCACAGGGGCCACTCCACAAGAATTGCAAAAAAAAAAAAAAAAGGAAAAAATGTAACAAAAAAATCGTGCAAATGAAAAAACAAACAAACAAACAAAGGCGACAAAAATTGTAATTTTTCTTTCCCATAAGGTATAAGGCCAGACTCCGACATTAGCAGCCAGTGATGAGTGAAGCTCCAGCCAGGACGTCACCTCCACACCTTTCTTAATATCCAGACTGACCCCATAGACCGTTAAAAAGAATAGACTCCTCCTCCTCACTCCTCCGTTTACCATAATGACCACAGGGGGAAATCATGGCGCATTTACAGGCTCCTCCTCCCCAGCTCTGACGAAGCATGTTCCTAATAAGGGCATAAGGGCGGGATCTTCACTGTAGACTCCGCCCTTGGCGTGAGTCCGACCCTCATTAAGTAGGAGATAAAATGTTTCCTACGATAACCAGCCCGGTGCCTCTGATTGTGTCTAACCCAGCGTAATCACAGGAGGAATATCGAGCTGTAGACAGTTCCAAACAATTAGGCACCGGCATTAAGTTGTTTTTAACGTGTCTAAAGTGCAATGGATTCCAATGGGGGACTAGTGGCTATATAGGCGGCACGGTAGTACAGTGGTTAGTGCTCGTGCTTCACAGCTAGAAGGTCCGGGTTCGATTCCCACCAAGGACGGGGCCTTTCTGTGTGGAGTTTGCATGTTCTCCCCGTGTCTGTGTAGGTTTCCTCCGGGTACTCCTGTTTCCCCTACCACTAAAACATGTACAATAGGCCAGGATGAATGAGAGTGTGTTTGAGAGTGCGCATGGGGGACGACGGATGGAAATTAGCCCAAGGCTACAATCCGGTGTGGCTTGTTCATTAACTTGCACTGTCCCTACCAAATAAACCAATAAACAATATGGAGGTACTACAGCAATGGCGGCCTCTAGTGTCGTCGTTACAAAGCAGAGCAGCCAGCGGCCATTGACTGACCTTAACCTTGAGGATGGTGACGTTTATGAAGAGTCTTTCAGGCACTGATATGTAAATGTGGCCTTTCCCATCGTGGGGAAAGTAAATATAAATGTGGCCAGGACAGTGATCTGATCGAGCGCACAGAGACCGGCTCTGAAAACTCATTTATAGATCAGAGCTTTAGGAGAGACTGGTGTGAACAAACCGCTTTAACCAAACACATTCTCTCCAGTTCGGCTTTACCCAAATCTAAAAGCTTAATGACCAGAGCTTACAGCTTTTTTTGTCTTTTCATCACTTTCTAATCGTGTTTTTGTTTTCGTCACTATTTTGACACTTTGTTGAAGAAGCTTTTAGATTTGGGTAAAGCCAAACTGGAGAACGTTAATATAAAGAGGCTTCGTTACTCACCAGTGGAAGAAGAAGACGAGCAGCACCAGCGCCACAGACAGCAGGTCAGTGAGAGTCCACATCACACGGTACTGGGCCGGACTCTGAGACACACACATGTACACACGCACACACACATGTACACACACACACCACACCATGTACACACACACACACACACGCACACACATGTACACACACATATTTTTTATCTGAAATCTGTACAAAATATCATCTGTACTTTGCTTTGTTGCTCAAAAACATCTGTGTCCTGAACAGACGACAAAAGGGCAGAAATAACACTTTACAAATGTTCACCTCATTTTTGTACCTTTTTTTTTTATTTATTTTTTTACAATCACCCCCCATTTTCCCCATATTTTTTCCAATTTCTTTTGCAAATTTTCCATTTTGTCTTGACATTGGAGATAAACTTGACACTGAGTGCGTTAAAGGCTCTAAATTCCCGGTAATTCGCTATATTCCGGCTATGGCGTTTTGGGGATATGGTGTTTATACGACACTGAGAAATGGGGAAACTCAAATCCCTTGTTTACATGATCACATAAGGAAACCCGGCTTTTTGTATTTAAGGTCTGTCCATACATGACATTTCTGAGCACAATACGGTGAAGATATTAAAAGCATAATTGTGTGGCTTATTGTTCTTTTGAGTCACTTTTGGCTCCATGTTTTGCTCGTCCTCGACATCCTACGACAGTGACGACAGATTGTGGATAATTCCTGACCTTTACCCGTCTGGGTCTGTCTTTATCAGCAAGTGGACCAGGGAGCTCTGGGAGAAGGTTAAAGCCGGGGCCGGTGTGAGAGAGTGGAGCTGATGGAGTTCACCCATAGTTAGTGGAGGAAAACTGAATCCGGCTCTGTGTCGTGGTCGACTCCTCTGAGTCCGGAGGAAAACCAGACACCTTCAAACGGTCGCCCACAGTTTCACATAAATCCACATTACGAGGCTTCTTTCCATCTTAAATATTCACTAATATTCTTTCATGGTTAAAATATAAAACTCCGTCTCCTCTTGACTCCAGAAACAGGAGCTCTTCAGACTCGCCGCCATGTTTGTTTACGATTAACTGCACATGTGCAAGAAATGGGAAGTTTCTTAAAACCGGAAAATAGCGTTTACATGAAGTTATATCCCGGTTACTGACGGCCAGTAAATCCATGTTTCTGCGTTTATATGATCAAAGACAAACTCCCGATAATAACCAGGAGTTTGGAGCCCTTGTAAATGCACTCATTGTAAATCTGCAGATGTTCTAGTCATTTTGAGCTGATGTTGTAGCCCGGCTCTAAAGTCAAAGTGTACAGCCAAAGGAACAGGTCTGTGCTTCGTCCCTGAGGACAAACATGAGGCACTTTATCGTTAGTTTGTGAGTCTGTACCATGAGCAGAAGGGGCTGGGTCATGTGACTGAGCAGCTGTGGAGCGTTGGTGGTCACCGATTGGACGCCGCAGCACCAGGCCACGGAGAACAGCCAGGGCTCGCTCACCACGTACAGGTTCACACTGACGTTCACCGAAGAATACTCCCTACGACCAAAAAGCATTCCCTCTCAAAACCCTCGTCTTCCAAAAGTGTGGAGTCTGTAAAGTGTGGAGTCTTATGGAGCGACTAAAGTGCAGATGTTCTTAAAGGGACTATACAGAGTTTAAAAATGTTAAAGAGGGGTATTATGCTTTTTCAATCACATAGCACAGTCTATAGCATACTACAATGATGACGTAACCTTCTGTTGGTCTGTATATGCAGTAAATTAAAATAACTGCCTTGAATAAAATTGCTCTCTCAAAATGGCTGTACTGAACGTCTTGAAATAGGCCTCTGTCTCTTTAAGAAGCTTTCCGACACGCCCCCTTCAGCACACTGCTGTGGCATCTAAACAACACTACTGTGCGGGGAGGGGGCTCTGCTGAGCTGAGGAGCAGTGGTTGGTGGCTTGGCTGGTGACGAAAGGTCCAGAGGCGTCTCCAGGAGGTGGGGGCGTTCCTAGGAGGACTGAGGCATAGCTACACCTAAAATGGCTGCCGTCTAAGTTTTTACTGATTACTCAAAAATATGTGAATGAGCCAAGGCAACACTCCAGGCATGTGTTTAATGAGGGAATTTTTTTTTTTTTTTTTTTTTTTTTATTGATGGGATCCCCATTAGCACAGCAAGGCTGTCGCTATTCTTCCTGGGGTCCATGTATAAAAACAAAAAATAATACATTACAAATACAATAAGATACAAAAGCCACGCAACAAGTATACAATAATCACTATATCACAATTCGTAATCAATACTTTCTTGACATAATTCGCCAATTATGTAACAAAAAACTCTAGCCATAGTTAATAATATATATCTTCAGTTCAGTTCGTTTTGCATAATTTATGGTCTCAACTCTCGACCCGGTCTACCATCCGTGCCACCGTCGTTGAATAGAAATTGTTTCAATACCGATTTAAATGTTTTGATATTTACTACCAACGTTAGATTTTCTGGTTGCATATTCCATGCATGCATTGCTCTGTACATAAACGTTTTCTGAGCACTGTTTGAATGTACTTTTGGTAAAACAAATTTCCCGCTATGGCGTGTCTAGTTGGATAGCCGTGTTTATCATTGCTAAATAGGAGTCTCTGGTAAAGAACTTTAGGCCGCTTTGATGCTATTATATTTTTGAAGGAAGACAATAATGAATACAATAATCTATCTTTTACTGATAACCACTTGAGTCGATTCCGCATGACTTTGGTGTTGGTTGTATAATCGCAGCGTAACACCAGTCGAGCTGCTCGGTTTTGTACGGTCTGTAGCCCTTTTAACACCCCAGCTGCAGCATTTGACCACATATTGGGCAATAGTCAAGATATGACAGAACCAGAGCTTGGCTTATTTGTTTAGTTGCTTTCCATGTTAAACAATTACTTTTTGTGTTTGTCATGTTCAGTCGTCCTGTACATCTTCTTATAACAGAGAGACCATTTCCATTTTATTAATTATGTTGTCACATGTTTCTTCCAGGATAATGTGTTATCTACTGTAAAGTGATGCCTAGAGTTTTGCCGCTTCGACCTGCTCCACCTTAGTAGCACCTACAGTCAGGTTCAACACTGGATTTGTTTTTATTAGGGATTTTGAGCCAAATATCATAGTTTTTGTTTTCTTTACGTTTAGAACTAATTTGTTTGAAATTATCCACTGAACAACTGCCATGAACTCCTTGTCTAAATTTGCACCTAGTTCATTAGCTGTTGTAGCTGACATGTACACTGTAGAGTCATCTGCATACATGGATATTCTTGCTGCACTGAGTACAGTCGGTAAATCATTTGTGTAAATGGTATACAGCAATGTCCAAGACAGCTGCCCTGAGGCACTCCGCAGCTCACAGACCTGAGATCAGAATATGACCCATTAAAAAACACTTTCTGCATCCTGTTTGTTAGATAACTCCTGAACCATTGCAGAGCTGACATTCCAAAGCCATAACTTTGGCTTGACATAATAACATGATATAAAGCTTGAAAAGTCCATTTTACATCATACCCCCCTTTAATATGATGTATTTTCCATGTCCTAATGTGTAGAATGAGCCCAGACCTGTTCACCACAACAAGTCTGGGCTCATTTGTGACAAAGGTGAAGGACCACAGATTAACTTGCATATTTGTGACTCGTGACTATCGGCAAAGAGTGGCTTTGGTGATCGTCTTCCTGTAGCAGAAACAAGACTGATAGAATTGTGCTGATTTTCTTTGTTCAGTTTGTGATCAAGTCCGATATATAATCCGTACATTTTCTCCAGTTTGGACTCTACTAGAAATAAGTTTTGTTTGATGTCTGTTTAATGATAAAATCAAAGAAGATTCATTGTAGTAATCCAAAGGTAAATGTTGTTTCTTGATGCTGTTTTGAAACTTTTCTTTGGAAAATTTAACTATTATTTTTATTCACGCAAGAGTACAGTAGAAATGTTAAAGTACTGTATGGATACTCTAAAAGTACAATTACTTTTAAAAGTTACTTAAGTCCATGTACTTGAGTACATGTAATTGAGTACTACCCGCCTCTGGAATTGAGCTTTTTTTGTTGTTGTCTGTTTGGATACAGACGGATTGTGCAGTATCACCGGGAAATGTAAATGTTTATTATATTGATTACGGGGTAGGCGTATATATAAGCTCCTGTAATAGAATAATGTGAAAATGAATGTTGTTAAAATGTAAACTGCTCAAAAATAAATAAATAAACTAAAACTAAACTAAACTAAACTAAACAACTGCCTCTAAAACCCTGCACTGTCACTCACAAAGCCGTCATGCACGAGCTTAATATAGAGACTGCAGTTACGCGTAAGACCTGAGGTGGCAGTAGTGAGTATAACATGACCAACTTGCATCTAGTCCCTTTAAAGAGTGGAATAAAACGGCCCTAAAGTTTAGTCCCTTTGTCTGCACATCTGTGTATATTCCTCCCGTCTTTAGCCGCTGCTGTCTCCCACAAAGGAAATGACCATATTTAGATTACATTTCGGTCACAGCCTTTCGTGCTACACGTGGATACCAAACATGTCAGTATTTGTGAATGAATAAGCGTGGGAAAGACCCGGGAGCCACACAGACATTTGGGTCACTTCTGGATAAATCTCAGACATAACATCAGAGTTGGCTTTATACTTTACGTTTCTCTCTTTACTCGCCTGACCAGCTGTGGCGACGCGGCGCTGTAGTGCAGGTTCAGTTTGACGATGTTGTTGCTCTGTAGCTCCTCCAGGGGGAGCCGGCTGCCCGAGGTCTGCTGCAGGTCCGGGTCAGTCTCCTGAACCAGTGAGCGCAGGTCAGAGGGCAGCCACAGCACCTGAGGGAGCCCCACAGGGATAAGTGCTTTCTCCTCTTTTATTTACACAATATCCAGTTTATGTCCATGTCAAGAGTTATGGGTAAAAAAAATAATAATACTGGAGGAAAATGTAAAAATTGGGGGGAAATTAGGATTTTTTATTTTTTTTAAAATTGGGTACAAATGGGGAAAAATGTAAAAAAAAAAAAACGTTGAGGCAAACTTTGAAAAAAATGGGGAAAATATATTTTTCAATGTAAAGCAACGTAAAGTATGGCGGATTATTATTTTTTATTTATGATCATTTACAAAAATCTGCTTCATTATCAACAAAGTTTTACAAATATTGAGATTAATTTCGTCAGTATCGCCCTGCCCTATAGAGAGGAGGAGCTACAGAGAGGAGGAGGAGCTACAGAGAGGAGGAGGAGGAGCTACAGAGAGGAGGAGCTACAGACCTGAGAGGAGGAGCTACAGAGAGGAGGAGGAGCTACAGACCTGAGAGGAGGAGCTATAGAGAGGAGGAGGAGCTACAGACCTGAGAGGAGGAGCTACAGAGAGGAGGAGGAGCTACAGACCTGAGAGGAGGAGCTATAGAGAGGAGGAGGAGCTACAGACCTGAGAGAAGGAGGAGCTACAGAGAAGAGGAGGAGCTATAGAGAAGAGGAGGAGCTACAGAGAAGAGGAGGAGCTTACAGACCTGTTCAGAGGGCATGGTGGACTGGTTGAGCACGTCCAGTGTGCGTTGGATCCAGGTGTCCCTGTAGGGGTGGTCTTTGGGCGGGCGGTACAGGTCGAAGATGACCAATGAGTGCGAGCGTGCAGCGAGCTCCAGGAAGTGGAGCAGCGAGCACACGGTCTGGTTCTGAGCCCGGACTCGCTCCTCCTCTGACAGAGCGCCGGCGCTTCTGAACGGGTCGCTCTGAGAGGGAGGAGCCAGGTTTAATACAGCGTTATTTCATCATCAGTCACGTCATGTTTCTGTGACTAAACTAAACATGAGAAAGAGCCTCAGATCTGTGAAAGGAGCAGGTCTGTGGAGAAGGAGCTACAGGAAACTTTGATTCATCTAAAGAGAGATGAGGACCGTTTATGGCGAGCGTTTCCTCGTGGTTAAAGCCTCACCTTGAGGAACCAGGCGCCGGCGTTCAGCCTCTGCAGCTGGGCCCAGGTGAACCAGGCGGCCGGTGTGCGGATGCTCTCGGGGAACTCCTCGCTCACGTTAGTGGTCCTCAGCAGAGTGCGGTCGTGCATCAGGAAGGGCATCCCGTCCAAACTGCAGAGACAGGAGACGACACGGATAAAGCTGTTTGATAGTCCCGCCCACCGCTCCTCTGCCTTCAGGGTGTGAAAAGAAACATTTAATAACATAAAGAAGGAAAATAAGAGACTGAGTTTGATCAGCCAATCATGGCACTTTCAGGTTCACGTCTGTGGGCGGAGCTCACTTTGGTCAGTCTCAGAAACTGGAGCTCAATCTGATTTCATAAACAAAGCGCCGCATGAACTGCACTAAAGTCACGTTTTAGTCTTTATTTGTTCATATTTAAGAGCCATGAAAAAAGTATTTATATACGTATTTATTTTGCCATATTGCCCAACCCTAATATATTTGTGACATGTTAGTTCAGAGGGTTTTTGAAATAAAATGGTTATTAGTGAAAAAGGCTTATAAGCCTTTGGCTTCAGCCCACTCCCTTTGAGCAGGTTAACTGCTCAAACAAATAATAAACTAAACTAAACTAAAAATAAATAGATAAAATAAATCCGCCAGGAATCAGATGTGTAAAAACCTTCCAGATGTGGCTGAGTAGAGCCTGTAAAGTATGGAGGACCTGTTCACCTGCAGGACCCGGAGGCGTGTGGGTCGGATCACACCCTGGACACGGACTGTTCGCCCCCCTCCCCTCAGGCAGGAGGTCCATCATCACCCATAGATCCACAACAACAGTTTTTCCCTCCGACATCAGACTCATGAACAAAAACCAGACTCAATAACTCAGTCACAGACTCATGGATGTATCTGGTGTGTCCACACTTAGATCAGCTGTTATCACTTTATCACTTTATATCACTTTATATCACTTTATCACTTTATACACCCACACATCTGTGAATATAATCTCACTGTTGTTCTATGTTGTCGTCTTACCATATTTTACCTTTTATTTTTCATCTTATTTATTTTAATATTTCTTATGCATGTCCCTAAAGCCTTATAGTTTAAAGTTTATTAGCTTATTTTTTATCTAAATTCTGTGTTATATTTTTATGTTGCACGTTTGCACTGAGAAAAATTCCTAGTTTGTGAACCTGTTTTCAAACCATGGCATTAAAAACGATTCTGATTCTGTTTTTAAAAAGTGAAAACGGTCCTGAAGTTCAGACCTGAGCGTGACGTCCGTCTCCAGCCCCTCACAGCCCGACTGCACGGCCTTCTCAAACGACATGAGCGTGTTCTCAGGGGCCAACTGCACACAGTCAGCAAACAGATCATATACATGTATATAATATATATATATATATATATATATATTATCACTGAGTCTCACCATGGGGGCCCCTCGGTGCCCGATGAGCGCGGGCCGGGGCCCAGGCGGCTCCTCTCCTTAATGCAGGGCGAGTACAGGCCCAGAGGCAGCAGGTAAAGAACACACAGAGACAACAGGAACAGGACGAGCAGCGGAGAGCGCCCCCTCCTGTGAGACACCAGGAGGAGAAATGTACAGTTTACCACGTTTTAGTTCCTTTTCTTCATGTTTACCTTTTCCTAATTCTTCCCCATTTATTCCAAAATGTAATTTTATCCACCAATTTAAAAAAAAAATTGTTTCCTCAATTGTTCCTTTTTCATTTTATTTTTTTATTTCTTTTTCAATTTTTTGTCCAGTTTCCCGTGTTTTCTTTTTTCCTCAGATTTTCTTTTATGTTGTTTCCTAATGTTTTTGTATTATTTTCCCCTCGATAAACTGAAACTGAGCGTAATGGCCCTCCTCATGGCCACGCCCACAGTAATGGCCCTCCTCATGGCCACGCCCACAGTAATGGCCCTCCTCATGGCCACGCCCACAGGACGCTCACCGGAGCCGTTTCCTCCACAGAAAAAGGCGGCGACCGGCCACGACAGAACCGTCATCAGCAGGACTCCGCCCACGTGCAGGTACGGCGCCGTGACCTGTCACAACATTAAGATCAGATTGTTCTTACGACTCATTTTACTAAAGTATTAAGTATAAAGTATAAAGTATAAGTATAAAGTATAAAGTCACCTGGAAGGACAGCAGCAGCGTGGTCCACTCTTTACTCCACAGGTCGGACAAAACCGAGAGGCCGCACACCGAGAAGAGCAGCACCAGCGACACCAGCACCTGACGGAGCAGAGACACTAACACCTGACGGAGCAGAGACACTAACACCTGACAGAGCAGAGACACTAACACCTGACAGAGCAGAGACACTAACACCTGACGGAGCAGAGAGCAGCCCTGTGTTTAGCCTGTCACAAACACTGTATTACTGTGTGAATGTATCTGTGTATATGTGTGTGTGTATATAGTATATACTATTTATATATACTGTATATATATATATATATATATATATATATATATATATATATATATAAATATATGATGATATATCATATTGTTTAACGGTGCTTATATTGTTTAACGGTGCTCGTATTATTTAACGGTGCTCATATGTTTAACGGTGTTAATATTGTTTAACGTGTTATATGTTTAACGGTGAATATGTTTAACGGTGCTAAATTGTTTAACGGTGCTTATATTGTTTAACGGTGCTAATATTGTTTAACGGTGCTAATATTGTTTAACGGTGCTAATATTGTTTAACGGTGCTTATATTGTTTAACGGTGCTATATTGTTTAACGGTGCTTATATTGTTTAACGGTGCTTATATTGTTTAACGGTGCTATATTGTTTAACGGTGCTTATATTGTTTAACGGTGCTATTGTTTAACGGTGCTAATATTGTTTAACGGTGCTAATATTGTTTAACGGTGCTCATTTTTAACGTGCTTATTGTTTGGTTTTATTGTTTCTGCTTTTGTTACGTGCTATATTGTTTAACGGTGCTAATTGTTTAACGGTGCTCATATTGTTTAACGGTGCTATATTTTCGGTGCTCGTATGTTTAACGGTGCTAATATTGTTTAACGGTGCTCATATTGTTTAACGGTGCTTATATTGTTAACGGTGCTCTATTGTTTAACGGTGCTATGTTTAACGGTGCTAAATGTTTAACGGTGCTATATTGTTTAACGGTGCTCATATTGTTTAATGGTGTTCATATTGTTTAACGGTGCTCATTTTTTTAACGGTGCTCTATTGTTTAACGGTGCTAATATGTTTAACGGTGCTCATATTGTTTAACGGTGCTAATATTGTTTAACGTGCTAATATTATTTAACGGTGCTATATTGTTTAACGGTGCTAATATTGTTTAACGGTGCTCATATTGTTTAACGGTGCTAATATTGTTTAACGGTGCTCATATTGTTTAACGGTGCTAATATTGTTTAACGGTGCTAATATTATTTAACGGTGCTCGTATTGTTTAACGGTGCTAATATTGTTTAACGGTGCTCATATTGTTTAACGGTGCTAATATTGTTTAACGGTGCTTATATTGTTTAACGTGCTTATATTGTTTAACGGTGCTAATATTGTTTAACGGTGCTCATACTGTTTAACGGTGCTGTATTATTTAACGGTGCTTATATTGTTTAACGGTGCTAATATTGTTTGACGGTGCTATATTGTTTAACGGTGCTTATATTGTTTAACGGTGCTAATATTGTTTAACGGTGCTCATATTGTTTAACGGTGCTAATATTGTTTAACGGTGCTTATATTGTTTAACGGTGCTATATTGTTTAACGGTGCTAATATGTTTAACGGTGCTCATACTGTTTAACGGTGCTTATTATTTAACGGTGCTCATATTGTTTAACGGTGCTAATATTGTTTAACGGTGCTCATATTGTTTAACGGTGCTCATATTGTTTAACGGTGCTCGTACTGTTTAACGGTGCTAATGTTTAACGGTGCTAATATTGTTTAACGGTGCTCATATTGTTTAATGGTGCTAATATTGTTTAACGTTATTTAACGGTGCTTATATTGTTTAACGTGCTATATTGTTTAACGTGCTCATATGTTTAACGGTGCTCATATTGTTTAACGGTGCTTATTTTTTTGGTGCTTATTGTTTAACGTGCTATATGTTTAACGGTGCTCGTATTGTTAACGGTGCTCATATTGTTTAACGGTGCTCATACTGTTTAACGTGCTTATTTTTACGGTCTTTATTGTTTAACGGTGCTCGTATTGTTTAACGGTGCTCATATTGTTTAACGGTGCTCATATTGTTTAACGGTGCTCATATTGTTTAACGGTGCTCATATTGTTTAACGGTGCTCGTATTGTTAACGGTGCTCATATTGTTTAACGGTGCTAATATTGTTTAACGGTGCTCGTATTGTTTAACGGTGCTCGTATTGTTTAACGGTGCTCATATTGTTTAACGGTGCTCATATTGTTTAACGGTGCTCGTATTTTTAACGTGCTTATTGTTTACGTGCTCTATTGTTTAACGGTGCTCATACTGTTTAACGGTGCTATATTGTTTAACGGTGCTAATATTGTTTAACGGTGCTAATATTGTTTAACGGTGCTCGTATTGTTTAACGGTGCTATATTGTTTAACGGTGCTCGTATTGTTTAACGGTGCTCATACTGTTTGTTTAACGGTGCTCATTGTTACGTGCTCGTATGTTTAACGTGCTAATATTGTTTAACGGTGCTCGTATTGTTTAACGGTGCTAATATTGTTTAACGGTGCTCGTATTGTTTAACGGTGCTAATATTGTTTAACGGTGCTCGTATTGTTAACGGTGCTAATATGTTTAACGGTGCTCATTTTAACGGTGCTTATGTTTAACGGTGCTCATATTGTTTAACGGTGTCGTATATGTTTAACGGTGTATGTTAACGGTGCTCATATTGTTTAACGGTGCTCATACTGTTTAACGGTGCTAATATTGTTTAACGGTGCTCATACTGTTTAACGGTGCTAATATTGTTTAACGGTGCTAATATTGTTTAACGGTGCTAATATTGTTTAACGGTGCTATATTGTTTAACGGTGCTAATATTGTTTAACGGTGCTCGTATTGTTTAACGGTGCTAATATTGTTTAACGGTGCTCATATTGTTTACGGTGCTCATTTTTTAACGGTGCTCATATTTTAACGGTGCTCTATTTTTAACGGTGCTCGTATTGTTTAACGGTGCTCATATTGTTTAACGTGCTAATATTGTTTAACGGTGCTAATATTGTTTAACGGTGCTCGTATTGTTTAACGGTGCTAATATTGTTTAACGTGCTCTATTGTTTAACGGTGCTCATATTGTTTAACGGTGCTCATATTGTTTAACGGTGCTCATATTGTTTAAAGTGCTCATATTGTTTAATGGTGCTCATATTGTTTAACGGTGCTCATATTGTTTAAAGTGCTCATATTGTTTACGGTGCTCATATTGTTTAACGGTGCTAATATTGTTTAACGGTGCTCATATTGTTTAACGGTGCTCATACTGTTTAACGGTGCTCATATTGTTTAACGGTGCTCATATTGTTTAACGGTGCTCAGCCCAAGTGTGGGAAACTGTCCCAGGACGTTTCTGAACCTCGGTGATTCCCAGGTTCTAGTTTTACTAAACAAACGTTACCTTGTGAGTGCAGTGCAGGCGGACGGTCTGACGCTCCGACATCAGGCACAGCAGCAGCAGCTTCAACAACAAACACACTTTAAACCTCAGGGACTGAAGAACTTCCTGCTGAGAATAAACCTGCAGATAAAGTTCTGACCATGAGAGCACAGAGGTACGTGAAGAAGGAGGCGGTGACCACGAGCAGCACCACAGACCACGGGAACCAGAAGCCCAGCCCGCCGAAGGTGAACCTGTGTATGACAATAATAATAATAATAATAATAATAATAATGATAATGATAATGATAATAATAATAATAATAATAATAATGATAATAATAATGATAATGATGATAATAATAATAATAATAATAATGATAATAATAATAATGATAATGATAATGATAATAAAATAATGATAATAATAATAATGATAATGATAATAATAATAATGATAATAATAATAATAATAATGATAATAATAATAAAATAATAAAATAATGATAATAATAATAATGATAATAATAATAATAATAATAATAATAAAAATAATGATAATAATAATGATAATAATAATAATAATAATGATAATAATAATAATAATAATAATGATAATAATAATAATAATGATAATAATAATAATAATGATAATAATAATAATAAAATAATGATAATAATAATAAAATAATATAATAATAATGATAATAATAATAAAATAATGATAATAATAATAATAATAATGATAATAATAATAATATAATGATAATAATAATAATAATAATAATAATAATAATGATAATAATAATAATAATAATGATAATAATAATAATGATAATATGATCATAATAATAATAATGATAATAATAATAATAATAATAATGATAATAATAATAATAATAATATAATGATAATAATAATAATAATAATAATAATAATGATATAATAATAATAATGATAATAATAATAATAATAATAATAATAATAATAATGATAATAATAATAATAATAATAATAATAATAATGATTAATAATAATAATCCTGTTTATAACAAAGGTTTATAATAATAATGAACCTGTTTATAACAAAGGTTTATAGTAATAATGGTCTGGACGTAAAGACTCACCAGTCGAAGTCGTTGTAGTCGTTCTTGGCCTGTCCCCAGAAGTATAGGAAAACCAGAGACACACAGAACGCCGCGGCGAGCAGCGCCACGCCAAGCCCCTCCCCCTGCAGACCAGAGAACAGAATCAAAGTAAACGATATAATGATATAAAAAACTTTATTTGGCAGAAATTTACAAAATTTGTCAGAAAATTCAATTTGGTCCTTTGAAAAAAGTCAATGAAACCCTTGTCATATGTTTGATGGCGTTACCGTAGCGACGACCAGAACTCCCCATTTACTCTGATGGAAACATGGTTTAAATGCACAATTTGACCAAATGTGAAGGGCAAAAGAAAACATTGTTTTTCTCATTGTTTAGACCATAAGGTTTCCACAAATATTTAGTTTTCAGACTCTCCAAATCTAAACAGTGAAGCAACTGAAAAAGAAAAACTGTTTGGAGCCAGACCTTTAGTGTCTAACGTCTGCTCAATGAGGACCAAAGAGAAGAGCTTTCCTCACACGTTGGTCCTGACACGGGGAGAACATTAAAGGGATATTTCAGGATTTTTGACATTGGGCCTCATTTCCTAGTTATCCAGAGTGTTGTTGATGTCTGGAGATATTTTTTTCTTAAATTCATGCAGTTCTTATATTTGAAGAGTCTAGTGGCGCTAGGCTAAGGCAAGGCTAGTGCATGTCTATGGTATCAGTTAGCCTGCATTAAAAACAGTCTGACCCACTCCACAGTGCACCTGAGGTAAATCACTTATAACACCAGACTAACCATAGTCGGCGGTGGTGGCGCAGGTGGTAGAGCGGGTCGTCTCGTGATCGGAAGGTCATGGGTTCGAATCCCAGCTCCCACAAATGCACACTGTTGTTGTGTCCTTGGGCAAGACACTTCACCCTACTTGCCCCCAGTGTCTGCGTACACTGGTGTATGAATGGGAGCGTGAATGGGGAGTGGATCCTTGCTGTAAAGCGCTTTGAGTGCCTAATGTAGTGGAAAAGCGCTATATAAGTTGAGTCCATTTACCATAAATGTATGTGTTAATAGAATAATGTTTGAAATATAACTGACCTTGTATCACATGAATTACTGCATTTTGAGGGACTATTTTCTCGCAGATCACTCCGCCGCTGTGTTAGCTTACAGCCACGAAGCTGATGCTGCTCAAATATAAGTTATTTTAAATGATTCTATTAACACAGACATTTATATGGTTAGTCTGGTGTTATAAGTGATTTACCTCAGGTGCACTGTGGAGTGGGTCACACTGTTTTTAATGCAGGCTAACTGATACCATAGACATGCACTAGCCTAGCATTAGCCTAGCACCACTAGACTCTTCAAATATAAGAACTGCATGAATTAAGAAAAAAATATCTCCAAACATCAACAACACTCTGGATAACTAGGAAATGAGGCCCAATGTCAAAAATCCTGAAGTATCCCTTTAACTCCACAGAAAGGCTCTGCCCAGGTGGGAATCGAACCTGGGACCTTCTCGCTGAGAAGCACGAGCGCTAGGGTGTCCCAAAGAAACTTTTTTTGGAAAATGCCAGTGCAGTCCCCCTAAAAAGTTTCACTATGACACCATGAAACTACTCAAAAAATGTCAGCTCATTTAGATAATATTTAGAGGTCCCCCAAGGTCATTGAAGTTTTACCATTATGACATAAGTGACACCATGAGCGTTTTTCAAAACAGTCTTGTATTATTGTCATTGCTAACGTTTATGTTTGGCCTATCCTAGTTTACCTAGTTTTATTAACTTCTGAACCCCCATCTTAAACCCACATCTTAAAACTTCTTGAAAGACAAACGTCAAAACAGTGAAGCAAAGCAACAAAAGAGCAACAAAAAAGTGACAAAGAAGCAACACAAGAGGGACAAAAACGTGCTGGAAAAGCAACAATAACACAATAAAAAAGCACAAAAACACACACAAAAAAGCAATGAAGAAAGCAACAAAAAAGATGAGACAAAAACACAAAAGTCACAATCAGTTTTGTACTTCTTGGCTTTCAAATGAGGCGTGACTCTGGTCTAGAGGCTGTAAGCTCCTGTCGAGAAGTTTTTAGATTAGGGTAAAACCGAACTGGAGAAAATGCCCTCGGTTAAGGCGGGAGGGTAAAAGGTTAACTATTACTGGGTTGCAGGTTCTAGAATGTGATGATGTCACAGGACCCAGTGGTGGCAGGAGCCAGTTTTTCCTATTAACAGCATTACACTTTCACAAGTCGTAGCTAAAAAGAAAATGTATGAATTACAAAAATGATCATTAATATCAGTCACTGGGTCCATGATCTCTCTGTACAAGACCAAAAATGTCCTCAAAACAAAATAATGTTTCCTCTATAATATAATTCTATAGGCCTAGAATGGGCGAGACCCGGCAGGTGAAAGTATTGATTTTTCACGGTGGTCGAAGTGGAGATTTTTTATCTAGTTTCCTCCCTTTACATCTTAGTTTTCATATCGGAGTATAAAAATGACAAAACTTACCCCGTGTGATGTTTATTTTATGATGTTTTTGCCGCTAGCGCGGCGGAGATAACCCTGAAGTAGCAAGTCCGCAGCAATGAAAAGCCGTCTTTCACACAGGTACTCATTCATAAATATTAATAGATTTTACATCCATGTGTGCTGTGAAGGGTCTCCGTGATGACGTTATAATCCGAATATGGTATTTTTCCTTCTGGGAGCCGCAAAATACGGAAGAGCGGTGGAAGGGGCCGCACATGCGCACTCGGTACAAGACGTTCAGGGCTGGTTTTCTCTGAATGAGGATAAGGCCCCACTCGGGCAGCGCCTGAGCCCTTATAGTCGCTCATACAGACTTCAAACTTTCCAGTCTTGGACTTAACAATATTTTTGAAGGTTTTTTCAGAAGGATTTTTTAATATCTAATTCCAATCCTGATTTATTCAGCTTTGAACCCCCCAAAAACAAGGCGGAATTTGAGTTTTTATAGATTTTTTCACTTATTAGCTTATTGAAAAACTAAACAGTATATACAAAATCACCTCTGAAAAAATCTTACTTACTAAAATGTGAATAAAATGAAACCATACATTTTAATCTGGCTCAATCCATTATTTAGATTGTGTTGCCCAAAATGTAGGCCATTTTGGCCATTTTGGCCAATGATTGTGAGCTGCTCTATGGTAAAATTTGTATGACCTTGGGGGACCTCTAAATGTTGCCCAAATGAGCTGAAATGTGGTGTGTAGTATCATGGAGTCATAGTGAAACTTTATGGGGGGACTGCATTGCAATATTACAATTTTAAAAATTTCACTGTATAGCCTGGGACACCCTAACGAGTGCTAACCGCTACGCCACCGTGAGCATCAACATGATGTTGGTTTCAGCAGGAAAACAAGGGCGTGGCTCTTCGTAACTGTTGCATAAGTTAATGTTGGTTTCCACGGCGATGGAGCTGGACTTTGACCGAGCGCACAATCAGCAGAAAAGCTCTTAATCTGTTTTACATGAACGATGACACTTCACGCTCTGTTTACTCCTGAGCATCACAGAAATATCAGACAAAGGACCGTTTCTTATCAGACTCAAGTAAATCATGTTCAGAGCAGGTTTAAATGTGTGCTTTTATTTTGGGACATATTAGTTTTCAGTGTTTTTTCTAAATAAATCAGGGATGAATTAGATCAGTAAAAATCCCTGTGAACTAAAATGGTCCATATCGTACCTTGGTGCAGCCGGGGGCCCCTGACTCGGCCCCTGTCCCGGCTCCGCTCCCGTGGGGCCCCCAGCGACAGCCCGAAAGGCCCCGCAGGCACCGCACCAGGGGCCGGTGCTCGTAGCGCCGCAGCAGCACAGAGCGCAGCCCCCTCAGCCGCCCGAACTGAAGCTCCGCCTCCATCAGCTCATTGTGACCGCGCCCCCCTGAGCACAGGCGAGATTTAAACCAACCAGCACCAAATCTGGATTTAACAAAACTAACAAAAAACTGTATATTTCTTCTCCAGCTAAACTGAGTTGAGTTTGAAAAGTATAAATGCAACAAATCTGTTTTTATCATTTATAAACATGTGGAAGATTAGATTAACCAGTGAAGAGCAAGTTTGATATTTTAAACCTTGGGCAAAATAATTGTGTTAAACAAACAAAAAGAAGTGAAACATTATCTAAACAGGACAAAGGTCGCCCTCGTGCAGGACAATCTCAGGTCAGGCTGGACTAAAGGAGGACGTTATTAAAGCAGCTTCATCTTTTCCAATCGTGTTATGAGTTTATGACATTATTCACTTTCCCTCCATTTTCCTAAAGCTTCAGTAATCATCATCATCATCATCATCATCAGCAGCAGCAGCAGCAGCAGCAGCAGCAGCATCAGCAGACTCATGTTTCACCTGTTTCTGTGGCTGAAACTGAACACATTCACACTTGTTTGAGTCTCTGTAACGCAGCTGCTCCGCCGCTGTAACGTCATAATAACACAGACATTCCGGTGTTTTCGCTCTAACGGGACCGGAGGGAGCCGTGTCCCGGGAGACACCGCTCCAAACGGGGCTATACCGGGGCTATACCGGGGCTAAAGAGCTCCGTGAGTCCGCTCTTACCTCTGTCCGTGTCCCGGGGCTCAGCGGGTCCAGAAGCCGCTCTGCACCGCTCCGTCCCGGGCCGCGCCGTCCGTCCGCTCTGCCGCTCCGGGACAAGCGGCGGAAGTGACGCCCTGTCAAAGTAAAAGCCCGAGAGGAAAAATATAAACGGGGGTATGAGAGTGAGTTCTCTGCTCTGCCTGCGTGAGTTCATTCTTCAGTAACTACTTCCTGCCTGACTCATGCAACAAGGAGACATTTGAACTCCTGCAGGTGCTCACTGTTACTGTGTCCTTGGGCAAGACACTTCACCCTCCTAGGAAGTAACTGAATACATGTATTTATAATACTCATTTTGAGTAACTGTATTCTAGTAAAGTATTTAGATATAGTTACTTTCCAAATATCAAGGTAAAACATCCCAGTATCAGTCATTACATTTAGCTCCATATTTACAACATTATAAAGAACTTTTCATGTTTAATGTTTTAATGTTAAGGTGTCCCATGTCCTATTGGGAGGAGGCCTTGTGGAAGACCCAGGACATGCTGGAGGGACCATGTCTCTGAGGCCTGGTGTGGCCTCCTGGAGGAGGTGTGTGTGGATCAGGAGGTCTGGGCATCTCTGCTGAAACTTCTGCCTCTGTGACCCGGCTTCGGATAAAGCGGAAGAAAATGGATGGAATATTTAATGTCGACCTGCCTTTCCTCCTAAAATTAAATAAAGATTTTAATGCCACAGTTCATACAAACACACGTGTCACATGATGCTGTATCTGCTGCTCCATTGGCCGAGAGTTAAAGAGTTCCTCATTAATGGTGAGTGAGTTTATAACAGGTGTTTCAGCAAACGGAGTCTTCATTTTCTAATTATACGCTGTATTTATACATAAATATGACAATGTGAAAGTATCTAAGTATTCAGAATACAGTTCTCTGATTAGACAAAGTAATGGGATACGTTACAAAATATTAAGATAAGATAAGTCTTTATTGATCTCACAATGGAGAAATTCACTTGTTACATTCAGCTGTCAGAAACACTCAGGCTGTGCAGGACAGACAGGAAACGTGCAAACAGATGTTAAATATATCTTTATGTAAATATGTCTTATCTACAAAGACTATCAAAAACTTCAAGGGGCAAAAAGTAAGGCAGGTATTCAGTAACTAAATACAATCTCTCAGTCTAAGTGAGTGGTTCCTTACTGCTTAGTTTAGTTTAGTTTAGTTTATTAGTTTATTTGAGCAGTTAAAATTCTGCTCAAAAGGAGTGGGCTGAAGCAAAAGCTTATAAGCCCCACCCCCGACATCATATGCACTTATTTGATGTTTTTTTTACATTGCATTGCCTAAATAAAGTATACCAATGTGTTTTCTATAAAATATGTTTTTTCTTGTTTTCCAATAACATTGAAATATGATTTAGGCATTAATGCTGTGGGGCAAACGATTTGTGATTTGCTAAAACATAATAAATTACTTTTAATGATATTGTAGCTAATGCATGTATATTATGCATTTTAGGAGTAAAACATATTTACTACATTTATATTTATCTTTTTATTGTTATAATTTACACTAAAATCTAAAACTTCAGTGTCTATTTAATTTAGTTTACTTTTTCATTTCTTTGTTTTCTTCCGGTTTTATTTCCGGGTAGTTCGGTTGCGCCGCGCAGCTCTGACCAATCAGAGCCCTCGGGGGGCGGGTCAGAGGGGTACGGCTGGTCCTCGTGCATCATGTTGACACCGGGAAACTTTCACTAAAACCGGATTATCTTCGCTTTACCGGAGAGTCTGACGGTGTTTCTGATGGAGTAAGAGCGAAACGTAAGTGTCTGCTCATATTTATCATTTACACGTGACGGTGAAGCGATTTCTGAGGCTTTTTATTTGATGTAAGAACGTGTCTGATCTGCCGCATTTACTGAATCTGAAATGATCCACAAATCCACTGGTATTTTAATCAGAATTACCACGTGTTTACGATGAGAGACAGATTACAGATTGAGTTTTATTGCACTTGTGGAGCAGCTGTTCCAATAAGAAAACCTTTGAGAACAACAGACCTTTATTTAAATGTGATTTAATGTTTTACTCATAGTGTCAGACACGTGTCCACCGGAGTCTCACACTAACCACCTTCACTGAGCACATGTTCTCCAGTTTTACCCAAAAATAAAGATCCCAAAAGCTTCTCAGCTGGAGCTCACAGCCTATAGTTTCTTCCTGGTCTTTGTTTTCACAGTATAGTCGTTATTGTTGCATTTTTTTTGTCACATGTTTGCCATGTTGTCATTGCTTTCTTTGTAGCGTTTTGTCCACATTGTGTTTTTTAGTGTAACTGTTATTAAGCCACAAAAATGTGATGAAAACACAACCACAAAGGACAAACACGTGTGGATCATAACGAGGAAGGAGCTTAGGTGGATTATGTCGGTCTTCGCTTTCAAATGAGGCGTTACTCTGGCTGTAAACTTTGGGAAAAGCCGGACATGAGAAAATGTGCTCGGTTCAGGCAGGGGTTAAGAGGTTAATATGTTTATTATTATGAACCAAATTGCTCTGACAAACACTGATCTTTGTGGCTTTACTTTCCGTATAGTATTTTTCCATTAGAAACTGGTCTAAAGTTTAACTGCGTTTGTCAGGGCTGATCTGGTGTATTTCGTCGGTGCAGAGATAAAAGGCAGTTTGATCGAGGAAAGCACATTCCGGAGGTGATTGGAGTCGCTGTTTACGCCTGGCTGCGCCGATGACCCTGAGCGGCTCCGATACAGGAGATACAAACTGTGTGAAAGTGAACTCACTCTGTGTCCAGCTCCGGTCGGAGATGGAGGGGCCCGGGGTCCTGTCGGAGATGGAGGGGCCCGGGGTCCTGTCGGAGGTGGAGGGGCCCGGGGTCCTGTCGGAGGTGGAGGGGCCCGTGGTCCTGTCGGAGGTGGAGGGGCCTGGGGTCCTGTCGGAGGTGGAGGGGCCCGTGGTCCTGTCGGAGGTGGAGGGGCCCGGGGTCCTGTCGGAGGTGGAGGGGACCGGGGTCCTGTCGGAGGTGGAGGGGCCCGGGGTCCTGTCGGAGGTGGAGGGGCCCGTGGTCAGAGGTGAGCAACATATCGTCTACGAGATAATATGTACATCACTGCTTGAGTTCTCCAATGTCAAGAAATGTGGAAAGATGGGGAAAAGTTGTTTTAAAATGTTGGGTAGAGATCGGGGAAACTTGAAAAAAAGAAATAGGTTAAAATAGCTTTTTTGGGAATTGGGAGTGGATGGGAAGAAATGGGGAGGAAAATAGGTAAAAATTGGGAAGAAATTAGGAAAGAAATGGGGGAAAATGTCTTTGCTTTTGTAGTCTGTTCAGGACAATTCCCTTAAAGAGTGGGTATTCTGCTTTTTTCAATCACATAGCACCAGTCTATAGCATACTACAATGATGACGTAACCTTCTGTTGGTCTGTATATGCAGTAAATTAAAATAACTGCCTTGAATAAAATTGCTCTCTCAAAATGGCTGTACTGAACGTCTTGAAATAGGCCTCTGTCTCTTTAAGAAGCTTTCCGACACGCCCCCTTCAGCACACTGCTGTGGCATCTAAACAACACTACTGTGCGGGGAGGGGGCTCTGCTGAGCTGAGGAGCAGTGGTTGGTGGCTTGGCTGGTGACGAAAGGTCCAGAGGCGTCTCCAGGAGGTGGGGGCGTTCCTAGGAGGACTGAGGCATAGCTACACCTAAAATGGCTGCCGTCTAAGTTTTTACTGATTACTCAAAAATATGTGAATGAGCCAAGGCAACACTCCAGGCATGTGTTTAATGAGGGAATGACATAATAACATGATATAAAGCTTGAAAAAGTCCATTTTACATAATACCCCCCCTTTAATGTTTGCGTGCTTATTGAAAAGTCCACAATAATCTTGAGATCTTCATTTGTGTCCAGATCACCCAGCCCTCCCCGGGGTCCTGTCGGAGATGGAGGGACCCCCGGAGCAGAAGCTGTTTGGGAAATTCTCTCTCCGCGGTCTGCGAAGTTACAAGATGAAGGAGATCTTCACCTGGTAAGAGCCGTTTAATCTGAGACTTTATGGTATTCATTTCAGTAAATAACATTTCTGTTTTCCCGACAATCTTTTCGGCCTTTCTAACTTGGAGCAAAGGTCCATCTCTGCCCTAAGTGTCCGGTTTCAAGGCCTGATATTTGGTCTGACTCCGGACAGAAGAGTTATTGTTGGAGCTGGTAACCAACAAACAACAATAATTAATCAAGGAAAGCGAGACAAGACAGATTACCATTTTACTTGCAAGGAGAGACAGACAGAGATAAAGACTCAGTTACAAACGAAGCTGGGGCCAAACCTCCCGTGTCCGCTCTGAGCTCTCTGTTATCTCACATTGCATTTTATTCAGTTTTTCACGTCCCTAGTATACAATGTACTGCTCTGGTCTAAGGGAAGGGGGTTGCATACCAGAGCAGTAAATAACAATTTGCAAGCACACAGTATTTTACACAGTATTCATTTATCTCGTCCTTGAGACAGTCCAGGTTTTGGACACACACACGGCTGCTCAATGTTTCTGTTTATAAACCAAAATCTGTAACTCAAAGCAGAAGCATTAGTAACATCTTTCCAGTCAGCAGATTATGACGTGTAAGAAAAGCAAAATATAGAGAATAGCAATATTTATCCAACAGTTATAGAGATGTTCCGTTTTTTGCATCAGAAAGAGGAGGGTCAGAACTTTAAAAGCAGCATCTCATGTGTGAAATTGCGTTGAACATGTGTGTTCAAAAGCGCTCCCTCCTATTACAGATCTGCTGCATTCACACAGAAGTTGGAGATTTTCTTTTTATAAAACTATTTTTCAGCATCAAAAAGTGTTACTGGTCAACTGTCTTTGTGTTTGCTTTGCTTAGTGCAAGAAGTGTCATTAGTGCCGAGTGTGTTTCAAATAAAATAAAAAAAATGGATACAAAAATAAAGTCAAATATTTACAAAGAAAATATTCCAAAGTGTCCCAAACTTTTCCGAACTGTTGCAAAATGTTGGAGTCACTTCCTGGATAAATCTCCGGCTCAAAGCGACAGAACGTCAGAGAATAAACACGGTGAAGAGAGAGTTTGGGCTGTTTTTGACTCTGAGTTAAAACTATAAGAGGAGGAACCTTTGGCTTGTGTTCCAGGCGTCTGCTGAAGACGGTGGCGATGGGGCAGGTGCTGTCGCTGCTGATCTGTGGCACCGCCGTGAGCTGTCAGTACCTGGCGGACGCTGGAGTGGACACACCCATGTTCCAGAGCTTCCTGAACTACGGCCTCCTGCTGCTGGTGTACACCTCCGCCCTGAGCGCTCGCAGAGGTAAGCCCCGCCCCGAGCAAAGGTAAGCCCCGCCCTGAGCGCACGCAAAGGTAAGCCCCACCCTGAGCAAAGGTAAGCCCCGCCCTGAGCGCACGCAAAGGTAAGCCCCACCCTGAGCAAAGGTAAGCCCCGCCCTGAGCGCTCGCAGAGGTAAGCCCCACCCTGAGCGCACGCAAAGGTAAGCCCCGCCCGAGCAAAGGTAAGCCCCGCCCCGAGCAAAGGTAAGCCCCGCCCCGAGCAAAGGTAAGCCCCGCCCCGAGCAGAGGTAAGCCCCGCCCTAGTTAGGGCAGCTGTGTAGGGGTTTGCTGATGAGGAGCTTCTGCCCTCTACACCTGGCTTTGTAACGTACTACACTGTGTAGGGCTTACATAGTAAATGTACATAATAATATTCACGGAGTATAATATGTATATTAATCTGTCTTTTTAACATAAAACTAGTGACTTTTGGTAATGCTAACAATGTTACCATGGTAACCATCTGACAGAAATGTAATGATCTCCTTTTGTTACTTGCTTTATACTAGACTTCGTACATGAAACTAGAGCGTTGTTGTAATTGTGCTTCTTTTCTGTTGATGTACGAACACTTCAAACAGTGTTTTGTAAGTTATAGTTCTTTGTAAATAGTTTGTAAGTGTGTAGCATTATCATAGTTGTTTTGTAATTAGTTGTTACGTAATCAGTATTGCTCTGTTTTGGGTATGGGCGGATGCTGCGGGTGTGTAGGGTTTGTTTTGTTTTGCTGTTGTTTCCTTGTTGCTGTTTTGTTCCTTTGTTGTTCCACTATGTTCTTGTGAAATGATGATTTTAATTGTATTGATTTTGGGGGCGGGGCTTATAAGCTCTTGCTTCGGCCCACTCCTTTAGAGCAGAGTGTTTGCTGCTCAAATAAACTAATAAAACTAAAACCCCGCCCTGAGCAAAGATAAACCCCGCCCTGAGCAAAGGTAAACCCCGCCCTGAGCAAAGATAAACCCCGCCCTGAGCAAAGATAAACCCCGCCCTTAGCAAAGATAAACCCCGCCCTGAGCAAAGATAAACCCCGCCCTTAGCAAAGGTAAACCCCGCCCTGAGCAAAGGTATAGGCCTGGGAACTGTTGCATTTATTTCAATTCCGGTACTTTAACGATTCTGATACTAAAATAGTCCTACAGAAACAGAAAACAGGTCACTAATGTGTGGAAGATCTGCACATTTACATCGTTTCATTGTTTAAAGCTAATCTTCCGTTTCAGGCGAGAAAAACCTGTGGCAGGTGCTGAGAGCGAACTGGTGGAAGTATCTGGTGATGGGGCTGTCGGACGTAGAGGCAAACTACACCGTGGTCAAGGCCTATCAGTTCACCACGCTCACCAGTATCCAGGTACTGGACCTTTCCACAGGAATACTGTCCCAGAGTCCAGCGTCTTCTCTCTCAGCAGGAACGTAGGAACTTAGGTCACATGACTGTCTCATAAAGGCGTCCTAAAGTGGAGACAAAGGACTTTCAGCAGAAGATGAATGTGTCAGGGTCTGTTAGGTCCGTGTCTCTAACAGCCGTGTTTTCTTTGCTGCAGCTGCTGGACTGCTTTGTGATCCCGGTGCTGATGCTCCTCTCCTGGTTCCTCCTGAAGACCCGGTACAGGGTGGTGCACTTCGTCGCTGTGGGGGTGTGTCTTCTGGGCGTGGGCGCCATGGTGGGCGCCGACATCCTGGCGGGACGAGACCAAGGATCCAGTAAGAACAACTACAATATAACACTCACTCCCTGTTAACACTTAGACGAGCTGATGCGTATCTGTCTGGTCTTTACGCGTGCGCTCAGTCACGCACAAAGACCAAAGATGTTGTTAGCATTTAGCCTCTCCTCTATGGGGCCAAACGGGGGTGAAGTTAGAATCGACCAAGCTCCTCCACGTGTTGCCCATTTAAATTCAGATACGTGTGTAGTTACACGATCCAAGTCTAGTTACATAAAATGAAATATGTCCATGTTTTTAAGAGGATAAAAAGAGGAACTATATTGTGAGGCATAACAACACCTTAGGAGCACTTCGACGTCCACACAGTAAAGTCGAAGGTGTTATTACGCATCAACTCGTCTAAGCTCAGGTAAGAACATATCTCAGTATGGAAAAACCTGACCTGTGACTCTGTGATCTGTCCCTTATTAATGACTCCCTGATGTTCTGATGTTCTGCAGCTCAGTCTGTGCTCCTGGGAGATGTTCTGCTCCGTCTCTAACGTGTGTTCTGATGTTCCTCCTGCAGCTCAGTCTGTTCTGTCTCTAACGTGTATTCTGATGTTCTCTAACGTGTGTTCTGATGTTCTGCAGCTCAGTCCGTGCTCCTGGGAGATGTTCTGCTCTGTCTCTAACGTGTGTTCTGATGTTCTGATGTTCTGCAGCTCAGTCCGTGCTCCTGGGAGATGTTCTGCTCTGTCTCTAACGTGTGTTCTGATGTTCTCTAACGTGTGTTCTGATGTTCTGCAGCTCAGTCCGTGCTCCTGGGAGATGTTCTGCTCTGTCTCTAACGTGTGTTCTGATGTTCTGATGTTCTGCAGCTCAGTCCGTGCTCCTGGGAGATGCTCTGGTTCTCCTCAGCGCTGCCCTTTACGCCGTGTCTAACGTGTGTCAGGAGGACACGGTGAAGAGGCTGAGCAGAGAGCAGTTCCTCGGGATGATGGGCCTCTTCGGGACCGTCTTCAGTGGAATCCAGCTGTGAGCTCCGTTCTTTACTTCACTCCTATAAAACCTTTGCTTTAACTTCTTAACCAACAAAAAAGTGACACATATGCACTGAGGAAAGAGATGCGTTTAGATCAGTTTTGTAGGTCTTAGCTTTCAAATGAGACGTTTGGGGAAAGGAAATTCAGAGAAAGAGACACACACAGAAATGAATAAATGAATATTGTTAATAATGTTTGTATTTCGGTGACAGAATGCCTCGTCCTCTGAGCGTGTGAACGGTTTCTCAGAGTCACTTTATGTTTCTGTTTAAGTCATAAAGAAGCCGGACATTTACCCGCTGAGTTTTCCCGCTTTAACCTTCTGTCTCGTGTCCCAGAGCGGTGCTGGAAACTCAGGCGGTGGCGTCGGTCCAGTGGGACCTGCACATCAGTGAGTGACGCAGCACGTATAGCTTTAGCTTTAGCTTTATCATCAGTGAGTGACGCAGCACATATAGCTTTAGCTTTAGCTTTATCATCAGTGAGTGACGCAGCACATATAGCTTTAGCTTTAGCTTTATCATCAGTGAGTGATGCAGCACATATAGCTTTAACTTTATCATCAGTGAGTGACTCAGCACATTTAGCTTTAGCTTTATGATTAGCTTTAGCTTTATGTTTAGCTTTAGCTTTATGTTTAGCTTTATCTTTAGCTTTTATCTTTAGCCTTTAGCTTTTAGATTTAGCCTTAGCTTTAGCTTTATCATCTGTGAGTGACGCAGCACATTTAGCTTTAGCTTTATGATTAGCTTTAGCTTTATGTTTAGCTTTAGCTTTATCTTTAGCTTTATCTTTAGCTTTTATCTTTAGCCTTTAGCTTTTAGATTTAGCCTTAGCTTTAGCTTTATCATCTGTGAGTGACGCAGCACATTTAGCTTTAGCTTTATCATCAGTGAGTGACTCAGCACATTTAGCTTTAGCTTTATGATTAGCTTTAGCTTTATGTTTAGCTTTAGCTTTATGTTTAGCTTTATCTTAGCTTTTATCTTTAGCCTTTAGCTTTTAGATTTAGCCTTAGCTTTAGCTTTATCATCTGTGAGTGACGCAGCACATTTAGCTTTAGCTTTATCTTTAGCTTTATGTTTCGCCTTTAGCTTTATCTTTAGCTTCTAGTTTTAGCTTTAACTTTATCTATAGCTTTTAGCTTTAACTTTATCTTTATCTATAGCTTTAGCTTTATCTTTAGCTTTAGCTAACCCTCCTCTGTCCCCACAGTCCTGCTCTTTGCCCTGTTTGTTTATAACTTTAGCTTTAGCTTTAGCGTTAGCTAACCCTCCTCTGTCCCCACAGTCCTGCTCTTTGCCCTGTTTATTTATAACTTTAGCTTTAGCGTTAGCTAACCCTCCTCTGTCCCCACAGTCCTGCTCTTCGACCTGTTTAACGATAGCTTTAGCTTTATCTTTAGCTTTAGCTTTATCTTTAGCATTAGCTAACCCTCCTCTGTCCCCACAGTCCTGCTCTTCGCCCTGTACGCCCTCTGCATGTTCGCCCTCTACAGCTTCATGCCCGTCGTGGTGAAAATGACGAGCGCCACCGCCGTCAACCTGTCTCTGCTCACGGCCGACCTGTTCAGCCTCTTCTGTGGAGTCTTCCTGTTCCACTACAACGTGAGGCTCTACACAAACACATACACACACACACACACTTCCTCTGTTTACCTCCTGTGTTTACTTCCTGTGTTTACCTCCTGTGTTTACCTCCTGTGTTTACCTCCTGTGTTTACTTCCTCTGTTTACCTCCTGTGTTTACTTCCTGTGTTTACTTCCTGTGTTTACTTCCTGTGTTTACCTTCTGTGTTTACTTCCTGTGTTTACCTCCTGTGTTTACTTCCTGTGTTTACCTTCTGTGTTTACTTCCTGTGTTTACCTCCTGTGTTTACCTCCTGTGTTTTACCTCCTGTGTTTACTTCCTGTGTTTACCTCCTGTGTTTACTTCCTGTTTTACCTCCTGTGTTTTACTTCTGTGTTTACCTCCTGTGTTTTACTTCCTGTGTTTACCTCCTGTGTTTACTTCTGTGTTTACTTCCTGTGTTTACTTCCTGTGTTTACCTCCTGTGTTTTACCTCCTGTGTTTTACCTCCTGTGTTTACCTCCTGTGTTTACCTCCTGTGTTTTACCTCCTGTGTTTACCTCCTGTGTTTACCTCCTGTGTTTACCTCCTGTGTTTACCTCCTGTGTTTACCTCCTGTGTTTACCTCCTGTGTTTACCTCCTGTGTTTACCTCCTGTGTTTACCTCCTGTGTTTTACCTCCTGTGTTTACCTCCTGTGTTTACCTCCTGTGTTTACTTCCTGTGTTTACTTCCTGTGTTTACTCCTGTGTTTACCTCCTGTGTTTACCTCCTGTGTTTTACCTCCTGTGTTTACTTCCTGTGTTTACCTCCTGTGTTTACCTCCTGTGTTTACCTCCTGTGTTTACCTCCTGTGTTTACCTCCTGTGTTTACTTCCTGTGTTTACCTCCTGTGTTTACCTCCTGTGTTTACCTCCTGTGTTTACCTCCTGTGTTTACTCCTGTGTTTACTTCCTGTGTTTACCTCCTGTGTTTACCTCCTGTGTTTACTTCCTGTGTTTACTTCCTGTGTTTACCTCCTGTGTTTACTCCTGTGTTTACCTCCTGTGTTTACCTCCTGTGTTTACTTCCTGTGTTTACCTCCTGTGTTTACCTCCTGTGTTTACCTCCTGTGTTTACCTCCTGTGTTTTACCTCCTGTGTTTACTTCCTGTGTTTACCTCCTGTGTTTACCTCCTGTGTTTACTTCCTGTGTTTACTTCCTGTAGTTTTCCGCTCTGTACGTCGTCTCCTTCGTCGTCATCATCGTGGGCTTCGTCATGTTCAACGCCGTCCCCACCTACAGCGCTCTGCCAGAGGGCGGCCCTGACGACGAGGAGGCCCCGGAGGTCCAGGAGGTCCCGGGGCCCGAGCGGGCCAGGGACCACAGGAGGAGGAGGGCGGGTCCACGCACCGGCTGCTGCAATACGACCCTGTGCTCTGACGGGACTTTAGGGATGATGTTACACAAACATGGTCACAGACTTTATTATATCAGTATTTTATTATCAGAGGCCAAATATATGTTACTGAGTACTGTACGTTTTAATATTCAGCTCCTCTTCATCAGAAACCCAAAGCAGCGCTCGGTGTGTTTACGGCTCTACAGCAGGAGGGAACCTTTCTCACATATAAAGTTCTCCAAGGGCCTTATAGTTTCGTGACATTCTAGAGTTCATAAAGGCTGAGGTGGGACTGAGGAGGATCAGACTCACAGAATGAGATGTTTCTCTTGGTGGAGGCTCTGCTGTCGCTGCAGTGATGAAGTTTGTTTCTTTTTAAAGCTGCTGCTGAGCCTAAACTCTGACAAACAGTTTCATTTGATCCAAACACAATTTGTTTTGCTGTAACGGCTGTGGAGATTCTGCTTCTTCTTCACCGGGCTCCTTCCTTTTCTTAAAGGGATACTTCAGGATTTTTGACATTGGGCCTCATTTCCTAGTTATCCAGAGTGTTGTTGATGTCTGGAGATATTTTTTTCTTAAATTCATGCAGTTCTTATATTTGAAGAGTCTAGTGGCGCTAGGCTAATGCTAGGCTAGTGCATGTCTATGGTATCAGTTAGCCTGCATTAAAAACAGTGTGACCCACTCCACAGTGCACCTGAGGTAAATCACTTATAACACCAGACTAACCATATAAATGTCTGTGTTAATAGAATCATTTAAAATAACTTATATTTGAGCAGCATCAGCTTTGTGGCTGTAAGCTAACGCAGCGGCGGAGTGATCTGCGAGAAAATAGTCCCTCAAAATGCAGTAATTCATGTGATACAAGGTCAGTTATATTTCAAACATGATTCTATTAACACAGACATTTATATGGTTAGTCTGGTTAGTCTGGTTTGGTCGTTGACAGCCCTAAAACAAAAAAGTCTTCTGTTAATCTGGGTTTTTACAAACTGAGCCATAATAAAGTTATAACAAACAAAGGCTTTGCATGAGTCTGTCTCATGTATTAGTGTCACAGTTTAAATGGAGTAACAAATATTCTAATTCACCTGTGACTGACCGGAACAATCACATCGGCCTAAGTAACATTTACTACAGATTAATTTATAATCTGTTTAATTGCCTGATACATTTAATATTATTAATATTATGTGACGGACAAATTAAAGGGTCTTTGTTTTTTCAGTGCATATAATTGACCCCGCGGCTTCTGAAGAAATACAGTTTACCCACTGGACTGGGGCTTGTCCGTGTACCTCCTGCTTCATGTTTGTGTTTGGGACCTCTGCTTTGATATATTTATTATAGATGATGTTACGATAAAGAAGACTGTGGAGGGTTTGCAGATGACGTTCCAGGAGTGAAGGAAAAGCATGTGCATACCCTCCACTAAACTGCCATGGATGAAACTGAAAAGTATTTCATCATTTTAAGGTAGTTTTGTTTCTGTTTTTGTCTGAGGAAACGTTAATGTTAAACTGTCGATGATCGAGATCGTTCATGATCGAGATCGTTCATGATCGAGATCGTTCATGATCATTAAGTCTCAGTCGGTCCAATAAACATGTTTTTACTGATTAAACCTTTTTATATTTGTAAAACGATGTGTCTGTTGTTTTTAATTACACCACATTTATGACTGTGTTCCTTTGGTTTAACCTTTAGTTCAGCTTTACCCAAATCTAAAAGGTCACAGCCTGTATAGACCAGAGTAACGCCTCATTCAAAAGGTAAGACGTAGAAAACTTTGTTGACCTTTTTATCCACTGCCTTTAGTCACGTTTCCATCTTTTGTTGTGTTTTCATCCTTGTTTTCAGTTTCTACACATTTTTCAAGAAGCTTTTAGATTTGGGTAAAGCTGAACTGGAGAAAATGTGCTCGGTTCAGGCGGGAGTTAAGAGGTTAAGTCATGAAAAAGAAAACAGTCAAATACATTTATGTCTGACAAAGGTTCTGCAGGTTTTGTTGACATGTGTCCAGTTTATTGATCAAGTGTCCACGTGTGACGTCAGAAATGTGGGACATTATAAACAGGCATTAAAGCGAGCCGTGCTCTCTGTCGCCCCCTGTGTCCGGCTCCGTCAGTGCAGATGGAGGAGCAGTGACCGCCTCTCCTCCTCCTCCTCCTCCTGTCTGCGGCCTCTGCTCCTCTCGCTCCTCTCAGGTGAGTCCAAACCCTCCCGTGTCCTTCTCCTCGTCATTGTTCCGTCTTTTACCTTTTTAAACCTCGTTCCTCCGCGAGACGCTTCAGCTAAATACGCGTTTCCGCCGCGTCGGAGCTAATCCCGCTCCAGCCGCGCGGCTCAGGATTAACGCTGCCGCAGAGGCAGCACGAGAGGCTCGGTGTGCGGAGTCAGACCCGGTCCAGGCTCCGGTTCAGGCTCCGGGGAGAAGAGCAGCTAAAGCGGGAGAGTCGGTGCGTTGTTTTTGGGTTAGCACCGCGGACAGCTCCAGGCCGCGCGCACACCGTCTCACAGTGTGTGTGTGTGTGTGTGTGTGTGTGCGCGTGTGTGTGTCCTCTGCTCAGACCCGCAGGTGAAGAAGAAGCTCCAGGGCCGCAGGGACAGAGCAGAGAGACGCCAACATGAAGCATTTCCTCAGGTGAGCCTCTGACTCTGACTCTGACTCTGCTGCTGCAAAATGACTTTGGTCGCTAATAAAAAGAACCTACTTTGACCTGCAGTTAAATAAAGCACAGACACATGTGGAGCATAAAGGCTGCATCATGTGAATCAAGTGTAAAAATGAACAGTGTGACAGTGAATATACATTTATATATTATATGTTTATTATCGTCCGTCTGATCCTTTGGAAAAACCATCAGCTTTAAAGTCATTATTATTTCCCGGTGCATTTAAGACGAGACGCTGCAACTGTTTAACTGTAGAGACATAAATATGAGGAACAAATGTGTTGCAGTTTTTCGGTCATTTTCTACATTAACCTTCATAACAGAGTCAGGTTTAAGTGTGGTTTTATTTTAGTGACAAAGGCTTGGAATAAACGACAGTAGTTTTCAGTCGGGCTGAGCTCCGTTAAACGACACCAGTTTGGGATCGAAACTATAAAAGTATCGAAAGCAGAAATAAAAAAGCCTCCTCTCTTTAGAGCCGGGTTTTGGTGCCGTTGTTCCAGAGACCGGATTAAAGAAGAGACTTTAGTTTCAGCTCAAATGAATAATACTTTAACATAAAGCTTCTTTATGGAAGAACATTATTGTTCTGGTTGAAACAGTGCCGTATTGAGGACGGGACTTGTTACTTTGACTTAAAGCTCCATTTAAAGACAAATATACGTAACACTAGAGCTGGGCGATATATCGATATTTAAGATATATCGATATATTTTTAAATGAGATATTGAATTAGACCATATCGTGTATATCGGGATATTTCAAATTCAGATACGTTATTAAGTTAACAAAAAGAAACAGGTCATCTCAAGCTGATTTAAAAAAAAAAAAGTGTATCTCGTTCTTAAACTGAGCACTTTATTATTTCATCTCTTAATATTTAGATGCTGCCCTCAGGAAAAAGACTGACCTGTTTTATTTTCTAGGCTATTTTTATTTAAGATGTTTGTTTTTTATTTAAATGTGCGCCTTACAGAGCTTTGTTATACAGTGTTTATGTTTACATTTCATAGAGAGTTTTCAATAAAACTACTCGTATTTGACTTTGACTTAACATTTCATTTCACAGCTCTCACTTTGCGGAAGAAATATGGGGATATATATCGTATATCGATATTCAACCTAAATATATCGGGATATGACCTTTGGTCCATATCGCCCAGGCCTGTGTAACACTGAAGACACTGAAGTCCAAAGAGTTTGACCAGAGGAGCAGTTATTTACAGGTGTAGTTCCTCCTCTGACCTGTAGTCTCTCTGTCTTCAGAGCGCTGAGCCAGTTCCTGGTCTTCGTTTACTGCTCGCTGCTTTGGCGAGGCCTGAAGTTCATCCTGAGGAAAGTGACGGGACGCTGTGAGCTGCAGCGCATCTGCTACAACAACAAACACGGAGCTCGACGCTCGCTCAAGATCGGTACGACTCCAAACATCTCAGACTCTGTTTGAACTTCATTCATCTCTGTCCTGCTTCTGTTTCTGCAGAATCATCCCTGAAGTTCTCCAAGAACGAGGTGAGGAACAAAGGTCTACAGGGCTGAGTAAGGCCTCACACAAAGATCTGACCTTCAGCTGATAAACCCATTTGCTGTTTCTCTAACCCAGTCCCTTTGGACACTTTGGAAAAGACTTGTTTTATTTAGTTTTATTATTTTCTATTGATTTAAATCAGTGCTTCATGAAACGAGTCACAGAGGTTTGGACTGGAGGAGGAGCCTGAACGTCTGAAGGAACCTCAGGGCTCATGGCTCCCTCAGCGGCCGCCTGGGTCGCCTATGCCCTGTGTGTGTGTTCATTAGGGCTGAACGATATTGACTGATTTGCTTTGTTGCTCAAAGAGAAACAACAAAACGGCAGAAAACAAACTTTTTTCCCTCTTTTTAAATTGATTTCCTCAGTTTATTCCACTGTGTGTCGTTTATTTAAAGTTTTCTCATTTGTTCTTCGTTTCTCCACATGTCTTGTATTAAAGATGAACTGCAGATCATAAATGTGCAGATGTTTTATCGCTCAGCTCTAGTTTGTCTCTGACCTAAAGTCTCCGTCTGCGCAGCTCCTTCGCTCCGCCCTCAGCGTGGACTCAGACCGAGTGGAGAAAACCATCGACGACATCATGGCCCTGAAGAAGATCAACCCCGACACCAACCCTCAGTGAGAACAAACGCCTTCCTCCTCTTTCCTTCCTCTCAGTTTAGCTCAAACGTCTGTGAGACTCATCACAACATTAGAGCAGGTTCTACTTCCTGGATGAGCTCATGTTTGTGTCTGTGTGGAGATGCTCTGGTCTCCTGGTCTCATGGTCTCGTGGTCTTGTCCCTCTGGTCCTAACATGTCCCTCCCTGTCCCCAGGCTGGGCGTGTCTCTGGGGGCCAGTCTGCTGCAGATCGTGGGCTACAGGGCTCTGCTGATGCAGGTGGAGAAGCTGCGCAGAGAAGCCTACGACTGTGAGAACCAGGAGCACGAGGAGATGCTGCTGAAGGTACGTGATGGTCCCTCAGCCCTCGCTCTTTATGGCTCTTTATGGCTCTTTATGTTTCTTTATGGCTCTTTATGGCTCTTTATGGTTCCTTGTAGGGCTGGGCGATATGGCCAAAAAATAAAATCTCGATAATTTTTGGACGATTACGATTTTAATCGATTTTATTGGAAATAAACTTAAAAAGGTTTCCTGATCTTTCATATGAAGACACTGCTCAGAGTTCTGCTCATTAATATTTCATAATAAAGCCACAGTTAGACCCATTAAGATAAAATAACCCTTTATTTAAAAATGGTTATTTCTTAAATATTCCTTGTCTGCTCTCAAAAGTAAAACTTCTTAATAAGTTATTTTAGTTATTTATTTATTTAAAGGACAACGGACAGGTACATTAAAAAGATGGCTGCCCCAGATTTAGCACAATGCTAATTTCCATCTGTAGTCCTTATACAATCAAAAATACAATTAAAATACATAACAGAGTTAATTAAATACAAAACATAGACAATATACATTTGTGCAATATACAGTAAAAGTGCAGATGAAAAGTGCAGATAAAAAGTGCCGATAAAAAGTGCCAGTTGTATTCATAAAGTGCAGAATGACAAAGTGCAACAGTTTTCATAATTATTTTGTAGCTATACATAATTAGCACATAGATACAATAGTTTTTAACACTAATAGTGTGGTGGCCATCAGACGATACCCGCGAGGGTAACACCTGATGGCCAAGTACCCATCTGGTACTTTTAGTGCGAGCAGGACTGTTGATCTAAAAGCCAGTCTTTAACTGCCCGTGAAAAACTGTGGAAATCTGCATTGTTCTTTAGATTGTCTGGGAGCCCATTCCATTCTTTAGTGGCTTTGTAGGAAAAGGCTGATTGAGAGAAGGCAGACTTTCTCTTAGGAACATTGCAGTCTCCCCTGGACACAGATCTTAATGCTCTGTTGGTTAGCTGTGAGCGAAGCTGTACATATGTTTTTAGGGGGGGTGGGGCAGTATCATTAAGAATCTTATGAACCAAACGTACATCGGAATACCTAATCAGATTGTCAAAGCTTAGTATGCTGTATTTTTCAAGTATATTGCAGTGATGGTACCGGCGAGGCTTTTTATCCAGGACTTTCAAAGCCTGGTTATACAACGATCTAAGGGGGTTTAAAACCGTTGTTTTAGCTTGAGACCATGAAGACACACAATACATGATATGAGATATAATCATTGCATTAAGATATGATTTAGCTGCTTCCAATGACAAAGAGCTCCTGATGTGCTGGAAGTTGACGATGTTAAATTTCAGAACGCGGCAAACCTTTTTAACATGGTTTTTAAAATTAAGGGTAGGATTCAGTATTACACCTAGGTACTTGATTTCTTGGACATTTTTGATCATCAAACCATCCACACAGATATTTGGAAGAACACTCTTTCTTTTGTTGGAAAAATACATAGTGACAGTTTTTTCTGAATTCAGCGTAAGGCTCGACTTGTTCAACCACTGTATTACTTTATTCATAGCTATAGATAATTTATCTGCGACAAGATTTGCATCAGAGCTGTGAGTAAATAGAACCGTGTCATCAGCGTACATCAAGACCTCCACATCATCACAGATGGAAGGTAGGTCATTGATGTACAAAGTAAAAAGCAATGGCCCCAAGATAGACCCCTGTGGTACACCAGTAGTGCAGGGGCTAAAAGGTGAGATCTTATCATTTATTTTTACGCACTGAAAACGATCTGCAAGGTAAGATTGAAACCAACTAATAGTGTTTGCTGAAAGATTAAAATTCAACAGTTTTGTTAGCAGCACTGAGTGGTTAACTGTGTCGAAAGCCTTACGCAGATCCAGAAAAATGGCCCCAACCACCCCTCCTTTGTCTAGATTGGACTTAATCACCTCAAGAAAATAACAACAGGCTGTATCGGTGGAATGTTTTGATCGGAAGCCAAATTGCATGGGGTGTAACATATTTCTATTGTCAAGGTGTTCCACCAGCTGTTCTGCAACAATTTTTTCGATAACTTTTGAGACAGTAGGAAGTATACTAATTGGCCTATAGTTTATCAATTCCTTTTTGTTACCTGCCTTAAAAATGGGCGTAACAACTGCAAATTTACAAGAGGAGGGGAACACACATTCTCTTAGTGATTGGTTCATTATGTACGTGATTGGACCAGTGAAAACCTCTTTTTGTTTTTTTAGAAGGAGTGAATCAAATCCCCAACAATCTTTGGCTCTCGAATTTGAAAGTGAGGAAATTATTTTATTAACCTCGCCTTCGCTCACAGATTCAAAGTCTAGAGCTTCCACAGAAATGGATTGTAGTCCATCTGTGGGCCGCTTCGCCACAGCCCTAATAGAGGCTGCAGATGATGTTAAATGCAACTCCGTACTTGAGGATTTACGCAATTCCAAGATTGAAGAGATAAAATAGTCGTTGAACATGTTTGCGATAGTTGAGCTGTCCTTTGTGGTGACTTGTGTTACAGGTGTAAGTGTTCCAGTATTACAAGAGTTAATGTTAAGTTCAATAGGTCCATTTCCAGTCCGCTCTTTCCCAGAGAGACTGTCTATGCACTTCCATATAATTTTACTATTACCCTTGGCTTGTTTAATAATGTCCAAAAGAAGTCCGCTTTTGCTCTTCTAAGCTGTCCAGTTACTTTGTTTCTGAGGCTTTTAAAGATCAATCGGTCAGTTCTCAAATTTGACTTGAGATACTTTTTTAGGGAAGCATCTCTATCCTTCATTAGGACCCATAGCCGCTCACTGAACCACGGTAATTTTTTTTTACTTTTAAATCTTCGTGGCTCTGTTTTTGTAAATTTTAGAAGAATTTGAGAGATTGCATTTTTAAGAGTGCTACAAGCCTGCTCGACATCCTGGCCAAAAACTAAATTATTTTGCATAGTAGTTTCAATTTCAGCATCTAAAAGCTCCATATCACGCTTTGGAATAACTGATACATAGGACCCCTCTTTACTTTGGTTTCTATAACGATATTTAGAGAGTTTCCTCGAAACCAGAGTGAGATTATGGTCCGATAAACCAGTTATTAAATTATACGTTTTATTAACCCTTTCCGCCCTGTTAGTGAAAATCAAATCCAACAAGGTTTTTGAGGAGCTAGTCATTCTGGTTGGATTCTTAATCATTTGAGTGAAATTAAACTGTTTAGCAAGGTGTCTTAGCTTATTGGACCGCGTTTTATCTACCCAATTTAGGTTAAAATCACCCATTACGATGGTTTCCTTGTTGCTACATGCTTTTAATACGTCTTTAAACATGTCAAAAAATACATCCTTCTCATTAGGTGGCCTATACACGACTACCAAGTTAAAAGACATTTCGGGGATAAACAGATTGTGACTCCCACACACTCCAGATCATTTTGGGGAAGATTTATCTGTTTACATTCGATAGTCTTTTTAACATACAACATCACCCCACCTCCTTTTTTATGTGGTCGATCTTTCCTAAATATGTTGTAGTTCTGCATGGTATAGGTGCCTGCTGGGGAATGTTTTTTAACCATGTTTCTGAGAGCCCCAAATAATCCAAGTTAGAGTCATACAATAATTTCTGAAGTTGATCCGTTTTAGATGGGAGACTCCTGATATTAAGGTGACCACCAAAAATCCCTTTGGTTTAACATCAGGGTCCCAGATAACTTTAGCATGGTTCACAGTTTGTAAAAGTTTTGTCTGCTGCTGTCTGTATGTTACCTTAGAGTTCGTAGGTTTTGGTTGATTATTATTTTTTTGTGATCGTGGTTCTGAGACTATCCCATGGTCCGTTGCTGGCGATGTTAGCTCCGTTACCGGCTCCGTTGCAAGCTCCGCCGCTGGCTCCGATGTTGGCCCCGCTACTAGCTCCGCCGCTGGCTCCGATGTTGGCCCCGCTACTAGCTCCGCCGCTGGCTCCGATGTTGGCCCCGCTACTAGCTCCGCCGTTGGCTCCGATGTTGGCTCCGCTGCTGGCTCCGCCGCCGGCTCTGATGTTAACACGCCGCCCGCCGTCAGTGGTGGAAACTCCCATGGTACCCCACCTTCAGCCACCGGCAGTCGTAGTCCCGACGCCAACTCGTTGCCTACAGTAGACGTCCGTGACTCCGATGCCGGCTCCGATGTCAGCTCCGCAGCCGGCGGCGGAAGCTCCAGTGCCAACCCGCCTCCAGCCGCCAATAGCCCGCTGCCCGTAGCTTGTGGCTCAGATGCTAGCATGCAGTCCACCGCTGACGGTGGAAGCTCAAATGCTAACCCACCGCCAGCCGCAGGACATGGCTTCAAGACGAGCTCAAAGCCCGCAGTCGGATGACATAGCTCCAAAGCCAACTCATGCACCGCTGGTTGCAACCGTTTCTGCGCTAGCCCGAGCCATCCTGATGTTAGCACTGGCATCGGTGCTAGCTCGTTGGTCTCAGCCCCTAGTCCCTGTGGGCCGGGATTTAGTTCAACGTCCCCTGCCAGTAAAATCAATACCACATAGTACAAAAGCGAAGTCCGTACTTTCCATGGCCCGTTTTCTTTCTTATGCACTTTGTGCACTCGTGGATGTCCATAATCCAGGAATTTAGAATACAGAAGGATTTGGCTGCGAGCTGCTGGTGTGTAAGCTCTTCCATTATCCTTGGGTAGTAACAGGTAGCGGTACAGGCAGGAGAGAACGCAGAGTGTTAGCAGGACAGAGATTATTACATCTCTCGGCAGATTAAAATCAGATCGCCCATAAAAACATTGGTAAAGTACCGAGCGAGACTGCTGCTGCTGCGACCGTGCTGCGGCAGCCATACTCTCACGTATGTGTTAACGATGTCTGGTGACAGTCATGTTTTAGTTTTATCCTCATGTCTCAGCTGTGATTGAAACCGTCTCCATGGAGACTTAAAGGGGGGTATTATGTAAAATGGACTTTTTCAAGCTTTATATCATGTTATTATGTCATTCCCTCATTAAACACATGCCTGGAGTGTTGCCTTGGCTCATTCACATATTTTTGAGTAATCAGTAAAAACTTAGACGGCAGCCATTTTAGGTGTAGCTATGCCTCAGTCCTCCTAGGAACGCCCCCACCTCCTGGAGACGCCTCTGGACCTTTCGTCACCAGCCAAGCCACCAACCACTGCTCCTCAGCTCAGCAGAGCCCCCTCCCCGCACAGTAGTGTTGTTTAGATGCCACAGCAGTGTGCTGAAGGGGCGTGTCGGAAAGCTTCTTAAAGAGACAGAGGCCTATTTCAAGACGTTCAGTACAGCCATTTTGAGAGAGCAATTTTATTCAAGGCAGTTATTTTAATTCACTGCATATACAGACCAACAGAAGGTTACGTCATCATTGTAGTATGCTATAGACTGGTGCTATGTGATTGAAAAAAGCATAATACCCCATCTTTAAGGGGAAAGGGGCGGAGTTAAAAGGTTTCTCCGCTCAGAGCAGAGAGAGAGAAAGGCACAGGAGCAGACCGAAGGAAAGTCCGGTTCCATTTTCCACATTGTCTGTTTTTAAAAGCATGAATTAATTGAATTAATTCGATTTATCGCCCGGCCCTAGTTCTTTACGGTTAGTTATGTTTCTTTATGGTTCTTTATGTTTGTGGTTCTTTGTGGTTCTTTATGGTTCTTTGTGTTCTTTTGGTTCTTTTGGTTCTTTGTGTTCTCAGCTGTGGAAGGAGCTCCGTCCCGACACTCCGCTCTCCGGGAGAATCTCCAAACAGTGGTGTGAGATCGGGTTCCAGGGCAGTGACCCTAAGACGGACTTCAGGGGGATGGGGCTGCTGGGCCTCCACAACCTGCTGTGAGTGTCTGACCTCAGACTGACCTGCTCTGGTTCTGTTTAAACAGTTTGTCCGTCTGTGACCAACGATCTCTCGCCTCAAAGATTTAAAACAGAACCGTCGTACGAGCGAAGACCGACCGGCGTCTAAGAAACAGGACAGTTTTCACCAAAGACGCTCATGAACAGTTTTTACTGAAGGAAATGAACCAAAGCAGATTTAAATGTCAAATCTGAGCTCAGGCCGAGTTCCTTTAACGACACCAGTCTGGTATTTGAAAAGTAAAAGTATCGAAAGCAGGAAAAAAACAGCTAAACATCTTTAGATCCAAGTCATGATTCTGTTAAAGGAAGTGACTTGGTTGTTTCAGCTCAAATACATTATATTGCCCATTTTTTTTAACTTATTTTTTTATTCATTTTATTGCTAAATGTTTGATTCTTTTCTCCCATTTTTCCCCTGACACTGGAGATGAACCTGACTTTCCACATTATTGATCTGTTTCCTGGTTCTGGACATATTTTAGTATCGGTGTCGTTGAAGCGCTGGTATCAAAATAAAAGTACAGTGTGCTGCATAAGTACAGTGTACTCTTGAACATTTATGGACCATGAACATAAATATATTTAATTGAAATTTCTGGTGAAGCGAGTGATCGAAATGAGCAGCTCGACAAACATTTAACTCTTACCAGGAAATATTTATTCTCCCACAAAAGGAACTTCTCAGTGACACATGCCTGAACAAAATGGCTTCTCTCCCTGTGACTAAAAACACTTTTATATCTCTCCTAATGGGGAAAGGACCGGTTAGTACCATTGGCCTGATGGAAAGTTCAAACAATAAGTTCAGCTGGTGAGTTTGAACATTTTCCATAAAAGTTGGAGTTTAGTCTAAAATGATAAGTTCAAATCAAATGAATAAAGACAAAATAGAAACTAAAATCATACACAAAGGAAACTCAAAGCTACATGGTTCAGCCTGCGCTTTTAAAATGGCCGACACTTTGAGACACACAATCGTGAAGTAAAAATGACATTTTTACATGATTTAGAATTTGTTTATGAATAAAAAAGTGAAAGTGGGATGTGCATAAGTCCTTGAGAAGTTCCTGATGATTTGTGAATGATCACATGACCTAATGACATCACAGAGTCTACAGTCTGTGTGTCTAATGTCAGTTCAAATCCAGCTGCTCTGTGATGGTCTCAGAGGTCTGTTCAGAGACCAACAGCATCATCTAAGAACACAGCAGACAGGGCCGGGATAAAGTTACTGACAAGTATAAAGCTGGGTTAGGTTAGAAAAAGCTTAGTTTACAGTTAAATAAACCATTCCTGTGTGTACGGTTTCATCCTTTCCTCTGATCCGCAGGTATTTTGCGGAGCACGACAAAGCCACGGCTCTGCAGATGCTCAGCGACTCCCTGCAGCCCAAACACAAGTAGGTGCTTCAGGGCGGGGCTTCAGGGCGGGGCTTCAGGGCGGGGCTTCAGGGCGGGGCTTCAGGGCGGGGCTTCAGGAGAGTTCGGTCTGGAGATTATAGAACTCCTTAAAGGGATATTCAGGATTTTTGACATTGGGCCTCATTTCCTAGTTATCCAGAGTGTTGTTGATGTCTGGAGATATTTTTTTCTTAAATTCATGCAGTTCTTATATTTGAAGAGTCTAGTGGCGCTAGGCTAATGCTAGGCTAATGCTAGGCTAGTGCATGTCTATGGTATCAGTTAGCCTGCATTAAAAACAGTCTGACCCACTCCACAGTGCACCTGAGGTAAATCACTTATAACACCAGACTAACCATATAAATGTCTGTGTTAATAGAATCATTTAAAATAACTTATATTTGAGCAGCATCAGCTTCGTGGCTGTAAGCTAACGCAGCGGGGAGTGATCTGCGAGAAAATAGTCCCTCAAAATGCAGTAATTCATGTGATACAAGGTCAGTTATATTTCAAACATTATTCTATTAACACAGACATTTATATGGTTAGTCTGGTGTTATAAGTGATTTACCTCAGGTGCACTGTGGAGTGGGTCAGACTGTTTTTAATGCAGGCTAACTGATACCATAGAATGCACTAGCCTAGCATTAGCCTAGCGCCACTAGACTCTTCAAATATAAGAACTGCATGAATTTAAGAAAAAAATATCTCCAGACATCAACAACACTCTGGATAACTAGGAAATGAGGCCCAATGTCAAAATCCTGAATATCCCTTTAACTCCCGCCTGAACCGAGCACATTCTCTCCAGTTCAGCTTTACCCAAATCTAAAAACATCTGGAAAAAAGTGTCAAAATAGCGACAAAAGACTCGAAGAAAACGAGGATGAAAATGCGACAAAAGAGAAACAAAAACAAGTGGCAAAAACGGGACGAAAATGAACGTGAATAAAGTGACGACAACAGGGAACAGATCCGTTTAGCTCAGTTTAGTCGGTCTTAGCTTTCAAATGAGGCCTTACTCTGCCCAGAGGCTGTGAGAAGCTTTGGGTAAAACTGAACTGGAGAAACTGCGGTTCAGTGAGAGGTTAAAACGACGCCCAGGTTTTAATCAGTGTCTCGGCTTTAACGTCTCTTCACTTTTAAAGACAGCGGTTCAGATTCAGGTCGTTTTAGCCCTGCCTCTGACCCACCTCTGACTCCGCCTCTGACTCCACCTCTGACTCCGCCTCTGACTCCACCTCTGACTCCGCCCTGACTCCACCCTGACTCCGCCTCTGACTCCGCCTCTGACTCCGCCTCTACCTCTGACTCCGCCTGCTGCTCTGACTCGCCTCTGACTCCGCCTCTGACTCCCTCTGACTCCCCTCTGACTCCGCCTCTGACCCCCTCTGCCGCCTCTGACTCCACCTCTGACTCCGCCTCTGACTCCGCTCTGTCACCTGACTCCACCTCTGACTCTCCTGACTCCGCCTCTGACTCCACCTCTGACTCTGCCTCTGACTCTGCCTCTGACTCCGCCTCTGCTCCGCCCCCCCTCTGACTCCCCCCCCCCTCGGCCTCTGCTCCACTCTGCTCCCCTCGACCTCCCCTCTGACTCCGCCTCTGACCGCCTGACTCACCTCTGACTCCGCCGCTCCACCTCTGACTCCGCCTCTGACTCCGCCTCTGACTCTGCTTCTGACTCCGCCTCTGACTCTGCCTCTGACTCCACCTCTGACTCCACCTCTGACTCTGCCTCTGACTCCGCCTCTAACTCCGCCCTCGCTGTGTGGAGCTCTGTCTCTGCTGCTTCATCTCTCAGTGCAGGATCTCATGTGTGTCTCCTCTTCACCTCCATCGCTGCTGTGCATGCTCTGTGTGCTCTTCACGCTCGTCACGCTCTTCACGCTCGTCACGCTCTTCACGCTCGTCACGCTCGTCATGCTCTTCACGCTCTTCACACTCTGCTGCAGGAGGCCGGGCTCTGAGCGCAGGTACTGCACTCTCATCCTCCACATCAGTAACTCTATGTGAACATTTACTGGACTTTGACAAACTCCACACACAAAGCTGCTGTAGTTCAGAGCGGCTTCTGACACGTGTGGGATTATTGTGTTTTAGTTTATATTTAAAGTTCATCTGACACATTAAAACACAGTTAACACGATTATATTTCAGATTTTGTTAAAGATTATTCCCAGTTTTCTTTAGTTTGACCATTTTTGTGATGTTTATGTTTTCACTTCCTTATTGGACACCGACAGGAAGTGACATCGAAGAAGGTAAACTATTGTAAACTGTTGCCGTGCCGACCATGTTAAGTCAATGGGAAATGAGTCAAACTGCTATGGAATGTTTCCTTCTTTTATGTCACTTCCTGTCAGCAGCTTAAACATTCAAATAAAAATAACTTTTCTGCCCAACATTTCTTCATTAAAATTGCTGCTTCACTGAAAAAAATGATAATTATGCAACTGATGTGATCCATCTAATAAGTCATATTTAAGAGCATTAAAACCTGTCATATGCACTTTAACATGTGACCAAAGGAACTGAACGTGAATTGTTCCTGTGTCACATGTCCCTCAGCAAATTCACAAACCTCAGTGTGGCCTTTGTGTCTAAAGGTTTGACCTGAACAGGAAATTATGATCAGATGTTTCAGTTTCACTTCGATTCACAACATTTTCACTTTTCAATCTGAGCTTTTGTACGAACCGTTCACCGCCTCCATCTGTCATTCCAGCCTTTTACGCCGAGCTCCCACACTGATCACTGCACTCACTGTTAGACTCCATTGGGGCCCACCACTGATCACTGCACTCACTGTTAGACTCCATTGGGCCCACACTGGTCACGTGTCTGAGCTGTTTGTTTCCGCAGTGAGCTGAACGCGGCCGAGTGGGAGCAGAAGAGCCTCGACAAAGCCATCGGGTAAGACCTGGACGACTGAGAGGGGGTTAAACGCATTCACACATAAAGACATCTTTAAATATCAGCGTTCCTGTTAAAGGGAACATTTCAGGGTGAAGCTACAACAAAGGTTGATTACTCCGTTTTTGTTTGGTTTATTCCAGAAATAGTTCTCGCACTGGAGCTCAGGATTAACCTTTTATTCTTTCCTGAAAAAGCCTCATGTCATTAAAATGTCCATGAGGAGAATAAACCTTATAATCACTTATGTTTGAGTTAAATATGGTAAATGTAAAGTAATGGGATGCAGATCTGGAGCCTCTCCTGTGGTTGCAGATACTCGTTTGCCATCGTGGGCATCAACATGACGGAGCTGACGTACTCGCTGCTGCTGAGCGGAGCCTTGAAGACTCACCTGTACAACGTGGCCCCGGAGCTGCCCGGACTCACGCACTTCCAGCAGACCTTCTGTGAGTCACACACGCACACGCACACGCACGCACGCACACACGCACACACACACAACACGCACACCACGCACACACGCACACCACGCACCACGCACGCACCGCCACCGCACACACACGCACACACCACACACCACACGCACACACACCGCACACACACACCCACACGCACATACGCACACACACACGCCACACACACGCGCACAACGCACTACGCACACACGCACCACACACGCACACACGCACACGACACACGCCACGCACACACGCACCACACGCACCACCACGCACACGACACACACGCACACAAACGCACACGCACACGCACAGCACACACGCACCGCAACACACGCACGACCGCCACACGCGCACAGCCACCACACCGCGCGACACCACAGCACCACGGGCGCACATCCACACACCGCGCACACACCACACGCGCACACACGACACGCACACGCACACGGACACACCACGCACGCGGCGCACACCCACCGCGCACACACCAACCACGCGCACACACGCCCACCCGCACCCCCGCACATACGCAACACACACGCGCACACACACACGCACACACACACGCACATCGCACACACACACCGCCAGCGACACACACGCACACACCACGCACACGCACACACGCACACGCGCACACCCACACCACACGCGGCACACACAACGCACGCACACACCGCACACACACACCACACACGCACACGCACCACACGCGCACACACACACGCACCACACACGCACACACGCACACACACGCACGCACACACACGCGCACACACACACACACGCCACACACCACACACGCACACACAGCACACACACACACACACGCGCACACACACACGCACACACACACACACACACACACACACGCGCACACACACACACGCACACACACACACGACACACACGCGCACACACCACACGCGCACACACACACCACACACGCACACACGCGCACACACGCACACACCACACGCGCACACACACACGCACACACGCACACCACAACGCACACGCCACACACACGCGCACACGCGCACCACACCGCAACCACCGCGCGCGCGCACACACACACCCACACACGCGCACACACACGCACGCACCGCGCCACACACCACACCACACACGCGCACACACACACGCACAACGCGCACACACACACGCGCGCACACACGCACACACACACCACACACACGCGCCACACACACACACACACCACACGCGCGCACACACACACACACACACCCCACACACACACACACGCACGCGCGCGCGCACACACACACGCACGCGCGCACACACACACACACACGCACGCACGCGCACACACACACACACACGCACGCGCACACACGCACGCACGCGCGCACACACACACACGCACACACACACACACGCGCACACACACACGCACACACGCACAACAGCACAAAACCACTGGACACACCTGGACACGCCAACGCCAAAGCCACTTGTGTTTCAGTTTCATGAAGGTTCAGGGTTTTCTAGCGTTTCAGTGACAGATCCAGCTGTTTAGCTTCAGACGTCGATACTGGGGGCTCGAGGATCTGTAACGAGTAACAACACTGTGATAACAAAAACAAGGAAGAAGCTTAGATCAGTTTTGTAGGTCTTAGCTTTCAAATGAGGCGTTACTCTGGCCTATAGTCTGTAACCTTTTAGATTTGGGTAAAACTGAACTGGAGAAATGTGCTCGGTTGAGCTGGGGGTTAAGACCAGTTACTTTTAAAAGTAACGTTCCCCACACTGGTCAGGGCTAGTGTTGAACAAAGTGAGTGTTTTAGGCTTTTCTCTCTCCTCACTGTCTGCATAAGCCTTTACTCTGTGGTCACATCTGTCTCTGCAGGTCACCTGATGCAGGAGTTCCAGCGGTTCTGGGTGGAGGAGGATCCCAGCGACATCATGGAGTTTAATCGTGTCCGCGCCAAGTTCCAGCGTCGCATCGTCCGGCAGCTGCAGGACCCGGACGCCGCGCTCTGCCCACACTTCTCCGCCTCCGACCTGCGCCTGGTCAACCTGTAAACCCCGCCCACACACCCGGAAACCCCGCCCACACACATGGAACACCGCCCACACAAACGGAAACCCCGCCCACACACACGAACCCGCCCACACACGGAAACCCCGCCCACACACCCATAAACCCCGTGTCGGGAAACATTAAGCTTCAGAAATCATCAGGTTTAGTTTTGTTATTTTTCCGTTTATAAAGCTGTAAACTCACAGGCAGATGGCGCTGTGCAGGAAACACCTGGACAAATGATAACAATGAGCTTTAGTTAATGTTTCTTTCATTAGAGGTAACGGAGCTGCAGCCGAGTTCAGCCCTGTCTGCTCACGCTCTAAACCTCAGGCTGTCTCTTTTCTAAAACGCTGTTTACGTCGAGTAAAGCTACGAACAGAACGTTTCTCATGACTCTGCAAAAACCCGTTTCCCTCCTGCGGAAACGTTCAAACATCTTCTAATCCCGTCTCCACAGGCTCTCCGCGCGACTCCACACTGCCCACACTGCTCACACTGCCCACACTGCCCTCGTGCACCAGCATTTCACACGTGTCGCTTTAAACTGTTTAAGTTGGATGATTCATGTTTTAGATATTAACGCTGCTTCTAAATGTGACGATGCCAAACTGAAGCTCTTTTACACAACCCGTAAACCGAACTGGATCGTCTTTAAAGCTTTAAATCTTTACTTTCCAACACCAGAGACTCAGAGTTATGTCCGTGTTGTAGCCGGAGGCGTGTCCTGGTGGGCCGCTCGGTGCCGGTGCTTCTGGGCCGTCAGAATAAAATAATGAAATAATAACAGACTCACAGCTGTTCCAGACCTAAAGGCTTTAACTGCAGCAGGAGCATGAGCTGCTGTTCCAGATATATAACACGAGCGTAATGTCATGGAAATCTATCAAAATAACGACTGATGAATGAAAATCTGAAAATATTTGCATCGAACTTTTCATTCTTGTGCTGGGGAGATAACATTTGATATTGAACTAACTCAGAGTGGTGTTTAAGTGACACACCCCTCCTCTTTAGTTCAAGTTGGTGCAGTCCAATCCAGCAGAGACAAGTGTCCGTGCGAGTAAAGAGAGAAAAAGGCAGTGAAAGGTAGAAAAGTGGACAAATAAATGTGTTTATCTACATAAGTTGTGCTGATTGTTTAGTTAGTTTAGTTTGCGCAATTTTACATTCATTTTGTCTTTCAAAATGTATACAATTCCGGATGCTCAAAGTGGAGTAGGCTGAAGCAATAAGCTTATAAGTGCCCACCCCGTGTTCAACTCAATATACATTTACACAGCATAATAATTATAAGGTCTAAATTACATCGACTTTAGGTACAACAGATACAGATTTATAACGATACAGATACATTATTATATTATACATATAATCATCAGCTTCAGACAGAGCAACATTTGCCAAGAAGAGCATTTAAATGCATAACAGCAGCTCGGTACATTTGTTACAGATGTTTGCAGAATTTAAAGGAAAAACAACAATTGATAGGACGAAAGTATATCTAAAAAAGAATTACTACGTCGTTAATCTGACTTTTAAAGATGTAATTGGAGATTAATCCCAGGTTTATACTGTAGTTCTTTCTGGTTTATATTCTGTCAGTCTAATTGACATTTTATCACACGTTTGACTTGTGTAGGGACAGGCATATTATATTCTGTGTGTTATAATTCTCTTTTGGTCCTCTTATTTTCCCTGTTGTCATTCCCATCTCCACTACAGTTTTTATTTGTATTATTATTTCCCCTGTATAGTGTCGTGCGTTAAAAAGCTAGAGCGTAGAATGGGCCGTTGTGGGTTTGTATCAGGCTCAGACTGTGTGTGTGACCTCTTGTTCGTGAGACCAGCTTTTACAGAGCTATAATCCCGGGCTGAAATGAGGTCCCAGCTCGCCCCTGGCTGTAGCTCTAAATGGACCTCATGGGGTTCAATAGTTAAAGCGTAATTTGTCGCCCCCCCAGCAGATGGAGCTCTACACAGCCGCCTGGGTCGCCTATGCCCATCCATCTTCTTCCACTTGTCCGTTGTCGGGTCGTGGGGGCAGCTGTTGGAGCTGCACCAGCCCCTATAGCGCCCCCTGCAGGTGGTGGGTCCACAGAAGGACGGCCTCATGGTTCTAACCAGGCCTGTTGGAGCCTCCAGGAGGGGCTTATGTTTATTTGTTTATTTGTTTACCCTCAAACTCCATACCATAAAATAATACAAAGGAACATAGTGCAGAATGTTTATTGGATCACCTCTTAACCCCCACCATTTTCTTCAGTTTGGCTTTACTCAAATCTAAAGGCTTCTTTGAAAAAGTGACGAAAAAAGTGATGAAAATGTGGCAAAAATGTGAAAAAAGTGACGACAAAGCCAGAAAAAAGAAGAGTTTTGTAGGTCTTAGCTTTCAAATGAGGCGTTACTCTGGCCTATAGGCTGTGAGCTTATGGAGAAATGTGCTCGGTTAAAAGGTTAAATATGATTAGGCTCTTTTAATAATGATTATATTATTTCACCAGGGGAACATTTATAAAAAAACAGTGGATTTTGGCCCAAATTCAAACCTGATCTGTGACCCGTGACAGGTTCTTCATTTGCAAATAAACAACACATTTCTTTAGCTTTAAGATTCCTGAACGTTGTTTGTTTCCTGTTTGACAAAAGAAATGTGTAACTTTATCTTAATCCCTTAAATAACTGAGTCCCAGAAGCTTCAGAGTGCGGATGATCCAGTTCGATTTATGGGACTCGTGTTTGCCGAGATCGTTCTCGTACTGAACAAAGTATTTCCTGCGTTTGTTGTAACTGAACTGTATTTACTCCGTGTTTAATGTAAAACACTTTTGTATTTCTGCTTTGGAATGTTTCACTGATTGTTTACACATTTATCATTTCGAATGTCACGGTTTCCACCAAAGCAATAATTTACACCTCGACGACTTTGGCTTTGCCCATTTTGTGCCTGGAGTTGATTTGTTTTGCTCCGTTCTGCCTCATTTCGCTGCATTTGTGTCTGAGCTGTTTAGCAACGACCGGGAAGCTTCATGAGCTTCATGAGCTTCATGAGCCTCATGAGCTTCATGAGCTTCATGAGCTTCCTGAGCTTCATGAGCTTCCTGAGCTTCCTTCATGAGCTTCATGAGCTTTCTGAGCTTCATGAGCTTCATGAGCTTTATGAGCTTTCTGAGCTTCCTGGCTCATGAGCTTCATGAGCTTCATGAGCTCATGAGCTTCCTTCATGAGCTCATGAGCTTCATGAGCTTCCTGAGCTTCATGAGCTTCCTTCATGAGCCTCATGAGCTTCATGAGCTTCCTGAGCTTCATGAGCTTCATGAGCCTCATGAGCTTTCTGAGCTTAATGAGCTTCATGAGCTTTATGAGCTTCATGAGCTTCATGAGCTTTCTGAGCTTCCTGAGCTTCCTGAGCTTCCTGAGCTTCATGAGCTTCATGAGCTTCATGAGCTTTCTGAGCTTCCTGAGCTTCCTGAGCTTCATGAGCTTCATGAGCTTCATGAGCTTCATGAGCTTTCTGAGCCCTTCGCCGACGTTTCCCCGATAAATCAAAGTTCTTCTGAACCAAAGAACCAACTTGAGCTGCAGGAATGAGAAGAAAAATGACAATATTTATGATATTCTCATGTTTTTTCCTAATTTTTCTAATTTCTCCTAATAGGTTGCGTTCACGTTATAGAATTCTATTTCAGTTGGAGGGCAGGTGCCAATACAACTCTATGGGAGAGAAACAGTTTTTGAAAGAAATTTCCAAAAGAAAATGTCCAAATGTTTTCTCAGATCATCATGTGACAGTGATTGGATTCACAAACCTGACATGTGAATTTTATGGCTGAAAGTCCTTTCTACTGGCCAACATCAAGCTCATGTTTTTGAATATTGTCTCCACTTTTGGACGCCTTTGTGAGGAAATAATTAGACATATGTTCATATGAGCTGGAAGATATGACTTTGAACTTTGTGACAGTTTTTGTTTCATGTGAATTGGCCTCAGGAATTACAGAGAAATTAGCAATGATTGAAGACTATAATCTGCATTTTGAGCGTTACTAAGGTTACGGCCATGTAATTTTCAGTTGCTCCACCTCAATTTTAAACTATAGGCTCTTAAATTTTTCTCAAATTTTCCCCAATTTTTCATTATTATTATTATTTATTTATTTTACGTTTACCCACCATTTTCCACATTTTTGGTTTCCGTGGCGTGAGTTTACTCGTTGCCGACGGTAACCGTTTCCGTGGCGCAGACGTCGGCGAAGGGCTCTGCTGAAGTATTGTAAGTACATTATTATTGACCCGCGCTGTACGAAGGCTTCCCCGAGGCATGCGGGGGTTTCCATGGTTACGCTGATAGATGAATGTCGTCCGTGCTGTACTTTTGACAACACAATAAACACCGTCTGTTAAACCCGAGTCCGGCTGCTCATTTTATTACAAACACTGACAGAAGAAGCCACTAAGTTCAAATGTTAAACTCATTTCTAACTCAGGGACGAGTTTAGAGCCACATTTCATTTACATGAGACTAATGATCATTCTCATAAACATGTACAATCTGGAGAACAAGCAAACTCCACAGAAAGGGAATCGAACCCGGGACCGTCTATGATGCACCAGCGCTAAAGAGACTGTTGGACGGGATATATCACCTCACTGGGTGTTGAAAGTATTGGCACCACTTTAACTTTAAAACAGACTCTGATTAGTTTATTCATATTTGTCCAAATCACCTTGAGGGCCGGAGGTTCTGTGCTGGAGGCCGGATTTGGCCCCTGAGCCTGACGAGGCCTACGCCTGACCTGGAGACTCGACAGGAAATACGGCTCCAGGTCTCGGTTTGATTTCAGTCTTTTTCAAGTCTCTGTGTGGTCTATTTAGTCCATACTGAGATATCTGTCTCTGTAGCATAGAAGCTACCAAACCCCTTCACGTTTTCCCGATTTAAATATGGTTACGTGAAGTGTTACACTATAAAGTATAATTACACAAAATTAACAATGTGGATTTTCTAAGCGGATAAAAGGGGAACTTTATTGTAAGGCGTATAATACCAGGAGTAATTCAGCATCCGCACAGTAAAGTGAAGATATTACTGCGTGGATGCCAAATTACTCCTGGTATTATTACGCCTTACAATATAGTTCCCCTTTTTATCCGCTTAGAAAATCCACATTGTTTAATTTGTGTAATTATACTTTATAGTGTAACACTTCACGTAATCATATTTAAATCGGGAAAACGTGGAAGAGTTTGGTAGCTTCTATCTTCACCTGGTTTGGAGCTATAGAGGAGAAGAGAGAGGCTAAATGCTAACGCTGTCTGTGCTGTGTTTACGTGACTGAAGACACACGTGAAGACCAGACAGGTACAGATGAACTCGTCTCAGGTAAGAACATATATCAGTAGGAATAAACGGTGGCCTGTTCCTTTAATTTGAGTCAAAGTGATATTTTTGTGACTAAAACTGGACTAAAACTAAATTAAAAGTTTTTCATGAGACTAAAACTATGACTAAAATGTCCAGATATTTTAGTCGACTAAAATAAGACTAAATGAAAAGGAGAGACTAAAATCATCCAAACTATTGACCGTCTGAAAGAGCTTCATATGTGAATCCTCTGCCAAAGGAGCAGCTCCATGAAGCCGAGGAGCTGATTAAATATGATTATGATGAATATTAAAAAGCAAAGTCGACTAAATTTACTTGCAATTTTAGTCGACTAAAACTAGACTAAAATTGAAGATATTTTCGTCAAAAGACAAACTAAAATAAAATATGTTGTCAAAATTAACACTGCGTGTGGTCTCTGTGTGGTCTCCGTGTGGTCCCCGTGTGGTCTCCGTGTGGTCCCCGTGTGGTCTCCGTGTGGTCTCCGGTGTGGTCCCCGTGTGGTCTCCGTGTGGTCCCCGTGTGTTCTCCGTGTGGTCTCCGTTGGTCCCCGTGTGGTCCCCGTGTGGTCTCCGTGTGGTCTCCGTGTGGTCTCCGTGTGGTCTCCGTGTGTGGTCTCCCTGTGTGGTCTCTGTGTGGTCTCCGTGTGGTCTCCGTGTGGTCTCCGTGTGGTCCCCGTGTGGTCTCCGTGTGGTCTCCGTGTGTCCCCGGTGTCTCCGTGTGGCTCCGTGTGGTCTCTGTGTGGTCCCCGTGTGGTCTCCGTGTGGTCTCCGTGTGTCCCCGTGTGGTCTCCGTGTGGTCTCCGTGTGGTCTCCGTGTGGTCTCTGTGTGGTCTCCTGTGTGGTCCCGTGTGGTCTCGTGTGGTCTCTGTGTGGTCTCCTGTGTGATCTCCGTGTGGTCTCTGTGTGGTCTCTGTGGTCCCTGTGTGGTCTCCTGTGTGGTCTCTGGTGTCTCGTGTCTCCGTGTGTCTTTGGTGTGTCTCTGTGTGGTCTCCGTGTGGTCTCCGTGTGGTTCTGTGTGGTCTCCGTGGTTGTGGTCTCTGTGTGGTCTCTGTGTGGTCTCGTGTGGTCTCTGTGTGTCTCGTGTGGTCTCCGTGTGGTGTGGTCCCTGTGTGTCTCTGTGTGGTCTCTGTGTGGTCTCTGTTGTGGTCTCCGTGTGGTTCTGTGTGTCTCTGTGTGGTCTCCGTGTGGTCTCTGTGTGGTCCCGTGTGGTCCTGTGTGTTCTTGGTCTCTGTGTGGTCTCGTGTGGTCGGGGTCCTGTGTGGTCCCGTGTGGTCTCTGTGTGGTCTCCGTGTGTCCCCGTGTGGTCTCTGTGTGGTCTCGTGTGGTCTCTGTGTGGTCTCCGTGTGGTCTCTGTGGTCTCTGTGTGTCTCTGTGTGGTCCCGTGTGGTCTCTGTGTGGTCCCTGTGTGGTCCCTGTGTGTCTCTGTGTGGTCTCCGTGTGGTCCGTGTGTCTGTGTGGTCTCCATGGGGTGTGACCTCCAATAGTTTTGACCATGTTGTGAACACTATTTGTTTCCCTCGACGTGTGAGATGTTTCCGTGACATCCCTGTAATGTCTCTGAGACCTGTCGGAAACTTGGAAATCAAACCTGTGACAGCTCGAGTCTCCGGCTCGGGTCTCCGGCTCGGGTCTCCGGCTCGGGTCTCCGGCTCGGGTCTCCGGCTCGGGTCTCCGGCTCGAGTCTCCGGCTCGAGTCTCCAGCTCGAGTCTCCAAACAGCAAACGGTGGGGGTTAAGAGGTTAAACAATTTAAACGTTTATTAATTTCCTTGATGCTTAATAAGAAATGTTGAGTTAATGTTTAAAGTGTGTGAGCTGGTGCAGTCCCGCTCACGGCCACATGATGGTGCTGTGCACAAACATCAAAACAGACTTTCCTCTAAACGCTCCGACTTTAATTAGACACAACTAAACAAAACGAATTATGTTTAAAGTTTTAGCGTCTGAAAAACCTTCAGGAGGAATCTTATGGGGTGAGATTTGTGTCATATTGATTCATTGATGCAAAAATATAAATTAATTCAAATCCCAGATTTATTCACAATGTCTAATGTGCGTGTGTAGCGTGTTTTAGATGGTCGCATAGAGACACGGGAGGCCAGACTCTGGGTACTGCTTCTTTAATGCCAGGTCCTTTAAAACAGCGACAGGACACACATTAGAGGACACACAGTGGCACAGCTCCCAGCACGCAGGTTGCTCATCTCAATTGAATTAACATAGAGTATACAATATTTAAAAAAATAACATGTATATAATTTTACACAATACTCGAAATTCTAATAATTTGGTTGTTGTACTAATTGGCTAATTTGGATTTACAGCTTTGAAAATATAACAAAAATAAAATACAGCATAAAAATTTGCAGTACCAGAATTTATATATTTTCTCTAAAATCTTAAACAAACCTTTAAAACAGCGACAGGATACACAATTAGAGGACACACAGTGGCACAGCTCCTACGAGGGCAAAGGAAAAAAACAAAAAAAACGTCAACATAGGCGCTAAAAAGTCCGTTTTACAGGCTAAAAATAGTTCGTGACCTAATTAACATCTACTTCGTTTTACAGTTTATGATGTTATGTTCGTGTTTCTGACACTTTTATTCAACTAACAGAGCTTAAAGAAGTGTTAGCTAAACTCATAGGGAGACTCGAGGAGCACAACTTACCAGCACGCAGGTTGCTCATCTCAATGAGGGACAGAGCAGACCGCGCGCTGGATAGAGGGGGGGTGTCGCACCAATTATGGTCCCTGCGCAACAGGCACTAAAGGAACTATATTACTCAGTAATAACACTTATAAAAATAAAATATCTCACAAAATTACCAAAAAATGGAGATACTCAAAATAATAAAAGGGGTTCACTATAAAGTTTTGAGGATGTTCACTTAAAAAAATAATCCTGCTACATACTCCCCTCTGAACTTCTCAAAACCGTACCAACACAGGTCAAACTGGACCCAGAGTAACATTCTTGCCATCAACATAGACATAGACTTTCTACATGTCTGCGACATAAATGTCTTCCTCCACAAAGGAAAGCAACACTGATAAGTTGGCCAAACTCAACAATGTATACTTGCAATAAGATAGTGCCGTATACACAACCTCTTACAGGTAAGTTAGTGGCTGTTACTCTCCAATAACCCTGAGCTAATTGGTAGACTACATTACTCACATTGATTTGATTACATTAGGATCACAACCAAAAAACAGGTTGTATCTACAAAAATAAACTTTTTGCAAAACCTGAGACTGCAGTACGAGTCTGAATGTTCTTTTGCGTCATATTCTGTATCAGTCTGTTAACTGGTTTCACAATTCTACCAGCCTAGTTCTGAAAAGGCTCATTGTATCAGGCGACGGAACAGTAGGTCCAATGGCAACTGCTTCACTGGACTGGTCACGAGAGTGTCTAGGACTTGGGTCTGGACTAACAGTGTCTCTGTCACCACTCTCGGGTTTATGAGAATTTTCAACATCAGACTCAACACGTGACTCGATGACGAGGTCTGAAGCAACCTCAGAGGGACATGAACAGGAATCTTTCGAGGACACTGTTCTTTCCACCCACTCAGCTGTACAATCTATTGCATTGGGCCCTGAGTCAACAACGGAACGATCCTGATTGACAGTACTCTGCTCAAGAGAAGATCAAAGGAGGACACTGACTCTTGAGAAGTTTGCTAACAGGAGGAGGTTTCGGTGAACGACTTTCTCTTGCCCAGTGACTGTATTTCTGATTCGATAAGTGTGACATTTGGATCTTTGGACACAACCGTGTATATGGTGGAACACCACTTGTCAGCAAGCTTCCTACGACCTCGCTCACCTTTATTTGCCAAGAGAACTTGGTCTCCTTCCTCAATGTCTGTGCCCTTGACTTTCAAGTTATACAAGCGGGCTTGGCGCCGCTGACTGGTGTCTGCATTAGTTTGGGCCGCAACGAGGGCCTCTTTGAGATGATCTCTTATCTTTTTGACATAACTGTTATAATCGGTGATCTCATTGTCTCTTTCTGCATTGTGGAACATTACATCATTGGGAGTCTGGGTATGCGGCCAAACATTAAATAGAACGGCGCATAGCCAGTCGACTCATGTGCTGTGCAGTTGTAGGCGAATGTTAAGGTTTGGAGCATTTGTGGCCATTTACTCTTATCGCGGGCAGGCAAGGCTCTGATCATGTTTCCTAAAGTCCGATTGAACCTTTCGGTTTGGCCATTGCCCATGGGGTGATAAGGCGTGGTCCTCGATTTCTTTACTCCTGAGATTTTAACAGCTCCTGAATCAGTTCGCTTTCAAAGTTCGCACCTTGGTCAGCATGAAGTCTTTGCGGAAAGCCATACACACAAAGTATTTGTCCCATAACTGGCGTGCTACTTGTTTCGCTGACTGATCGGGGCACTGAAATGCGTGGGCCATTTTGGTAAAATGATCAGTGGCAACTAACACATCCACGCTGCGTCCTTTTGAATCCTCTGCCGACCAGAAATCAAGACACACTAACTCTAGGGGACTTGTGGTTTTGATACTTTCCAGAGGTGCCCTTGCCTCTGGTTCAAGAGTTTTGCTCACAACACACCGTTTACAGCATTTAACGTACTCGCGGACAGTAAGCTCCATGTTTAGCCAAAAGAAGCGCTGCCTGGCAAGGTGTAATGTCCGGCTCTGACCTGATGTCCAGCATTATCGTGCACACCCTGAAGGACATGACTAACGAGTGACAGGGGAGTAACATACTGATGTCGCTTTTGCCAGTTACTAGATCTTTGGACACCCTATAGAGAATGTTCTCAAGCATTTTTAATTTCTCCACTGTTTTAGAAGCGCCAGGGTTTTTGGAGACAGACTACACTTTTCTCTCCTAGATGGTCGCCTACCACGTATGACAAATGGGATGACTTTTGAAATGGTAGTGTCATTTTGCTGTGCATCTTGGAGCTCCTGAACAGAGAACACAGGTAAAGTGATTTGGCTTGGGGGCAATAGCCTGTCTAAATCTTGAGCTAGCCAGGAGAAAACCCTTTCCTCACAACTATTTTCCCTTTCTAAGTGACCTGAGAGGACTGCGGACACTTCCTCACTACCCAATGACTGATGTTCTAAACACTGGGTAATTTGGAGACACTGAACTTCCTGACAATCTGCGCTGGCCCTAAAGACCCTTGAACTGTGTCTTCCCTTAACTGTTCTGACTCTTTCAACAAACTGTCATAGGGTTCAGTCACAAGTCTCTGGGAAACACGGCCTTTGACAAAGGGCTGACGGCTTAGGGCATCTGCGACTATGTTTTTACTGCCGGGTATGTATTGATATTGAAGTTGTACAGGGATAACTTTGCGACCCACCTTTGCTCACACGCGTCAAGTTTGGGCTTTGTGAGAATATAGGTAAGGGATTATTATCAGTCCATACAGTAAATGAGTTCCCCTTTAGCCAGTGACTGAACTTGTCGCAGACTGAACACTTTAGCGCTAGAACTCTAAGCGATGGGCTGGGTATTTGCTTTGTACACGAGTGAGCGCTTTACTGGCGAATGCAATGGGCCGTGCCTTTGTTTCTCCCTCTTGGACTTGAGATATCACAGCGCCTAGTCCATCAGTTGAGGCATCTGTTGAAAGGATGAACGGCGACTGAAATCTGGGTGTGCCAAAACAACGGACTCTAGAAGGGCAGTTTTCAGGTGTTCAAATGAATCTTTGTGCTCTTGTTTCCAATCGCTTGGGTGTAACTTTTTGAAAGCAGCAGCACCACGGGCATTTCCTTTCCTCCCTTTAGGGGCAGCAGTGAGTGCGAAGAGGGGCTTGGCAATGCGAGAACAATCTTGGAGGAACTGTTGATAGTACATGATCATGCCCAAGAACGATCTGATTTTCTTTGCGATGGTGCTTTACCGTCCTCCATCATGAGGTCTACCTCTGTCATTGAAGTGATAGCTTTGACCTTATCGGGATCAGTTGAAACTCCACTCCCTTCCACAATATGTCCAAGAAACTTCACTGTCTTTCTGAGGAGTTGACATTTTTGGGAGCTAGCTTCAATCCATGAGTTCTCAGCCGGTTGAAGACCATTTCCAGCCTTTTTAGAGCCTCTGCCTCATCAGGCGCATAGACCAACACATCGTCCAAGTAACAGAGCAGTGTTAGGAAGTTTGGTCACCGAATATACCCATCATGAGCCGCATGAAACTAGCGGGACTATGCACAGGCCTTGTGGTAGTCTATTGAACTCATAAAGACCCATGGGGGTTGTGAACGCTGTAAACTTTTTGTCCTCCTCGGCCATTGCGATGTTATAGAAGCGGAGGTAAGATCCATTGCACTGAATATGGCGCTTCCTCCCAGGGCAGCAAGACAATCCGCTTGATGGGGCAAAGGGTGAGCATCTTTGATTGTGCGTGCATTTAGCCAGCGATAGTCCACACAAATCCTTAAGTCTCCATTCTTTTTCCAGACGAGGACCAGTGGCGACGCCCACTCACTGTTTGATTTGCGAATGATATCTAGCTCTTCCATTTCTGAGAGAACTTGTCTGAGTTTATGATACTGCCCTGGGGTACTCGACGGTATGGGAGTCTGAATGGTCGACTGTCGGACAGGTGGATTCTATGGACAATGTCTTTTGCTGAGCCACAGTCAAGTTTGTTTTTCGAAAAGACATCCTCGTACTTTTGAATGAGCTGCAGGAGTTGTTTTTTCCAGTAAGGCGACACCTCACAGGAATCAATGTCCAAACTTTCAAGTCCCAGCTTTGCTAAGGTGTCTTTGTGGCTTTGGGAGTGGTCAACCTGTTCATTTGTCACTGTCTGTTTATTTGTTCCAGTGAGTCAACAGCACCAGAGTCCTCATTCAGATCTTCTATAGCAATACAAGCAGACACCTCCGCAATCTGTGTATTGCGCCTCAGAGTCACTGGTTTGTTGGAGGTGTTTAGCACTCTAACTGGGATCCACCTGTCGCCATGCATGTTGGACACAGACCTGCATACGACGATGTCATTTTTGTGAGTCAGGGTCTTTGGTGGCTCGACCAGCACTGCACTACCTTCGGAGATGGCTGAGTCTGCAGGCAACTTGCTCCGCACGAGGTGTTCCTGTCTGGGCTGGAGGGTTACGGCTTTAGTCAACTTGGCTGTCCCAATAACATCAGGGATCTTGTCCCCTCTCCACCTGTTAATGCCAGACAACATATTAAGGAACTGCATGATCTCAGGTTCTTCTGCTGATTCGGGTTTACTTAGGACTTGCCAAAACTGTGTAGACTGTTTAAACTGTTTGAGGAGATGCTTAATGACATTAGTTCCAATGATCATTTGGTCTTTTTGCCCAGGAACTACTAATGCAGGAACTCTGAATGTGCACCCGTACACTTCCACCTTTAAATCATAGATGCACTTGGGCTTAACTTTAACGCCACCACAACCTACAAGCACAATATCAGGGCATATATCAGTGGACATGAACATTTGTTCAGCCTCTTCACTGATGGTACATGCCATTGAACCTGTGTCGAGGAGGGCTTTAAATGGAACTACATCCTCGACTAGAGCATTGGTGTAGAACAGACTAATCTGCTTTGTCAAGCCTAGTTATGTTCTGGAACAATACGACAGTATCTGGTGGTGATGATGTCACACATTCAGAGTAAACAGACTGAGCATCATCATCGGGTTTGAGGGTCTCTGCTTTATCACTCACACTGTCCCCTCTCGCATGTGAGTGCATTAGTTTCCCTGACTGACTGCCTGAGGTGTGGGGGACTTGGGACAGTCTTTTCTTTGGTGACCTGTTTCTAAACAGCTCAAGCATCTTTTTTCTCTCATACAGTGATTCCGGGTTGAATGTGCGTTTTGTCCACAGATGCGACATGGAGATGAGCGAGCGAATGGGGAGGACTGCGCTCTGGTTGCAGCAGGTACAGGTTGGCTTGTACGTTCTAGCACTCTCTCCAACATACTTAGTACTCTCTCCAATGCATTTGACTCTGGGATAGTTGCTTCACTTGGTTTGACTGGGCTGGTGATCTTAGCTGTATTTACTTTAGTGTACTCTGCGTTATGGTCTGGAGGGTCACTCTCAGCTACAGCAGTGGCAACACAAACAGCGTGTGCTTTGGGCGTACCTACAGCAGGCTTTTTGACTTGGTGCTCTCTCTGATGCTCATCGATAGCTTCCTGCACCTCAGTGAGTGACCACTTACTGATGGGTTTACATTTGAAAACACAGGCAAGGTCAGAATCGGGGCAGTTTCTGATAAACATCATGGCTATTTCAGAATCCATATTGTCCATTTTCCCCCTTGGAGCTTTAAATGTCTATCAGCTACTTCAGCGGCTGTGTTTAGTCTGACCCAATAGTCTACTGGTGTTTCTTTAGCTGTTGGCTGGGTGGCAAAGAAATCAGCTAATGGCAGACAAGAGCCAGGGGTCTCACCAAAGTAACGCCTGAGAATGTTGTAAATTGTCTCTGGGCTTACTGGTGTGTTGCCTGAGGAGCTACTTTTCAGTCCCACTTTGACAATACTTTTTGCGCGGCCAAGAAGGTGGTTTAAAACTTCCTCTACTTGTTGGCTAGATGGGAGATCTTTTTTTGCAAGTACACTTCGACAGCATCAATCCACTCATGAATGGAGTACTTGTCTGTGCCATCACCGCGATACATGGGTGGGTCTTTAATGTCTGGTCTGACTATCAAGCTAACTTTAGATAGGTCAGCGGTTGCATTAAAATCTCTGTTCTGGGTGGATTATCAAGTGGAGGCTGTGAGCTATGGGGCTGCTGGCTGGCTAGGAGACGGCCAGCTATGGACTCACCAATCTGACTCCCCAATTCACCAATGAGTTCACTGATGGGTGCTGTTGGGATTAACAGGTGTAGAATACTGTGGTACATGTCCATCTGTAACACTTCTGACCCAAACAGCGGCTGAGGGACAGGCCCTGGACTTTCATTCAAAAACTAAATAAACCTCTCCTCTACCAACAGGTGAAAGTACATCATATGTCTGATCGCGTCTACGCGCCATGGTTTGAAAGTCACTTGAACAGAAAAGTGCCAGAAAATAAGGGCTGACTCAAAATAAAACTCACAAGTGGTAAATTCTCAAAATTATGTCAATGTATGAGCTGTATGATTCACAGTCTTATGCCTAAACCTCTCAAAATGGCGACCAACACAAAGACTAACAGGGATCCACTTGAAGACCAGCTTGGACTCCAGGCATCACGAGCACACAGCAGAACCTCGGCGATCGGCAGCGGCTAATCAAGGGATCCGGGTCACGGCACCAGTTTTATGTAGTGTGTTTTAGATGGTCGCATAGAGACACGGGAGGCCAGACTCTGGGTACTGCTTCTTTAATGCCAGGTCCTTTAAAACAGCGACAGGACACACAATTAGAGGACACACAGTGGCACAGCTCCCAGCACGCAGGTTGCTCATCTCAATTGAATTAACATAGAGTATACAATATTTAAAAATAACATGTATATAATTTTACACAATACTCGAAATTCTAATAATTTGGTTGTTGTACTAATTGGCTAATTTGGATTTACAGCTTTGAAAATATAACAAAATAAAATACAGCATAAAAATTTGCAGTACCAGAATTTATATATTTTTCTCTAAAACCTTAAACAAACCTTTAAAACAGCGACAGGACACACAATTAGAGGACACACAGTGGCACAGCTCCCTACGAGGGCAAAGGAAAAAAACAAAAAAAACGTCAACATAGGCGCTAAAAAGTCCGTTTTACAGGCTAAAATAGTTCATGACCTAATTAACATCTACTTCGTTTTACAGTTTATGATGTTATGTTCGTGTTTCTGACACTTTATTCAACTAACAGAGCTTAAAGAAGTGTTAGCTAAACTCATAGGGAGACTCGAGGAGCACAACTTACCAGCACGCAGGTTGCTCATCTCAATGAGGGACAGAGCAGACCGCGCGCTGGATAGAGGGGGGGTGTGTCGCACCAATTATGGTCCCTGCGCAACAGGCACTAAAGGAACTATATTACTCAGTAAAACACTTATAAAATAAAAATATCTCACAAATTACCAAAAAATGGAGATACTCCAAAATAATAAAGGGGTTCACTATAAAGTTTTGAGGATGTTCACTTAAAAAAAATAATCCTGCTACACGTGCTTAGATTTATTCACGTAAAATATTATTTGCGAATATATATTTGTGAATAAAAGGTATGTTTTGGTTTGTGAATCTCTGCTTCTGTGAATAAAACATATTTTTGTGTTTGTGAATCTGTACTTTGGCATTTATTTAAAATAATTTAAAGATTTATTTTGGTATTTTAAGTGCATTGAGATGATTTTTTCAAGAGGAAATACCGTATTTCAGGAACAGTTTCCGACTGATTTCTTGTGACTAAAGTAATGTTCTGTTTTGTTTCTCCTGTGACGGCGACGGTGGTGCAGAGAGTAGAGCGGGTCGTCTTGTGACCAGAGGTCGGCGGTTCGAATCCCGCAGGTGCCCACTGTCGTTGTGTCCTTGGGCAAGACACTTCACCCACTTGCCTCCAGTGTCTGCGTACACTGGTGTATGAATGAGCGTGTGAATGGGTGACTGGTTCCTTGAGTAAAGCGCTTTGAGTGCCTAAGCAGGTAGAAAGGCGCTATATAAAAATGTGACCATTTGACGTGATCCCGGACGGTGAAGCCTGGAATGTTCCGCAGTGTTGCTTAAGCTTCAGTTGCGTTTAATGAGCAGCGTTTCAATGTCTTTTTCCTTAGGAGACATGTTCTCCATCACTCTTTCATTTTTCTTTATTTCACTCCATCACTCACTCACTCACTCACTCACTCACTCACTCCATCCTCTCTCTGTTATCCCCCCCCCCCAGTGGGATTAGTAGAGATTAATTCCATCTCCGCTCTGGACTCTTTGAAGTCAACTGCTCCTTTTCTCCTTCTTCCGCTCTCTCCTCTCTCTCCTCTCTCTCTCCCTCTCTCTCTCCTCTCTCTCTCCTCCCCCCCTCTCTCCCCTCTCTCTCCTCTCTCCTCCTCTCTCTCCCCTCTCTCTCCTCCCCCCTCTCTCTCCTCTCTCCCCTCTCTCTCCCTCTCTCTCCCCTCTCTCTCCTCCCCCTCCTCTCTCTCTCTCCTCTCTCTCTCTCTCCTCCTCTCTCTCCCCTCTCTCTCCTCCCCCCCTCTCTCTCCTCTCTCCCCTCCTCTCCTCCTCCCTCTCTCTCCTCTCTCCCCTCTCCTCTCCTCCCCTCTCTCTCCTCCCTCCCCTCGTCTCCTCCTCTCTCATCCCCTCTCTCTCTCCTCCCCCCCACTCTCTCTCCTCTCTCTCCTCTCTCTCCTTCCCCCCCTCTTCCTCCTCCCTCCCCCTCTCTCTCCTCTCCTCCCCTCTCTCTCTCCCCCTCCCTCTCTCTCCTCCTCCCCTCTCTCTCTCCTCCCCCCTCTCTTCTCCTCCCCTCCCTCTTCTTCCTCTCTCCCCTCTCTCCTCCTCCTCCCCCTCTCTCTTCCTTCTCTCCCTCTTCTCTCCTGCCCTCCCCCCTCTCTCTCTCCCCTCTATCTCTCCTCCCACCCTCTCTTCTCTCCGTCCCCTCTCTTCTCCTCCTCCCCTCTCTCTCTCACTCCCTCCCTCCTCTCCTCTCTCCCCCTCTCTCTCCCTCCCCCCCCCTCTCTCTCCTCTCTCTCCTCTCTCTCCTCCCCCCCTCCTCCCTCTCTCGTCCTCTCTCCTCTCTCTTCTCTCTCATCCTCTCTCTCCTCTCTCCCCTCTCTCTCCTCTCTCTCCTCCCTCCCGCCTCTCTCTCATCCTCCCTCCCCTCTCTCTCCTCTCTCCCCTTCTCTCTCCTCCCCCCCCCTCTCTCTCTCTCTCTCCTCTCTCTCCTCCCCCCCTCTCTCCCTCTCTCTCCTCTCTCCCTTCCTCCTCTCTTCCCTCTCTTCCTCTCCTCCCCCCTCTCTCTCCTTCTCTCTCTCTCTCCTCTCTCTCTCCTCTCTCCCCTCCTCTCCTCCTCTCTCTCTCCTCTCTCTCTCTCTCTCCCTCTCTCCCCCCTCTTCCTCCTCTCCTCCCCCCCCCTCTCCCCTCTCTCCTCTCCCCTCTCCTCATCTCTTCCCCTCATCCTCTCTTCCCCCTCTCTCTCCTCTCTCTCCCCCCCCTCTCTCTCCTCTCTCTCTCCTCATCTCCCCTCTCTCTCCATCCCTCCCCCTCTCTCCCTCTCTCCTCATCTCTCCCTCTCTCTCCTCCCTCCCCTCTCTCTCCTCCCTCCCTCTCTCCTCCTTCTCCTCTCTCTTCCTCCCTCCCCTCTCTCTCCTCTTCCTCCTCTTCTCTTCTGCCCCCCCCTTACTCTCCTCCCTCTCTCTCTCTCTCCTCCCCGCTCATCTCTCCTCCTCCCCTCTCTCTCCTCTCTCTCCTCTTCTTCCTCTCCCCCTCTCTCTCTCCCATCGCCCTCTCTCTCCTCTCCTCTCTTCTCCCCCCTCTTCTCTCCTCCCTCCCTCTCTCTCTCCCCCCCTCTCCTCTCTCCTCCCCACTCTCTCTCTCTCTCCCTCTCCCTCTTACTCCATCTCTCTCCTCTCTCACCCTCTCTCTCCTCCCCCTCTTCTCTCTTCATCCTCTCTCCTCCTCTCCTCCCTCCCCCTCTCCTCCTCCCTCCTCTCTCCTCTCCTCCCTCTCTTCTCCCCCCTCTCTTCCTCTTCCCTCTCATCTCCTCCTCCCCCCCTCTCTCTCCTCTCTCTCTTCATCTCCTCCCCCTCATCTCTCCCCTCTCTCCCCTCTCTCTCCTCCTCCCCTCTCTCTCGCTCTCTCCCCTCTCTTCCTTCCTCCCCCCTCCTCTTCCTCCTCTCCTCTCTCTCCTCCCCTTCTCCTCCTCTCTCTCCTCTCTCTCTCCCTCCCCCCTCTACTCTCTCCCTCCCTCTCTCTCCTCTTCCCGCTCTCTCTCCTCCCTGCCCTCTCTCTCCTCTCTCTCTTCTCTCTCTCTCCCCACCCTCTCTCTCCTCTCATCTCCTCTCTCTCACACTCGGCCCCCCCTCTCTCTCCTCCCTCGTCCTCCTCTCTCCCCTCTCTCTCCTCCCTCCCCCTCTTCTCTCTCCCTCCCCCCCTCTCTCGTCCTCTCGTCTCCTCTCTCTCCCTCTCTCTCCTCCCTCCCCTCTTCTCTCCTCTTCCCCTCTCCTCCTCCCTCCCTCTCTCTCCTCTCTCCCCCTCTTCTCTCCCCCCCTCTCTCTCCCTCTCTCTCCTCTCTCTCCTCCCCCCCTCTCTCCCTCTACCTCTCTCCCCCTCCCCTCTCTCCCCTCCCTCCCCTCTCTCTCCTCTCTCCTCCCCTCTTCTTCCCCTCCTCTCCTCCCTCCCTCTCTCCTCCTCTCTCTCTCCTCTCTCCTCCTCCTCCTCCCACCTCTCTCTCCTCCCCCCCCCCTCTCCCCCTCTCTCCTCCTCCCTCTCTCTCCTCTCTCCCCTCTCCTCTCCTCCCCTTCTCTCTCCTCCCTCCCTCTCTCTCCTCTCTCCCCTCCTCTATCCTCCCTCTCATCTCCTCCCCCCTCTCTCCCTCTCTCTCCTCTCTCCCTCGTCTCTCTCTCTCCTCCCCTCTCTCCTCCTCCCTCCCTCTCTCTCCTCTCTCCCCCTCGTCTCTCCTCCCCCCCTCCTCTCTCTCTCTTCCTCTCCTCTCCTCCCCCTCTCTCCTCCTCCTCCCTCTCTCTCCTCACCTCTCTCTCCCCCCCCCTCTCTCCCTCTCTCTCCTCTCTCCCCTCTCTCCTCTCTCTCCTCCTCCCCCTCTCTTCCCTCTCTCTCTCCTCTCATCCCTCTCTTCTCTCCTTCCCTCTCTCTCCCTGCCCCTCTCTCTCCTCCCCTCCTCCCCTCTCTTCCTCCCTCCCTCTCCCCCTCTCTCTTCACCCCTCTCTCTCTCTCTCCCTCCTCTCCCCTCTCTCCTCCTTCTCCCTCTCTCATCCTCCTTCCTCTCTCTCTCTCTCTCCTCTCTCCCCTCTCTCTCTCTCTCTCTCTTCCTCTCTCTCCCCCTGCTCTCTCCCTCCTCCCCTCTCTCTCCTCTCTCTCTCCTCTCTCCCCTCTCTCTCTCTCCTCCCTCTCTCTCCCTCTCTCCTCCTCTCTCTCCCCTCTCCTCTCCCTCCTCTCTCCTTCCCCTCTCTTATCTCCTCCTCCCCTCTCCTCCTCTCTCTCTCCTCTCTCCCTCTCTTCCTCTCTCTCCTCCTCATCTCCTCTCTCCCTCTTCTCCGTACTCTCTCCCCTGACTCTCTCTCTCCCTCTCGCATCTCTCGCTCCTCTCCTCTTCCTCCCCTCTCTCCCCTCTCTCCTCTCTCCCTCACTCCTCTCTCTCTCCTCTCTCTCATCTCTCCCCTCTCTCTCGCCTCTCCTCTCTCTCTCCTCTCTCCCTCTCTCCTCTCTCTCTCCTCTCTCTCTCTCTCACTCCTCTCTCTCTCTCTCCTCTCCTCCCTCTCTCCGCTCTCTCTCCTCCCTTCCTCTTCTCTTCCTCTCTCTCCTCGCTCTCTCCCCTCTCTCTCTCTCCTCCTCTTCTCTCCCCTCTCTCCCTCTCTCTCCCCTCTCTCTTCTCCCTCCTCGTTCCCCTCTCTCCCCCTCTCTCTCTCCTACCTCCCTTCCTCTCTCCTCTCTCTCTCTATCTCCCTCTCCTCTCTCTCTCCTCTCTCTCCTCTCTCCCCTCCTCTCCTCTCTCCCCTCTCTCTCTCCTCTCTATCTCCTCTCTCTCTCCTCTTCTCTCCTCTCTCCTCTCTTTTCTCTCCCCTCTCTCTCCCTCCCTCCTCTCTCTCTCTCATCTCTCTCATCCTCTCTCTCTCCCTCTCCCCTTCTCCCTCGTCTCCCTCCCTCCCCTCTCTCTCCTCTCTCCTCTCTCTCTCCCTCTCTCTCCTCTCTCTCCTTCTCATCCTCTCTTCCTCTCTCCTCCCTCTCTCTCCTTCTCTCTCTTCTCTCTCTTCCCCTCCTCCCTCCCTTCTCTCGTCCTCTCCTCCCTCTCTCTCTCCTCTCTCTCTTCTCCTCTCTCTCTCTCCTTCCTCTCCGCTCTCCTCTCTCTCCTCATCTCTCCTCTCTCCCCTCCTACCTCTCTCCTCCCTCCTCTCTCTCCCCTCTCTCTCCTCCTCTCTTCTTTCCTCTCTCTTCCTCTCTTCTCTCCCTCTCTCCCCTCTCTCTCTCCCATCTCCTTCATCCTCTCTCTCTCCTCTATCGTCCTCTCTCTCCTCTTATCTCCCTCTCCTCTTCTCCTCTCTCCCTTCTCTCCTCCCTCCCGCTCTCTCTCTCCTTCACTCTCCTCTCTCTTCTCCTCTCTCCTCTCTCCCTCTCTCTTCTCCTCTCTCTCTCTCTCCTCTCTCTCTCTCTCCTCTCTCCCCTCTTCTCCCCTCTCTCCCTCCCTCCTCTCTCTCATCCTCTCTCTCCTCTCTCTCTCTCTCCTCTCTCTCCTTCCATCTCTCTCTCTCGCCTATCTCTCTCCCCCCTCAGTCTCTCTTCTCCGCTCACTCTCTCCTCTCTCGTCTGAGACATCTTTTCCTCTCTCGTCCTCTCCTCTTCTCTCTCCCTCTCTCTCCCTCCCTTCTCCTCCTCTTCTCCTCTCTCGTCCTCTCTCCTGTCTCCCTCCTCTCTCCCTCTCTCTCCTCCTCCTCTCTCTCTCTCCTCTCTCTCCTCTCTCTCTCTCTCCTTCTCCCCTCATCTCTCCCCTCCTCCTCTCTCCCTCTCTCTCCTTCTCCCTCCTCTCCTCTCTCTCCTCCTTCTCCTCTCTCTCCCTTCCTCCCCTCTCTCCCCTCCTCTCCTCCTCCCCTCTCTCTCCCTCTCTCCCCTCTCTTCTCTCTCTCCTCTCATCTCCTCTTCCCCTCCTCTCCCTTCCTCTCTCTCTTCCTCTCTCTCCTCCTCTCTCCTCTCTCCCCTCTCTTCTTTCCTCCCTCCCTTCTCCCTCCCCCTCCTCTCTCCTCCTCCCCTCTCTTTCTCTCTCCTCTCCTCCTCTCCTCTCTTCCTCTCTCTCTCTCTCCTCTCTCTCCTCTCTCCCCTCTCTCTCTCCTCTCTCTCTTTCTCTCCCTCTCCTCCTCATCCTCTCTCTCTCTCCTCCTCTCTCTCTCCTCTCTCTCCTCTCTCTTCTCTCTCCTCTCTCTCCCTCCCCTCTCCTCTCTCTCGCTCCCGTCACCCTCTCTCCTCTCTCTCCTCCCCCCTCTCTCCTCTCCTTCCTCCTCTCCCCCTATCTCGTCCTCCCAGTCACCTTTCTCTCTCTCCTCTCTCTCCTCTCTCCCTCTTCCCTCCCTCTCTCTCTCTCTGCCCTCTCTCTCTCTCTCCTCCTCTCTCCCCTCCTCTCTCTCCTCCCTCCCCTTCTCTCTCCCCCCGCCCTCTTCTCTCTCTCTCTCCGTCCCCCCCTCTCTCTCTCCTCCCCCTCTCTCTCTCCCCCCCCTCCTCCCTCATCTCTCCTTCCCTCCCCTCTCCTCTCTCCCCCCCCCCTCTCTCTCTCCTCTCTCTCAGAGATGAGCTCATT